>BMAO01008385.1:0-30372 GCA_019973975.1 Trichonephila clavata | reverse complement strand
GTTCGTGAGAAGATAGACGCACATAGATAGATACGTTGTTTACCTTCGAATTTAATAGTGTAGCCTAGCTTTCATGGCCGGCGTTGCACGGCTTATACCGAGGGTATAACTTAATCCCCATGTTCATTTCTCCTTTTATTCTAACGCCAACACTTTTGTGGGGTTTCACGCGTACGATGTGAGTGCATGTCCCGTGAGTGCGTGTCATGGCTTTGTTGCTTAACATTTTCAATTCTCTTCACAAATTCTCGATCCTAGTACCACTGAAGACCCGCAGTGTGGGGGCGTGATGCACGTAAAATCTGTCGAGAGTTCAAACGTCCTTCCGTTGGTGTGGTGTGGTAGTTAGAGAGGGGGTGCCAGCTCAGGTGTCGTCCGCGTCACTTGACGATGGTTCAAAATTACGTGGACCGTCCCAAAAGGCCTCGTGTAGCTGAACAGTATGACGTTAATATTCACTCAATTTCACAAATTCAGCACTTCAATATTATTTTCCGAAATTACTTTGATTTCTTTGTTTCTTTCCTCTCCGCTTAGCCCGGCGTTGCACGGGCTTTTACCGAGTGAATAACTTCACCCTCATGGAAATTTCGTGTTTCCCTCAGGCCGATAGCACCTGTGTGTGTGTGTGTGTGTGTGCGTGCGTGCGGTGTGAGTGATTTCTTTAACTATGTCATAAAAACTCCCTTTTTTCGAAATTTTGTTCTTGCGTTGGTGTGGTGTGGTAATTATTAAAGATGGGTGAAAGCTCATGTGTCGTCCTCGTCACTTGAGCATGGTTGAAAATTTCAAGGTCTGTCACCAAAAAACCCTCGAATAGGCAAACAGTGCGAATTTAAAAATCACCCACTCACTTTCCAATTCTTTCGTTTTACCGAGTGAATAACTTCATCCCCATGGAAATTTCGTGTTTCCCTCAGGCCGATAGCACTTGTGTGTGTGCGCACGATCTGAGTGATTTCTTTAACTATGTCATAAAAACTCCCTTTTTCGAAATTTGTTTTTGCGTTGGTGTGGTGGGGTGAATGCTCAGGTGTCGTCCTCGTCACTTGAGCATGGTTGAAAATTTCGAGAGGCCGTCACCAAAAACCCTTGAATAGGCAAACAATGCGAATTTAAAAATCACCCACTCACTTTCAATTCTTTCCTTTGCCTGAGTGAATAATTTCATCCCCATGGAAATTTCGTGTTTTTCCCTCAGGCCGATAGCACTTGTGTGTCTGTGTGTATGCGCGCGATGTGAGTGATTTCTTTAACTATGTCATAAAAACTCCCTTTTCCGAAATTTGTTCTTGCGTTGGTGTGGTGTGGTAATTATTAAAGATGGGTGAAAGCTCAGGTGTCGTCCTCGTCACTTGAGAATGGTTAAAAATTTCGAGGTCCGTCACCAAAAATTCTCGAATAGGCAAACAGGGTGAGTTTTAAAATCACCCACTCACTTCAACGATATTGATTCATATGAGAAAAACTCATAAAATATGCAAAACATCATTGTTTTGTAAAAAAAAAAAGTTGTTTTTTTTCCTATAAAATTCTTTTTTTTTTTGGCATTTTATTTTTTTAATCATTGATTCTAAATGATCAATGACTTTTTTAAAAATAATTTTCATTTAAATGCATCGATATTTATTCATTTTAGAAGAAATGATAAAATAGGCAAAGTATTATTATTTTGGAAAAAAAATCCGCATCGTAACAAATAAATGATGTTTGGTATTTAATTTATTCAATCACTGATATTAAAAGAGCAAAGTATGAATCTTTTTAGTTCAGATGGTTTACTTATCATAGTTATAAGAAATCCTTATACGTAACGATTGAAAAATTTCGATTAATGATTTACAGAAAACAATTCTTTTTTACTTAAAAAAATGTATATTTAAAGCAACAAAGAAAACGTTCTGATATAATATATTACGAAAAACTAAGCATATTCATTATTTTAACAATAATTATTTTCTTAGAGCTAAAAATAATAAAAAGGGTTTGTGTGTATGTGTGGTATTTTCATTTGCCAATGAATCCTTATATACTGGTAGCTAAAGTATAGTCCAGAAAACTATAATCTATCGTTTTATCCAGAAAAAAACAGATTATACAGTGTTGTCATTACATAATTAATCTAGTAATGAATAACGGAAAAAATATTGCAACAGCAAGTTTGACCTTGGCCGCTGAGCGTTAAACAGAGGGGAAAAAAATAATAATAATGATTCTCGCGCATGCGCAAAGCCTTTAGAGTGTCTTTAAATTAGGAGAAAAAATTTAATACAAGTATGAAAAGATCGACCGGCGGGTTTCTGCGAGGCGTACACCCTCCTTCGTTTTGACCACGCACGGTAGTGCTGCAGTTATAGTCTTGAGTGTAGCGGGAGCTCTGCGCACTCTGCCACAAGCGCAGTTAAACAATGTTTGGTGTAAAATCGCGTATTTTAAATTATTTTAAAAATCATTACCTTCATTTTAAGAGCATAATTTTTACGTTAATGCTCTCAAACATCACCAGCTATTTGCAAAAATAACGTACTTTGAAATAAAAAATGTAGAAATTACTACTTTTTAATTTATTTCTCAGAAAAACATAAGTTTACGAAAATCACAAAATGTTTTTTAAAATCCGTAATTTTGAAGCAATTTTTTCAATATTCGTATATGTTACGGATAATATTACTGTACACACGGAAAAAAGGTTTTGTGAGATTATCTTCATAAATGACGAAGTTATTCAATGTGAAGTAAAAATTAAGACTACTTTTTAAAAATTCTTTAAAAAAAAAGTTTTGGAAATTTTATTTTTTAAATAAATGGATCTAAAAGAGAAAGGCTTGAAGTTAATTAGTGTAGAATATCGATTTAATAACACGAAAAGTAATTCATACCCAACGATTTAGAAATAATTTTCATAAAAACGCATCAGTTTTAACACTATTTTAAAAAATTCGAAAAAAATAGAAAATATCGTTATTTTACAAAAAAAATTACACCGTGTCGTGGCGAAATAAACGATCTTTCCGATTCTGTAATTATTTTTTGTCTAATTTCAACACCGAAAATCGGATGACAGTTTTAATATGGTGGAAAACGTAAGATTACCGCTCGGCCGAAACGGAAGGGAAGTTCCGCCAAGTAAACAACCGGCAGGGGTAAAACAATTCGGCGTTTTAAGGTTTTTAATTAATATCTTTTTAACTAATTACAATATCGGAACATAAATAGGCAATACGGCTTCCCCGGAAAATTCCCGATCTTTTGGTACCTTCCGCGACTTTCTGCGTGGTGCTGTTCGTGAGAAGATAGGCGCACATAGATAGATAGATAGATAGATAGATAGATAGATACATACATACATACATACATACGTTTGTTTACCTTCGAATTTTAATAGTGTAAGATATATATATATATATATATATATATATATATAATGAATGTGTGTGTTAGTAAGCTTTAACATATATGGTAGGTGATTCGAAGCTACTGAAAAAACAGCATCGTGTGCTTGCACTCACATTTGAAGGTTGATTTCCCTTTTGATTTCGATAGTGATGAAGGATAAATATTTGTACAATTTTTAAAATCAGAGCTTTATTTAGATTTTGTTTCTGGTACATCACTGGGGGCAACTAGGTATGGTACAAACATAGATGTGATGTTTTCCCGATTCGTAAATCACGTATCTACCGACGTTCACGTATCATACTTTAGTTGCCACAAGCCCCTCGTCACAGTAATTAATAATGTCTTGAGTTGTTATTAATACTAAAATTGATATTAATAGTGAAGTAAATTAACCTCCTTAAGAATGGACTCATATAATATAAGTAACATATATTTATGTAAAATAAATGAGGTATATTATATATATATATTTTTTTTTACCGAATCAATATGAAAAATGTCAATAGAATAAAGAAAATGCATGTATATATATTTAGTATCATATGAGATGAAATTATTTCCCCTTTTGCATACCATCTAATCAAAGACAACCACACTTAAAAACAACCGTACTCCTTTTGTGCGTCGGAGTTGAAACACACAATTTTTTAAACATTTTTTTGATTAATGATGAACATTTAATTAAAGAAAATAGCACGTAGTTTGTAATAAAAGCTAAAAATATTCAACGGATGTAATTGAATATTCTGGGATTTTATTCTTCGAGAATTGAGAGTAAAATTAAAAAAAGAAATTGCTATAATAATAAATACATCTATTATATAAATGTATGAAAATAGCGTGCAATGTATATATTCACACAGTCAAAATAAATATATGTCAAATCTCTAAATTTGTAAATTTAAAAAAAAATATTTCACATATTTAACAATCTTTTACTTTGAGGTTTAAGAAAAAGTTAAAAGTTTGGTTTTTAGATTCCTATTTTTGTATTTTTTGATAAAAGCTACATTTCAAACTCGAAATATAATCCACGAAGACGGGGATTAAAGGCTTATCAGAAACAATGGAATGGCTAGCTTCAAACATGTTATTTTGAATTTATTTTCAACAAATTATTTTTGAGCTGGAGTTATCGGGACATGCTTTGGCTTTCAAAATCATGAAAGCGAACATTTTTTGAAAAACTGCGATTCAAGTTTGTAACTTTATTAAAGTTCGAAACTTCCAGTGTCTGAAAATTTAGAAAAGTTTTGAAAACTTTAAAAGAAATCAGGATTTTTATCTCGCCTTGAAATCAGTTTTAATTAGTCTTCTTTCTTGTGAGTGGTTTATTCTTTTAAATAATATTTAAAAGAATTGATGTCTTGATTCATAACTTTTTATAAAAAAAATTAAACTTATTTGAAATAAATATAAATTTATAAATCAAAATTATTTTGACCTTCATTAGTTTTTATACGAAAAAAATTTCAATGAAGAGTTTGGTTAAAAAGTGTAATCATATTACAGCAAATGTAATTTTCAATTTTAGATTTGTAAAAGAGTTCAAAAATAATATTATTTACTTATAGTAACTTGATATTATTTTTTATACAATAATATTAAATGAATACACATATCAATAAAATAGCTGACGATCGAATAAAATAGCTGATATTGAGTAAAACAAATAAAATTTGATAGAATCCTTCGGCATTTCCGAGTTACTAGCTCGTCTTGATGTCACGACACGCTTTGTATCGAAGCTGATTCACATTGAATCTTTCGTGGTCCAAGTTCCCACGTTGGCTTCGGAAGTTAGTCCTCGTCACTTGCCCATGGTTCAGAGTTACAGTCTATCCCTAATAGCTCTTGTATTGCCTTAGAACAGTGATATTCAAATATTTTCAACCCATGGAATCCATAGAACTAAAAGGTGCTTTTGTGCAATCCATTCCACAATCACTTAAGGGGGTAGGTTCAATAAGCAGGATCTGTATCTCAGTTATATTAAAAATAGGTACATTTAAGGAACATTTATAAACATTCTATTGAAAAAAAATCTCCAATTTTTTTTACTGAATATTCTTTGAACCATAGTACATACTTTAATCAGAGATTTTATGAATAGGATGTCTATTATATATATACACTCATGTCCATAAATTAAAGATAATTCAGAATCACACAGAAATTGAACTCTAAAATAAAAATTTCACCTGTAGAATTATCACTCATATCTTGAAGAAGAATATGTAAATTACAAGAAACCACTAGATGGCGTGGATAGTACGTCACAATGACGAGAGTGTAAGAGAGGGGTATATAAGGAATAGTGGCAAAGAAGTAAAATTGTTCACAAGCGCTTTAAAAGCCTTTCAGTGCAATATCCGCATAGTTATGGCACAAAGGAAGCATTTGGATGATTTTTTATGTAGTACAATTATCGGACGACTGGAATGTGGACGAACCCAGCTGGAAGTATCCGAGGAACTTGGAATCGCACAGAGTGTCATCTCCAGGCTTTGGCAATGATTCCAAGATGATGGTAATGTGAGTAGATGTTACAGCACAGGTCACCCCTAAGTTACAACTCCGAATGAGGACCGGTATTTGGCAGTTACTGCCAAAAGAAACAGATGGAGCTCAACATCAGACCTATCTCGTCAGCTCTCTTTAGCTACCGGTACTACAGTTTCAAGGCAGGCCGTGTACAGACGCTAAGGGCACATTGGTCTATATGCTCTTAGGCCTGTCAGATGTACCGCAACTCACTGTCGCCTGCGATTAACCTGGAGTAGAGAGCATGCATTGTGGACACCGCAACAGTGGTCTTGTATGATGTTTTCCGACGAGTCCAGGTTTAGTTTGCAGTCTGATTCTCGTCGGACTTTCATATGGAGAGCCCCAGGTACCCGTTACCACCAAGAGAACACTATTAAATGACACCGTTACGGTGGTGCAGGATGGCTCGTTTGGGGAAGAATTATTCTTGGTTCCAGAACTGACCTGCATGTTCAAAGTGCAACGATGACAGGCCACATCTTTCGGGATGTCATTCTGGAACAACATGTACGTTTGTTTCGGGCGCCATGGGTGCTGAATTTCTGTTTATGGATGACAAATCCGTCCTCACCGTGCAAACATTGTAGACGAATGCCTTCAATCGGAGGATATCACCCGTATGGATTGGCCAGCATACTCACCGGACTTGAATCCAATAGAGCATGTGTGGATATGCATGGCCAACGAATTGCAGCTCGTAAACCCCCTCCCACCTATCTACCGGAACTTCAGAGGGCATTGCTTGACGAGTGGTGTAATATTCCCCAAGATCAGATTGATAATTTGATACTCAGCATTCGTAGGCGTAGTAAGGCCTGTATGGCATCGTCCGCGAGAATTACTCCTTATTAACCGTCATACTAACCATGCTATACTGTTTTTGTAAATAGGTTCTTTTTTAAATTTGCTCCAGGGAGTAAAAATCGCAATTTTTATTAATTATGTCAAACATATAGCATCTTTTTTGCTCTTTACCTTTTGTTTAATAAATAGACTTTACAAATAAGTCAAATTTGTTTTGCTTCTGTCTCTTTGTTTGCCTGAACTTCATTATCCTTAATTTATATGGACATGAGTGTATATATAGTTATTTTTAAAAAAAATTTTTGCACAAATCTTTTTCTTTTTCAAAAACAGTGTAGTTTCATTTTGTTTAATGCTATAAATTTAGTCAGAATATTTTTTAAACAAATCCCTCGATTAAAGTATGTATTAAAGTGTAACTAGTAATTATGCAAATTTATTAACTTTTAAATGGAATAGTTTAGGAACAAATGTTCCTTATATGGTAAAAATGTTAGTTTTGAGAAAAATGGATTTTAGTAATGGATTTAGTAGGCTTTGACATGTGGTAAAACATTTTCAAAAAATTATTAAAGAAACTTCTGCTGCACGTAGAATGATAATTTTTGCACCATTACAAGCGTAGAAAATTTATATTTGGGGAAAATATAAATTTGAAATGAATGAAAAAATTTGAAAAAATATGTTTGGGGGCCGAAATTCATGAACCTACCACATTAAAAGAATATATTTTAAGATAGTGTTTAAAAAAGATCAACATGATGTACTTAATATGAAGACAAAAACAAATATTGTACTTGTTATATTAAAATATTTTAATGTAATTTTCATCTATATATTACTCATTATATTTATAATAATATTAATTTGTGATCTACACATACCTATGTTACATATTTAGTAAGTGGGATATGTGTCGATGAATTTTTTTACAAACTGTCAAAATCTATGTCTATTGAAATGATATGCAGTAGCATTTAATATTTTGCGTTTAATTTGTTTTATTATTTTATTTAGCTACTTTAGTTGAGAAATAGTTTCCTACTAAATACATTGTACTTAATGGCATTTAAATATTTTTAGCCGGGTGAAAAGTTCTTTGTATTTTGTATCAATTTGCAGCCTGAAATTTAAGAATTGCTTTTGTTTAAATTTATATTTAAATGTCAAATTTGTTGCAAAGGGCTTTTTATCATTTATAGTACATGTTTTTTCCTCAAAAATGAAAAAAAAAGATTGATTTCCAAATAAAAAAACTATTTATTTCTGCCAATCATTGTACCAACGATTATAAAATTATTTCGGGGAAGCCTGGATATTTTAAACAATAGTAGGTGTATATACATATAAGAACAAATTCTGATATTCTTTTATTATACTAAGATAAAAGCTTAAAAAGTATTACAAAGTACATTTATTTATGTATATGTAAAATGTTCAGTTTTAATGAATGGGATGAGCTTTTGATTCTTGGAGTTACATAAACATCAAAAGAAAAGTGAATTCATTTTGCATACACATTTATAATTTTCTTTTCGATTTTTTATTTTGACTCAAGAAACTCATGGGTATGCTTCGCAGAATCCCGGAAATCCATGGAACAAATTTTGAAGACCACTGCCTTAGAATAATAATGTTAATTTATGTATAATGTACATACGTGAGATGAGAAATACTAAAAAAACATCTATAATGTAAAATTTAACTTCATATTTGTTCTATTTGCGATATTTACTTGTATGTTTGCAATACAAAAACGAGGAGTTAATGCTCTCGGGGCACCGTTGTCAAAAATATTGATGCACCTATGAAATATTTTGGCTATAAGGTATAAGAAATTTTATATGAATTTTACAATCTACTAAAATAAATATATATGTATACCTAACTAATTATTAATGATATGTACATACTTAAATAGAATTTACATGAAATTAGATTTCAAGATTCTTAGTATAAAATGGCTAAATATCTGTTTACTTCTTGATCAAGAAATTACATCACATATATTTAATTCACTATTTTCCTTTTAAAAGACATTTTTATATCAGCATATTTAAATTCAGCATATTTTGGCTTTTATTAACACAAGGGGTTTAAAAATTTAAAAAATTTTAGCTATAAATATATGTCTTTTAAGAAAATGAAAAGATATTTGTTGTAGTTTCACAGTTTAGTTTCAGTAATTTGTATTAACTAATTATTATTATCACAAAGCATTGAAACTCTTTTTTTAATTAGTAGATGCATGGATTAACGTACACGCTGAGGAATAACAAAAAATTAATTTTTTTCACTAAGAGGAATGTTGCGTAAAAATGAAATTATTTTTAAAAAAATAAGTCTGTGTTTATGAAAAAAAATTAACTTTTAAAATTTAAACTTTTAAGATGCATGTCAGAATTTTTAAAATTTTATTTCTAAATGATAAAATTTCCTACTAAATGTAAATTTTAAAATGGAAAATTCGCACTTTAGATAATTTAAAATAAAATTGTTTCCAAATAAAACTTCAGATGTAAATACCATTTATCGCTAACTAACAATTGTTGAACTGTTACAAGCTAACTTTATAGAATAAATATCCTAACACTCTATATCATATATACTCAAACATTTTCCTCCAAACGAGCCAGCATAGTAAATATGCACACGCCACCAAACTATATTTGAATATTTTCAGTTGAGAAGATGAATATTGCAGGGTTGCTTTGAAAGGCTCATACGCGTGCGGCTGTTTTTCACTAAATGTACTCTGCCATCCTCTGTATTTTTTTAATATACATAACTACGAGTACATTCTTTCACTTTAATCAGTTCAGTATGATTCATATGAATACCTGCTGTCGCAGTTATCTGCAGACTTTTGGGTTTTACAAATCTAATTTCTTTCATCCAATAAGTTCAGTATATTCCTCCAGAGTTTTCCCTCATTTCGTATTCTATGCTCATCATCTCTCGTAGTGTGACGTAAAATATTGCGACTGGTTAGGGTTAGAGTTCTTGATCGGTGAGTCTAAAAATATACTCTTAAAGATTATTTTTTCAACAATTTTATTAATTTTAAAATCATTGAGGATATATACTTTGTTCTAAATACACATACGCTTCATAGTTCTTAGATTTACATGGCTCATTAAAAACACATTATATACGGATAAAAATTCTTTAAAATTCAAATTTGCGTCACATATTTAATTAGAAGAATTTTTTTTAAAAAAACAATTATCGTCAGTTAATTTATATTTTACGAATCAAATCACACCCATAAAGTTAATAATTATTTCTCTGACGATCTACATAATATCCATAAACTAATGTTCACAGCATATTACACTGAACATACACTTTCCAAATGCCGGTATAATTTCTTCGATTGCATTTATATAAATAATTCCAAATTACAGGGAATGATTTCATTACCAATATTTTCTAAATGCAACTTGAAAAGAGTAGGTTAACTTACCCTGTGTGTATATCTAATTACATTTACAATCCACGTGTATATATATATATATATATTTATTTTAAGTAAAATTAAAAAACAATTTTGTGGAATCTGATGTAGAATTCTTATTATACAAAATATCACCTACGTGATCTCAATATTTGCATTGTCATTCAAATGAATGGACAGACGAGTTCTAAAAATTTTAGATTCTGTAAAGAGATATATTCCTGTTTATAAACTCAATCTCTTTTCATTATTATACACTTATTTATTCATTGTCATTTTTCATTTTCAACACTGAAACTGATCTGCTGTACTAATATAAACGTTCCCATTACAAGTACAGCAAACAGGGAATAAATTTACGGTTTAAAGATAATGTATATGATACGTCTTATATCAAAGGGTACAGATACATTTTCTTTGATATAATATATGTTTATTTTGAAACGAACCCAAATCTCTTCTACATTGTGACCCAGTTGAAGGTGTGGAAGAAATTAAAGGATCATTCGACATGATAAATTCCAATTATTTTATTTATCACTATAATCGACTCAAACACAAATAACACTTCAAATAGGATAATTCAGTCGAGCAACACAGAGAGAGAGAGAGAGACTAGGTTTGCGTTTAGGAAGAACATGTTCAATAATGCGTTTCTTCCGTAATATTATTTTACACAGAACATAAGTATTTAATGTCAACCTAACGATTTTAACATTCTAAACATCAACTTAATATAAGGTGACAGTACCTGAATTTATGCAGTCTTCTCGTCAATCCAACTTAACTTTGACACTCCTTGGTTATAATCTTTTACAGGACTTTAAACCAATTCTTGCAATCTTCACCTTGTAACTATCTTGTCACCTTTTGTTAGCTAAACTTCTGACTTTCTAATTTTACATTAACTATTCTCTTCACTTCCAATTCACTAACAATTTAGTATTCTCTTCACTTCTAATCCACTCACAATTCACTAATTCGTTAACTCGCGAACTAGGAATATACATAAAAACTTAATTTGCATATCCCGTTTTCCTTCTTTAGGAAAAGATTGGTTAAAATTTGCTGGCCCAAAAGAATATCCAAAACAACTTGTTTATTGAAGGTCTCGTATAGATCCGTCACAATTTGATCCTCTCTGTAAAATAGCATATGTTTATTTGAAACCCTTTCATACATGGTAGCAACCATAGATACCGAGTCGTGCGTTCGAGTCCTGATATAATTGAAAATTCGTCGGGTAGAGAAGCCGATTTAGTTCAATTCGTCAAGGCTCAAAATCTTGATATAACTGTGGTTGTGTTTAGTGAATCGGGTTCTAACTCAAATGTCATTTTCATCATTTGACAGAAGTTCAAATTCCCAGTTCTGTTGATAATAGCCAATGCGCAGTTCCAAAAAAGAAAATTAATTAAAAATATAGTCTTATTTGAGTTCTACATTTGAAATGATTGATTTTTCTTTCAAACACAAAACTATTTATGTATTGTTCATTTAGTACACATAAAATGAGGATTAATAACTCTGAATCAATACGTCACATTAAAATGAGTTTCAGTATTGCTTATTAAGAACAAACATTTGCAAAAGTTTAGTGTTAAAACATATCGCTTTCAATAGATATTACACGTAAAATATCTTTAGCATATAAAGAATGGATCCTGATTAATATAAAACCAATGGATCTCTAAGCTTATTCTTCTTAGCACTTACTTCTCAATGAAAACAGTTTAATTTGCACAGAAATGCAATATATATAGACAAGAGATAGAGAGAAAGAGAGAGATTATTTTTACATAAAATAAATTAAATTAGATTATTTTTTGCATCAAAGATTTAAATCATTTAAATCAAAGATGATTTACATCGGTTTACACTAATTGCTACTTTTTTCCCCGACAAATACAAAACTTATACCAAAGTTCAACATAACGCGTACCTTCACCAGTAATCAGTGCAAAGCTTCAAAGAGTGACGTTAATGAAAAAAATAAACTTATTTACAAAAATAATCTGATATTATTTAAGTTCCTATACTTCGAATTAATAATCATAGTACAAAATGTCTGCTTTTTCAAATCAATCTTTAAAATTTAGTTTATTATCGCTAAAACTATATTTATTATGTTTTAAAATCGTGCCTATGAGATACATCAAATTACACATGATCATCGATTTTTGTTTTGTTGACAACATTTTCTCGTATTTATAGTTCTCATTTCGAAGGAATTATTTAAAGTATCTTAGTTTAAATACTACTGATATAATTCCTCAATCCTTAATTTTGAGGTCAGTTAGACGATTATATTTTTATGTTATTCCAATGATTCAGTCCATCTTTTTAGACAGTTTGGTTTATTTTCTTAGACGACATAGAAGACATGTGTACAGCACAAAGAACATTGCACAACTGATTCTACAAGCTAAAAATTCTCAGTTGACTTGCAGCGCCATCTATTCCTTTTACTCTTAATTTGTAACAACTACCACTGATAACTTGATCTCATATTTCTTCTTTCAAACTTTCATTCCTTTCAAAAGCACATTTAATTGGCATACACTTGTGATCAGACAAACATATGTCTAGTGTTATTTTGCAAATGATATTTTTAACTAAAAAAGCACAAATTATTTGAGGTAAAATGGTGTAAATTATATATTCCTTCTCCAAACAAGTATATTTTTATAAATGCAATAAAACTATTTTCAAAAAAGTAAAACATTTCAATATCCCACTTTCCTTAGCGTTTCTACTTACTTTACCCTAAAAGTTTCCAGAAAGGAATCTGAACTCCTGTTTTTCTGTGCTTGAATTCAAACTTAGTCACGTTTAAGCAGTGGTAAGCAACATTCTTGAACAAAATGTCTCTAAAAAATTCGTAAGTATTTATTCTCATCAATAAAAATTCTTATGGCCAACTATGAGGAAGTCTCTTAAACCTGAAAAGATCATAATTAATTAATTAACTACGGACAGAACTTAAAGATAAATGAATTTGGAATTCCATTGCTTTATACACTTAATTATTCAGAATATAATTGTTGGTCACAACGTTATAATTAGTTCACTATGTATCTCGATTTGCAGGAAAAAATCAGCGTCAAGAATGAACAACATAGTTGTATGGACCATCTATAAAATTAACTAAAACGTTTTCATATCTTCTGCGCACAAATAGAATCTTTTTAAACGGTATTCCAACAGTTATATGTACGTTTATTGATACCTATATTTATCCTCTTTTTATCAGTCACATTCCTTACAACTAACAAAGATAGGAAACGAAATTTATTTTTCCACTTCAACCGATCATTTAATCACAATGATTCATACATTTTACAACTTGCTTCACACATAACAAGTGAATTGTCAAATAATAACACCCAAATTATTTTAGCGTTAACAATGGCACGCATTTCCTTTCTTTAGAAAATAATGAATAAGTTCGTGAAATCCTTACTGTCATTTACCCATTCCATTCAACTCAGATGACTAACCATGCGGAAGAAATCGACTCTGTTCATTTTGTTATGCCTAGATCTTTTTCTTTAATAATAACGGTTATATCTTAATCCTACATTCTGCAGCACACTACATTTCTATCTTCGTAATTAGGTTCAGAAATTGAATTCCTAGTTAATAAATTTGATGAAAATGAGCCTTTAGGAAGAAAAAAATATAGTTTTCTTTTGTTTTATTTCTAACTATGCTGTTTCCACTGAATGTACAAGGATTGATTGAAAATTAAAGATCGTAACGTGTATAACAAACATTTATAAAAAACCACATATGAATTAGTAAAATAATTATTTAAATTATGTTACGGCACGGCAAGGATAATCATTATAATCAAATAAAAAGGAAAGTATCATTTTATAGTAAAAAAAAATCATAATAGTATTGCGATTATTTCAATGAGGAAATAAAACTCACGCCATTTTGTTAACACACAGATCAAAATGAATTATTATTCTATTCTAAAAGAGATTAATTTTTTAACTTATAGGAAACTTATTTTTAAATCTTATTATGTGTTTTGGTTTGGGAATTAGTATAAATAGTTCTCAATAGCTATTTTTACTTTTCCAAATTTTTCTCTGACCTAATTTACAGTATAAACCAGATATTTAAGAAAAAAATACTCTGTTAAAAACTACGTACTATATTTCATATTAAAAATGAACAATCTTCAAAAATTCATCAATTGACCTCAATAAAAAGAACCTTGAGTTCACCCAATAAGTAAGTATTATCAAAGAGGCAGAAGAAGAGTGATAAATGACTCTAAAAATGTTCAATTGCAATTACTTTTTTTTATCTCACGTGTGAAAAGAAATTGTTTTCTGAGTGTTTTAAATAGAAAACTATTCAAAATTTTTGGGTCATATTTTACTTATAGTTCTTATAGAATGTGACAGAAATTATATATATATATATAAATTAAGCAATCAGTCATATTAATATAAACTAGAGTTCTTATTAGTGTTTGTGGATAAATAGTTCAGAGACATTATAAAACTCGACAACTTTTATTCAATCAAAAGTCTTAATAAGTAATTTTCTTAATAGTAATTATTTTGAGAGCGAAATAACACATTAATGTTTAGCACAAATAATAGTAAAAAAATTAACTTTATATAAGGCTTTGAATTCTAACCAAGAAGGTTCCAAATGTAATATAAATTCAAGCACTAATCTCCCTAGTTTATTGAAACTTGCCAATTCCAATCACAAATATTCAAAAGACCACTTTACACCTACGTTGCAAAACCCACAACGATTCTGCTTCAGGTCTTTTTAAATAACAATTTCAATTTATTTTAATCAAGGCCCCTTCACAAGACGAAGTTTTAAAATCAATGACACAGTTTATAAAAATAATATTTCCCAAGCCGTCAATTTGAAAACACGTTGGAAAACCGGTACAGCTTCATACTAAACAGATAAATTTTTATCCGTTAAAAAAGATAGTTGAAAAACTAAATGCCGTTAGAGAGTTGATGTTTTAAACTTCTTTAAAGGTAAAAAGGTTTAAACAATTCTTCTAATTTGTTTTGACTTTGAGAAATAAAATATATGCACTGCTGTTTTGTAAAAAATGTAATATAATAAAGCAGCGTTTCTCAAACTGTGGGGCGTGATAAACCTTGGGGAGGGCGCGAGCGTGTTGAAAAGTCGAAAACAAAAGATTATTTTAAAAAAATTATTAATTTATTGAAATTAAACAAACAAAATACATTCTCACATAATTAAAAATTAAAAAAAAAACATTTACACTGATATAATACATTTATAAATGTATCAGTACTGCATAATGTATTTTATAATTAATTTAACATTACTAAGTTAAGAATAAGTTTAATAATTATCATTGACCCCGCGGGCTTTTCATATATAAAATTATATGCAAAATTATCACCTATCTTGATAATTTGTACGGTTTATAATTAATCCCTTAACTGCTAATTAAAACTTACAGGATTCACTCCCCAATACCACCATTTTGCACGCATGCAAACGTATGTGATGTATTGAGGGGGGGGCGAGAAAAGGAATAAATACGCCAATTCTCTAAAATAAGTAAATTCTTCGCAAACACTGTCCATTTCATTGCTTTCCAAAGCCTTCGGAAAAATTGTATGGATAGCAGTGAACAGAAAAGATAATATTTCGAAGAGACATATACATACGTCCGGGGCAATTTACGCACCGAATGAGCGAGAGGTTTATTTACACCAAAGACACTTAAGAGGTTAAAGTCGTATTGTAGCTAAAACGTCAAAGTATAGTATTATCGTAACAATGTATCGAATTCAATACATTGTTATTGTATAGAGGGGGCGATATGAAAATTATGATTGAATATTGGGTCGCAAGTATTGAAAGTTTGAGAAGCACTGTAATAAAGGAATCATCAGAATTAAATAAACTTTGCAGAAAATATCAATAATAGGATGTTACGTAAATTAGTAAATTTTTACAGCCAGCCACCGCGCATGCGTGGTGGGAGCAATGACCTCTGAACTGATGCTGAAAGCGTAAAAATAGAGGGCTGTAGCGGGACGTTGAAAATAGTTAATGTTTATTTCTTAGTGGCGAATGTGTTTGGTAAGACGTAAGTATGCCTTCACGACGAAATAAGGAGAAATTCCAACAACTTACGGAGTTTGAACGGGGGAGGATTATCGGCCTTAGAAAAGAGGATTTTCCTATCACGCAAGAGGAGCTCGTGTGCTGCGGAATAGTTCCACAGTGATGCCAGTTGGAAAGCAGTGGGCCGACGATCACCGAGCAATTCGAAAAACTGGCAGTGGCCGACGGAATGTGACGTCAGCGTGCGACGATCGACACCCACCCCGCATGGCGGTGAATAATCGTACAGCTTCCTCTAGGCTAGTGATGGTGAACCTATGACCCGTGGGTCAGGCACTGACCCACGCAATCTTTTTAACTCACCCACGATTGCTAGACAACCAATTGTTCAATTACGTGGATTTATTCAAATTTTCTAATTTGTGTGGATTATTTATATTCTATTTGTAATTTTTCTAGCACCGAATTGACACAAGAGCATTTTAAATGCTGTCTATAACCTCAGTATGATCATTACATTTCCAAAATTACGTAAATGACAGCAAATATATACGTAAGTATGTAGTATTTGGAAAAAAAACAAGAGAGTGTTCACAAAATATCAAATAAAAAGCATATAATATCAATCACAATTTTTTTTATGAAAAAATCCCGACAAACCAAAGAAAATAACTACATTTAAAGCACTTTCTTCGTATAAAATGCATTTTTGTAAGGTTATTTTCAGTTACGTTTGTAGAAAGAGACTTCCATAGCACTTGTTTCGTCTCCTCTCTGTTCACCTTGTGAGGAGCATGTATGTTTTTCTCGGTACTAGCAATTTTTGGCTTGCAGCTTAAGACGCGCCTGTACCACTCAGTACCAGTGTTGAACTTAGTGGAATCCATTTCGAACGCATTTAAAAGTAACGTGTATGTATATTTGGTACGTTAATACAAAATTCCTTCTCAAATTATTGTATTCTTAATTGTAGCCTTGTACTATAACGGTGGTTAAAAGATTAAAAACAAGCCATACAAGCTCCAGGCCATATCAAGCTGAATTGTCTGATAAATACGGTGGGATTGAAAGGAATAAAATAGTTATATGTGTAATTTGGAATGAAAAAGTAACTTCACATACATACGAGGAGTGACACACAAAAAAAAACGAGACTGGTCCAGTAAATCATTGTATACTTACATAATCAGTTATCCGTGATATTATCACCTTCAAAGTAGTTCCCCTCAGTATTCACACACTTCTGCATTTGGTGCTACCATTGCTGGTAACAGAACTGAAACGAGGTTTTTGGAAGACCCTTCAGGAAATTCTCCGTTTTTGCCGGAACTTCTTCAACTGAGGTAAAATATGTTCCCTTTAAGCAAGTTTTCACTGTAGAAAAAAAAAGAGGCGTGGGACCAAATCAGATGAATAAGGAGGATGCTCCATCACAGTAATATTTTTGCTGGCCAGAAACTGCTTGGCAGATAGCATTGGCTTGGGGCAACAGCTATCCATGGCTTTCCGATTTTGGTCTGTTTTTCCTAATTTTTTCGATGTTTTTTAATACTTCAATGCAGTAGTGTTGATTAACAGTTTGACCACTGATGTGAGTGGGTACCCATTCATATCACGAATTTTTGCAACGTTTTGGTCTGTAATTGCTGACCTTGGGAGGCCAGCACGTCCATCGTCGTCCACACTGACCCATGCTTCTGAAAACCGCTTTCGCTATTCAAACATTTACGCGCGACAAAGTTTCATTTCCATAAGCCTCTCCTAATATTTGGTTTTCGTGGGTTTCAGAAGTTTCTCAAAAAACTTAATGTTGATTCGATATTTTTTCGGCAGTATGATATTGCACGTGTTCACTCAATGATGCCGCACTCCTAACTGGTATGATCGATTAAGACGAAACTGGCCACGTGGAAAGAGAAGGAGCCTTGGGATGAGTTACAAAAACAGTAGTTGAAAACTCCACTCTTTTTTCAAGTTACACACTTAGTTTCGTTTATTCTGTGTAATACACTTTGTATAATGTTTAAAGACATTTTGAAACGTTGCAATTCAATCTCAGCATGTCAAAAAATGAGAGAAATTTACAAAATAAAAAAGAAAATTTTTCTCAAAGCAGTGTTTTTTAAAAAAATTTTGGCTGCAAAAATAACCATACAGCTGTGTTAGTTTCTAAGTTGCTCATTACATTTCTCGCCACAAGAAACCTTTTTCAGAGTGAGTGAGTGAATATTCACATCGCACTTTTTAGCAACACGAGGGCTTTCAGCGACGGTCCGCGTAATTTTGAACCATGGTCAAGTGACGCGGACGACACCTGAGCTAGCACCATCCTCTCCTAACTACCACACCAACAGGAGGACGCTTGAGCTGTCGACAGATTTCACATGCATGGCTCACCTACACGGCGGGTCTTTTGTGGTACTGGGATCGAACTCATGACACGCTAGCCATGATGCCTAGACCACTTGGCTACCGCGGCCACAACCTTTTTCAGAAAAACAATCGTTTTTAGAATGTAGTCCTACATTGTTTGTTGATTTTAAAGAAAAATACTTGATTATAAAGCGTATAAATGAGTTAGCTATAAGTCACAAAATAATTAAAGATTGAATAATAGAATAAGAAAAAAAAAATATTTCTTTGCTAAAACATAACGTCTTAAATTGTGCAGAAATGTATTTAATTGTTTTAGATGAGAGTAATGATGTAAATGGTTAGGCACAATTAGCAGTTTTTGCTCGGTATAAGTATAGAAATATATAATGAATGAAGAATGCTTGATATGTTTATAAGAATTTGATTTTGCATTTAAAGAAATGCATATTGACCTTCAGAAAATAGTTTATATACACAAGAGACCGTGCACGTAGTATGGTATTGAAAAACATTGGATTTATTAAGTATCTTAAGCAAAATATTGCACATTTTCTGATTGAATTCATTGTAAAGTACACAAGCAAGTTTTATGTGCGAAGCATGGTTTAAAAACATTTTCCAGTTTAATGTCAGTTGTAATAAAAATGATCGATTTTATATAATGAATGATCTTTTTATAAAGGGCAATTAGCACAATTCTTAGAAGAAATATAATGCAAATATTCAGGAAATTTCACATAAAACAACGCAAGATGGCATAGTTTCGGTCAATTCCTTAACCACTTTGTAACCTTAATAAAAGAATTTAAGTTTTTCTAATTGAAAAAAACAATAGTTTCGATGAATTATTCAATATACATTGGTTAAATGATTTAATGTTTTTATGCGACATCGCTCTTATTTTAAAGGACTGCATAAGGACTTCAAGGGCATGGACTAATTGTTTTAATGATTTTTGAAATCATAAAAATATTTATGACGAAACCTTACATCTTTACTAAAGATTTGGAAATGAAAATCACGAAATATTTTCCTCAATTACAAAACCATTTTCAAAACACCATAACTTTGAAAACTCCGTTCCTATTGAAAAAAAATTCAATTAAACATATTTAATGATTATTCAGAAAATAAAACAAGCTTTTTTGTGGTTATATTTAATCAATCTAAAATTTTGGAAAATACATTTCACTTTATTTTACATCCATACAAAACAGAATTTGAAACAATGGAGTTAACCGAATTTATGTGGTAAAGTATCTATGATTTACAAATGGAATCAGTTGAATTTTGAAGCAGCGTAGTGTGGAAAACACAATTTAAGACTTGATTTCTGAAGTAGAAGGAAAACTGTGAGAATATTGATCCCACAGTAAAAATTGAACATATTATATTAAATGTATGACATTCCTTAACAAATAATTTTATATCAATGAAAACCCTAGTTAATGTGTGTGTGTGCTCTTTTAACAATGTTTGGGTCCACATATACCTGTGAAAAATTGTTTTCTGCAATGGGCTTTGTAAAATCTTCTAATAGATATGTACTTGATAGGGAATTAATTACCTGCAAAATGCGTTAAACTAATGAATACGAAATATGAACCTAACTATCTGAAATTAAACAGCAAAAGATATTTGATTATATACTTTATAATCAATTTTGTTATACATATATGTATATAGTGATAAATAAAATTTCATAATATATATTGTATGTAATTTTCAATTTTCATTACTTCTTCTTCATTCAAACACTTATTGCCATTTACACTAAATAATTTTTAAACCACTTAAAATTTTTAAATCGTCAAACCACGCCCAATTTTACCCGTTAAGCCAATTGAATTTTTTAAATATGTTTATTTTTAAAAATACCCAGTTAAAAATGTTTAAGCTTAACTCTGGTGCAAATGGGTATTAGTGACCCACGATCTGGTATTAAAAGAATAATTAGCAAAATTTGACATTCGGCTCAAAAAGGTTCGACATCCCTGCTCTAAGTAGTTGGCAGCACATTAGTCTATTGCTACAGGTGTACTAATGTCGGCTTCATCAATTCGTCGACGTCTGCTGCACCGAGGATTGCGTGCAAGGGTGCCTTTATACAGGATTCACCTCACGGCAAACCATCGATGGCTGCTTCTGCAATGGGCTCATGAGCACAGAACCTGGCAAGCTGATTGACAGTAAGTTGTCTTTTCAGAAGAATTACGGTTGAATTTGCGGGGTCATGGTGGCCGCATTCGTGTTAAACACTATGCCGGTGAACGCTGTCTTCCAGCGTGCGTTATCAAACAACGTAGGAGCCTAACACCCGGAGTTATGGTTTGGGGGTGCAATTTCGTATCATGGACGTTCCAATTTGCTACGAATTGAGGGTAATCTCAATAGGGACAGTTATGTCCGCAAAGTACTACAGCCCGAAATCATTCCCTTCCTTCACGGCATCCCTGGAGTTATCTTTGAGTGGGATAATGCATGCCCACATGTTGCAAAGACTGTTCAAGACTTCTGTTCAGCCCAACACTTGCATCTTCTTCCTTGGCCTCCCTATTCACGGGATATGTCGCCTACTGAGCACGTGTGGGATTTGTTTGGTCGTTGTCTTACTCGTGATCCACGTCCTGCAGCTTCAAAAGAAGAACTTTTATTGCGTATTTAAGGAATATGGAATTCTCTTCTACAAGCAGATATTCAAATCTTCTTGACTCTACGTCGTATACGATCACTTATTGAAGCGCGTGGTTACACCAAATACAGATTTCGGACACTTAATATTGTTTTTTTTTTTGCTATGAAAATTCTGTCATTTATTTGTACTAATACGTCGTTTTTGCCTTAAATTTCATTTAATTCTGATGATTTCTTCTTGGTGTTGCCATTTTTACAAACAACAGTATAATAAATGAAAATCTATTTTAAATTGATGTTCTTAGTTTAAAACTAAAATAAATGGCTCATTAGGATTTTCCGTTTAAAGCGAATATATTCATACTATTACAGTATTTATGTTAATACATACATTACAGTTTTGTTAATACAGTATATTGCAGTTTTGTTAAAACAGTGCATTGCAGTTCTGTTAATACAGTACATTACAGTTTTGTTAATACAGTATATTACAGTTTTGTTAATACAATACATTGCAATTTCGTTAACACAGTATATTACAGTTTTGTTAATACAATATATTACTGTATATTCTTCTGATCCATTGTCTATCGCAAGATACCTATCAAGTAATGAAACATGTTTAAGATATCAGTTGGGGAAGTGGAATTATTTACTCAGAAAGCATGGGTTCACTGTAGAAGGATTGCTATATTGACCAAGAATAACCGCGTGAAAGAGAATAGTGTATTTCGTAACTGAAAACAAAACGAATTGTTCAGATAGCCTTGTGAACCCATAATTTGTTAGACTCAGTATTCTTCCGTTGACATAAATGGACATGGATAGTGTAGTCTTCGTTACAACTGAGATGATAATCGGGTCTTTGACCATGAATTAATTTTATGTGGCACATTGGTTGTGATAAGCAAACTTTGAATGAATCAGAATAGACAAATACAGGCATTTGACAAACAAATTATCAACCGGAATGAATTAATAAATATCTCTCTATATAAAAAAGTAGTGGTGATGTAATAATATTTTTATTTATCTCTTTCACGAGAACAATAAGAAAAAGCATTAAGTTGTGTTCAACATTATGGTTACAAATTATTTGCAACAGTACCCGCCTGAATAGCTATCATCGCCAACTCCATCACGAATTAGGTTGTATCGTTCTTCAATTAAGAAATGTATGTATTGCTGATGGACTGTGTAATACACCAAGATACGAAGAGAAAAATACCCAGAAGAATGTATTGCACTTTGAAATTTTATGAGAATATAAGGAAGACGAAATTGGATGTATACCGAGGATCACACTAGACACTAAAGGGGACTTGAATGTACACTTAATACAGAAACATACATAACTCCCTGTAAGATTGTAATCTTCCATGACTATTAATAAATCATAGGGGCCGAGTTTTTTTGAAAAGTTGGTTTATGTATAACTCCGAAGGAAACAATATTTACTCATGGACAGTTGAATGTGGTTCTGTCAAGGTGCAAAAGCAAAGACAGAATAAAAATTTGGAACAATTTAGAGGAAAAGATGGTTACGAACATTATTTTTAGAGGAACTAAATTGAATTATAAATTAAAATGAGATGAAGGTTTAAAATTTATTTTTTCCTGCATACATATATTGAAAAAAAAAATAGAACTACATAGTAGATGTAAGTTGCAGTTTTACAATTTGAGAAATGAATATAAACAGTTGTATAATTTGTACAAAGGAGTGTGTCTACCATTAAATCTCTAGAGTTCTTAAAATATATTTTAATTTTTTTTGTATTCAGTTACAGAACGTTTCAAATAAATACATAAAAATAACTAAATCCACTTAAGAATTATAAGACGACTAAATTAAAATATTGGCCTTATAAATCAAAACAAGCCTGTCTTGGAAAATGAAAGAATGGAATATTTTTATCTAAATAGAACGAGTAAAAGATAAAAAAATAGCATCGTACAATACATCTTCTTAATTAATTTCTTTTATAAATTCTTATTATTTAAAGGTTAAATGCTACCCACATTTGATTTTAATAAAGCATTTGCTTAAGATTAATTAACATTTTCAGTTATTCATTTTTATTTTAATACCTTCCATACTTTATTCATACAATTAATGATTTCCAACTATTAATGATGCGTTTTTCTGAAATTTTAGATTCTGTTATTAGGTTATACGTACAGGAATGGCAATTTAAATTGTATTCCCTATCACTGAAACTTTTGAGACTTAATTAAATATTTGAAGTAGATATTTCGTTTTATAACTACGGTATAAGTATTCGAACTTCTAGTTTTATTTTTTCTTCCAGTTTTTTTTAAATTTTGAAGAGCCTGATATTTTCTTATTGTAATCTTATCATCTGTGTTATCATGTATGCATTCCTTAAAAATACTAAATATATATATATATATATATATATATATATATATACTGGTGTCCAAAAGTTAAGCATAGATCGCAAAATGCGAAAAATATGGAGTAAATATTCGTAAAATTATTCCAAATTTCTTTAGGATATTAATTCGATGAAGAAGAAACATTGGGTTTATGCAAAACTTTTCAGTCGACTACGTCCTGCGCGAAACACCGTCGCATGTCAGAACATGGAGAAAACGACACGCAACATAGGCAGTTCAGACAAGTTTCGTGCAACTGCTGTGCGAAGGAACGTTGTTAACCATCAAACAAGGTGAATGATGGCACAAAGAAGCCAATTGGACATGTTTACGAAAGGAAGAATCGTTGGAATGCTGGAATCCTCACGATGACAAACCGAAGTGTCCGAATTCTGAATGTGGACCATTCTGTGATCTCAAGACTGAGGCAGAGGTTTCAAAGAACGGGAGATGTTACCCGACAACCAGTATCAGGTCGACCAAGAGTCCCACCCCTCTCGCCAAGACCGATAACTCGTAATAAGTGCGCGACGTCAGAGAGACAGTATTGCCAGAGCACTGGGTTCAGCGCTCACAGTCGCCACAGAAATATAAATTTCGAGACAAAATGTTTACAGGAGACTCAATCATGCTGGCATGTATGCCAGAAGACCAGCAGTTTGCATTCCCCTCACGTCTGCACATAAACGCGCTTGTTTGAACTGGAGTTTGAAACATCAACATTGCAGTGTGAGAGAGTGGGCCAAAGTGATGTTCAGTGACGATTCCCGGTTTAGTCTGAGTAGTGATTCTGGGCGGGTAACGATATGGAGAGAACGTGGAACACGTTTTGAACCAAGAAATATAACGGAGAGACATCATTTTTCATCAAGGGGAGTAATGGTATGGGCAGGCATCATGATGGATGGCCGCACAGACCTCCATTTTCTTGACACGGGGTCTGTGACTGCTCAAAGATACAGAGACGAAGTTCTTGAACCTTATGTTCGCTTCTTTCGAGGTGCTGTCGGTTCTGACTTCATATTCATGGATGATAATGCACCATGTCACCGAGCGGTGCTGATTGATGACTTCCTTGAAACGAAAAACATCCAGCGCATGTCGTGGCCAGCGAACTCCCCTGATATAAATTCTATCAAGCATGTATGGGATATGCTCGGGAGACAAATCGCAGCCCTTTCGAAATTATCAAGCTCCGTTACAGAACTGAAGAGATCTCTCCAAGAAGCTTGGAACCGTTTGAGTCCACAACTCATTCATCATCTCATAGCAAGTATGGTACATCGCTGTGCAGCGTGCCTGGCTGTCTGAGGTGACCAAAGCTTTATTAAACTGCAGCATCAGTATTTTATTTAATGTTTTCTTTAATTTTTTCTTTAAAGTGTGAATCCTTGCTATGCTCAGTTTTCTTTCAAACTGCTACTTTGGATAATAAAATGAATTATTATCATTCTTTTGATTTGCTTCCTTATTTTATAACCATTTTACACTCGCATATCACGTTTCCTTTTTATTCACATAATTATCAATTATGCTTAACTTTTGAACACAAGTGTACATACAGTTATATATAGTCAGTTATTCTCTACTAGATTTACAGAAATCAAGGGAATACAAAACATAAATGAATCTTAAGGAGACACAGTACGAATCAATTCACAAAAATCGGTCAAAAAATTAAATTTAATTTTCTTAGCTAAAATTATTCATTATATATTTTTCTGTAACCTGACAAAATTTGAAAGCTCTAAACTTAAAAAACACATAATTAAGATAGCTTTTGAGTTCGTTTTTATTCACATCCCATGGCAAATCAAAATTTTAAACTTATATTTCTCGAAAAGATAAAATAACTAGTTCGTCTTCATTTAAAATGCTAAGGCTTTTTTTCTATTGTGACTAATGCTTTGAATTTTTTTTACCTATTGCTAATAGTACATGCAGCCAAAGTTGGTATGCATTTTTGAATCAAAACAATATTGGTTTTTAAAAAAAATAATTTAACTCAGAATTTGTACATTTTTTAAGGAATTTTCAATAAGCATTCATAAATAGAAGTATTGCACGAAAACCAATCATGTTATCGCAAATCCCATACCAACTTTTGTTATGCATAGTTTGACGTGCTTGTAAACCAAATTTCATATGTGTGTGTAAACTTTTGTAAGAGGAGTACCATTTTAAAATCACTTCACAAATTTTAAGTATTTTCCTTAAAATATTTAATGGCTAGCTTTTTATGAAATTTTAAGCACAAAATTTGTTTTACATAATGTACACACATAGGATACAACCAAAAAATTTAGAAAATCTTTAAATTAAAAAGTTTTGCTTAAATCTTACCATGTTCCCTCAAGAAACAGATATTGCATTTTAAAAATATGGATGCTGCAGTATTATAAACATTTCTGACTAAGGGCTTATATACAAAATGAGTTATACAAGAGGCATTTAATCAGTTTAGAGGATAGAAGCTCTATTGTAATGTAAATAATTCAATTTTGATTTTTTTTGTATTGAATTTAGTATTAAATATTCTTTAAAATCATATGCATGATTTTGCAAATTATGAAACGTAACATTTTTTAAAAACAAACCAATTTAAAAAAAACACAATTTTCAAATGTGTCTACAATGTACAGCCACCATTGTATATTGTCATTTTCGCCCGTATTCACCGCTAACCAGACCCAGCGATGAAACCTGGGGTTAAGTAACCGGCAGTCAAGTTAAAACTAACCCCAGGTTAGAACTTCAATTCACCACCGTTTTTCGACCTCAGGTTACTTGACTGCGGGTTTCCTAACCTGCGGTTACTGGTCGAAGTAAACCCCATGACTTTGGCTGATTTCTCTGTAAACTGAACTAAACTTCTATCAGAACAGTTGCATATTCTTCTTTTCCATTGTTTATTCTTCAAAATGCATACTTTCAAAGTTTATTTTACGCAATTCAGAAAGGGAACACTTGCTTGTTAAAGAAAATAAAGAAACATGCTGTTAGTTGTTTTAAAAAAATGAAGTGTATAGTGAAATAGCACGGCAATTTAATGGCATTGACGGAGTGATGAATCCACGAACGACAAAACAATTCAACAAGATTATTCCTATTTTCTTAATATCCTCTCTCTTCTAGATAGTGTAGAATACTTTGAATAATAAAGCTGCGAAGTTGGGGATATTTCAAAAAAAATCATTATAAGAGTTGAAAGAAATCCGAACTGAAACAGTTTCAAAACTGTAAACACTCGAAAAATCGCATACTGCGCATGCGTGGTTAAAACTAACCCGGCTGTGACCTAGGTTAGAATTTTCTATATAACCTGACTTGGAGTTAAGTTATTAACTTGCGATGGTGAATCGCACTTTCGGCAAAACCCAGGTTTCCTTCCTCTAACCGCTGGTCAGGTTAGTGTTGAATACGGGCGTTAGAAAGGAACAAGGCGATGTTACCCAATACAAGATTTATTTTGTCGTAGTGTCTTACACGGGCAGCACCACAACTGAAGACCTATCCAGCTGCAGTACTTTTATAAACCTGGTGGAGAGTTCTAGAATAACCACCAGAGGAAAGATTAACATAAATTCAATTTACATAATTTGCAAATGTCCATAATAATAAATAACGAAAGTCATGTGATTAAATTTAACAAGCAAGTATCTGAGAGGCTCGAACCCGAGCCACCTGCATGGTAGAGCAGTACTCTAACCGCTCGGCCACTCAGACCGCATCAGTTGTGACATACATATATTATACAGAAAACACTATATTAATTACTGAAATTAAATTAACTAATAAAATGCAAAACAATGTTATATATAACAACAATATCATTATATAAGTTAAATTATCTAATTATATTGGGAAATAAAAGAATGATGAGATTACAAATCATGCATTACAGTAATTTCGTATGTAGAAAAATTGTTTTAATTAAATTAAATCGTATTTTCATATATATATACATATATGTTAAATAATCATTTCGTAGTTTTACAAAATAATAATTAATTTTTATTTTATAATACAAAAATTCAAATTGTCTTGGCTAATTAAGCTCTAATGTTTTAAACATTTATAATGAAATATGGGAATAATTGCATTTTTCTTCAAATTTATCATAATATATTCTTATTTTTAATAACGGACTCTGCGTTATAGTAATACTAATTGGATTTTATCATTTTAATATAAAGTAGTAACTATCGTATAGTCTGTAAAACTGTTACTAGAAAATTTTCAAATTGTCATTTATTTGCAAAATTAATAATATATATTATGTGCCCTTTATATGTATAATGATCACGAGCTACTGAGACTAATAGGCTTTAAACTGAATTCTTTTCAGCTTTCACTCAATGTTTTTTAAGTTAAAAAGTTATAAACCTTGTTATTGAAAAACGACAACTTAGAGAGGTCTCTACACTCATTTATCACTACGTTATTTTAGATAAGTCCTGTATGTTTTTCTTTATGTTTGTATTTCGTATTGTCTTCCAGTATGATACATCCTTTTTCTGTGTTATGTGATGCATGACGACTAAATTTAATAGTCCGTGGTTAATTGTTTTTTTCGTATTAACTTAGAGAATTTCGAAGTTACACAAAGGATATTAAAAACGCATATCGTGATAGTCAACCTTGGTCAAGTGACGGGAACGACATCTGAATCGGCATCCTCTACCCATACTTCCACATATCATGTCAACGTGAGATTAATATTTATTATAAGCTAATCTGTCAATAACGCCACCCATGAGTTTATGACTATGACCACTCGGAAACCGCGGCTGTTCATGAGTAGTTTGATTCTAATCAAACTAAGTTTGAATTTGATTTCTTCTTAAGTCCAACAACCAGAATGATTAGAGCTATCACATTGGTATTAGTGACAATAAATAAACTTAAGTCAGTGTACATTATGTATCTACTCATCCGAATCATAGATTACAAATTAAAAATATATATAGTTTTAAATTTTCTTTTTTCCCCTTCAAGAAAATTAATGTATTTTAAGATAAGTGTTATAATTTTTCCATTAAAAAAGTGGAAAAGTGGTAACTTTTGCGCTTTTGGTAAACGTTAAAAGTTTTCTCTCCACAAATAGCCATGCTATAGTAATTGCATTCTTACTTCTGCTTCTCTTAAATGGATAGAAAACACAAATTCGATGTGAGTTAACCGCAATTCTAGTCGTGTTTTCTATTAACTTTTCAGTATACGAAAAACCTTCAATGTTTATGATGATGAAAACGTCATAAAATTACCATATTATAACTTTTTTCAATCACGGTTTTAGAAGGCTGTCAGCCAATGTATTAATATTAAAAAGTATTAATTGTGTAAATAATATCATTAGAAAAAGTATGTGCTTATGACAAAAAATATTTATAGAATAGCTATAAAATGCATGAAAAACGCAAAATATGCCATGTTCGTCGATTATAATAGTGCAACGCTATTTCTGTATTTTATCACTACGCACTGAACTGTCAGGACAACGATTACAGTCAATCTTATAAAGTAAAATGTCGACATTTGTTTGGTTATCATCTTCGTATAACTCATTTGATTATTAAGGGGACATAGTATCTTTGACCCATCTAAAAATCGAATTTTCAAAAACATTTTAAGAAATTAATATAGATTGTTAAGAACGTTTTTAAAGGAAACCTCGGAAAAATCTGACAATAATTATACACTCAGCACTAAAAAAATAAGTGTCAAAAAATACTTGACCCTTAGAAAAATGTCAAGAAACAAATCTTTCTTTAGGTTATGTTTTGAATTTTTGATTTGTTATTTGTTTCATCAGTATCTCCCACTTAGAAGCAACACGAGGTCTGTTGGTGACTCACTTCGTACTTTTAAATCCCGGTCAAGTGATGAGGATGACAACTCAATTTTACAGCTTAGAATTACTGACCAAAAATATCAGCATCTTACAAAACAACAATTGATATTGGTTCAAAAAGAAGCAACATTGATATTTGATGATGGACTAGAAAATCACCTGGATATTATGAAAATTCTGGGTTTTAAAATTAAATATTTTTCTATTATTTCTGGTTTTCTCAGACATGAATAACGGGGGTGGGAGTTGTCTATATTTCTCACAAAAAAGGCTCCTAAGACACTGAGAATTAGAAAGAAAATATGCAGGAACACTTTATTGAAAAAGAAGTCTTAATATATTAAATTGATATATTTTAAATGTAAAAACATTTATTTTAATGCAAAAAAACTAAAATTTAATCTTTAAACTTGATTTTCTCAGTTTCTAAATTTCCCACAAGTTTTAAAAAAAGTATGTGCTGCAGAGCTACGATCTCTCTCTCTCTTATGTGTATAATAAACTTGTAGATCTGCATTCTGTGTTCCTCAATTTTTGGATGGGATTAGTAGAATTTATTTTGTAATGTGATAAATACTAAAAAAGTAGTGGTTTTAAGTTTTTTAAATTTATTTTAATTTAAAAAAAACTCTAAAATATTATTTAGATTTAAAATTGGAATTATACAGAATACAGGAATTTTTAAGCTTTCATTTTATATAAAAATATAGGTCTTTTAGTCTTTCAAAAGTGATCTTGTGGGTAAGAGAAAGACAGCTATTTAGTTTTTATTATTTTTGTATTTATGCTTTATGCTATTTAAAAA
>BMAO01008384.1:0-145996 GCA_019973975.1 Trichonephila clavata | reverse complement strand
GGTTTCTCTAATACTGGATTGTTCTAAGGAGCGGCTTCATCTTTGATATCTTCAGTTCTGTCCCGAACCGAATTAATGAACCTTTTTAATCGTCTTCTCCGGGCGAATATACTTCCACTAGTTAAACTAATCTCTCAGAATCACCTTCTTAATCAACCTCGTAGTCATCCTCTCTCTCTCTTCATTTCATTTCTCCCTTTTATATCTTTTTCGAACTCGCTAAACCCGAAACTATCTTGTTTGCATAAGTCACACCCTTGGCTCTCGGCGGAGATTGGTTAAAATAAATAAAGTCTTTAAAGATTTGAGAGAAGGTTAGTGAAACGCGTAAGCACCCGTCACAAGGTGAAGAGCAATAGTGATAAAATTTCTGTTTTTCATGTTAATCTTAAAAAAATAAAAACTTTATAAATTTAAATACATATCGAAAACTTATAAAAATTTCAAAGCAAAATTATATTTATCTTATAATAAAAATAATAACACAAACACAATATATAAGAACAATATTGTATTTATTCAAAATTTAAAATTTATTCTTACATTATATCTTTTTTTAAAATATTGATGCAATCTAAAATCATTCTGTTCACTACGAACAAATTTATATAAAATATAATTCATTGAAAAGCCACGGAGAAAAAAGAAATACTCAATGAGCACATGGACATACTTATTTTGAAATGAGTTTGTATCAGATTTGAACCCATGCCTTTTCGATTATGAAACATTACATGTACTCAAAATTTCAAAAAATGGTTAATTAACACTATCAAACAAATTAAAAAAGATATTCAGGATTGCAGACGATTTTAATATATTGGCAACATATTTTAAAAATTGGGGTTCAACAACAAATTTAGTTCTCATAAATCTTCCGAACTATTTTTCGTTTCTACCACGTTACCCGCGGAAGAACACATGAGTACTAGATTGTTTTGATTTTGTGTTTTGACTTTAAATCAAAACAATCTTTTTCTTGACTTTTGAGTTAAAAGTGTTCACCTATTTGTTTTACAAAAGTATGTGCCTTGTTTTAAAAAAAAAAGGCTTTTATAGGAATTTAGCGAAAAAATGGGATAAAAATCTGCCTTTTAATGGCGGATTACTTAAAAAGACAGTGTTATAAATTTAAGGTATGTGGCTACCTGCGGAGCATTTTATTGTAACTGAAATTTTTCACTAAAAATTCCCAATTTATCCAAAATTATTTTATATTTTGTTGAAATTGTATTTTAATTCCTAGTTCTATGCACCCTTTTTAAAGAAAAAAAAAGTGTTTGTTTAGTTAAAAATTTATATGTTTCAATAAAATGCTCCGAAGGTAGCCACATACCTTAAATTTATAACACTGTCTTTTTAAGTAATCCGCCATTAAAAGGCAGATTTTTATCCCATTTTTTCGCTAAATTCCTATAAAAGCCTTTTTTTTAAAAACAAGGCACATACTTTTGTAAAACAAATAAGTGAACACTTTTAACTCAAAAGTCAAGAAAAAGATTGTTTTGATTTAAAGTCAAAACACAAAATCAAAACAATCTAGTACTCACGTGTTCTTCCGCGGGTAACGTGGTAGAAACGAAAAATAGTTCGGAAGATTTATGAGAACTAAATTTGTTGTTGAACCCCAATTTTTAAAATATGTAGCCAGTATATTAAAATCGTCTGCAATCCTGAATATCTTTTTTAATTTGTTTGATAGTGTTAATTAACCATTTTTTGAAATTTTGAGTACGTGTAATGTTTCATAATCGAAAAGGCATGGGTTCAAATCTGATACAAACTCATTTCAAAATAAGTATGTCCATGTGCTCATTGAGTATTTCTTTTTTCTCCGTGGCTTTTTAATGAATTATATATTATATAAATTTGTTCGTAGTGAACAGAATGATTTTAGATTGCATCAATATTTTAAAAAAAGATATAATGTAAGAATAAATTTTAAATTTTGAATAAATACAATATTGTTCTTATATATTGTGTTTGTGTTATTATTTTTATTATAAGATAAATATAATTTTGCTTTGAAATTTTTATAAGTTTTCAATATGTATTTAAATTTATAAAGTTTTTATTTTTTTAAGATTAACATGAAAAACAGAAATTTTATTAATATTGCTCTTAACCTAAATATTCTACCTTCAAGTCCATCAACAATTTTCTAGCTTTTTCAATATTTTTCAACTTTTTTTTCTATATATATATATTTTCCCCCCACTTTTTTTTTTCTATATATTTCCAAATTTTTTCTATGTATTTCCACTTTTTTTCAATGTTTTTCAACATTTTTCAGTATTTTTTAACATTTTTCTACTTTTTTCAACATTTTTCAACTTTTTCAATTATTTCGCTTATATTAATATATTTTAGTGTAAGAAAACAAGAAATAAAACAGACTAAAAATTTATTGAAGAACATGAGCTACACTTAATATTCTATCCATGACAAAGTTTTTGCATACAAAGTTTTTGTTTTTTCTTAAGTAAACTCGATGGAAAAAAAATTTTCTTTTTAAAAATTCGTTAAATGATTCCAACCCAAAAGGTTTAATTTTCTATCTCTCACTAAGGGGGAAATCAAATGTCCAACATAAGTATTTAATATAATTTTTCCTTCAGAAATTTCAACTGAGATGGATACATTTGTCTTGCTAGACTGTTGCTTGTCTCTAACATTTATAAAACAACATGGTAAGAAGTATTTAAAGAAATACTCCTAATTTGTTTTCTCTTGCAAACAATATTTTGTAGAGTAAATATTACGGAAATATCTGCATGGGGCCTTCCTTTCGTGAACAAGTTTGAAAATGTTTTTTTGTCATTTCCTACTTCATTCATTAAGTCCTCTATTATTATGAAAGCATTAGTAATATTTTTTACATCGAAAGGGATGCTTTCATGAAATTCTATGTCAGACATCTTATTAAACAGTTTGGGATAAATTCCAAGTAATTTTGGGAGGAAAATAATTGATTATTTGTTTTTCTAAGATTCGTCTAACCAAAAATGTTTTACAAGCATTAGAAGGTCCGCATATATTATCATAGAAAATGGATGTTAAGGTCTGGAAACTCCATAGTAAATCTGAATATGCAAGTAACAAACATATAATTTTTAAACTATTATTATCTCAATAAATTTTATAGCAAATATATAAAATGTAGCACCATTCTCTTAATTTGTAACATAGAAATAAATAATGCATCTTGATAAAAGTAGTTTTTAAATAATAAAAAACATTTATTGAAAAGAAAATGGCTCTAACTAACATTAAGTACCATTTTTCAAAAAAAAAGTCTATCTCCCTTCATCAAGACTAAAATTTGCATCCAATCCCACAATCAAGTTGAACAGTATATTAATTCCTTTAATTATGCAAAAATACCACGGACCCTCTATTATTAAAAATATATGAGTGTCCACAATGTCCCCCCCCCTCCCAATTACATTGATGGAGAAGACCCCTTACCAATACGAGAAAAGATTGGAATGAATCAACTTCTTAAAAAAAATAATTACTTTGGTAAATATTGCTTGCAACAAAGTAAATTAGAAAATATTATTGAAATTTTTTTTTTAAATTTATTAATTGAAAAATAAGTAGTAAGTAAGTGTATTCAATGAATTCACAGCATTTCAAATTTTCATAACGCATGCGCAAAACGTTTTTCAGATAAGGATGCCCAAGACCGTTATCACCCTTCCCTTATCTCTTCTCCCCCTCCCCCTTAAGCATTTTCATCTGTTTTATTTATTTTTTTGTTTCTTACACTGAAATATATTAATATAATTGAAAAATATTGAAAAAAGTTGAAAAATGTTGAAAAAAATTGAGAAACACTGAAACAGTTGAAAAATATTGCAAAAAGTTTTAAAATGTTTAAAAAAAATTGAAAAATACTGAAACAGGTGAAAAATATTGAAAAAAATTTGAAATATATATATTGAAGAACAAAAGCTACACTTAATATTCAATCCATGACAAAGGTTTTGCATACAATGTTTTTGTTTTAAAATATTTATTCTTAACAAGATTTGATGGAAAAATTTTCTGTTTAAAAATTAGTTAAATGATTCCAACCCAAAAGGTTTTACTTTTCTATCTCTCACTAAGGCGGTAATCAAATGTCCAACATTAGTATTTAATATAAATTTTCCTTCAGAAATTTCAACTGAGATGGATACATTTGTCTTGCTAAACTGTTGCTTGTCTCTAACATTTTTTAAACAACATAGGTAAGAAGTATTTAAAGAAATACTCCTAATTTGTTTTCTCTTGCGAACAATATTTTGTCTAGTAAATATTACGGAAATATCTCTATGATGGCTTCCTTTCGTGAACAAGTTTGAAAATGTTTTTTGTCCTCTCCTACTTCATTCATTAAGTCATCTATTATTATGAGAGCATTACTAATGTTTTCTACATCAGAAGGTATGCCTTCATGAAATTCTATGTCAGACATCTTCTCAAACAGTTTTTGATAAATTCCAAAATATCAAATAATTTTGGGAGGGAAAGGATTGATTATTTGTTTTTCTAAGATTCGTCGAACAAAAAAAGTTTTAACCAGAATTAGAAGGCTTACATATCATAATAGAAAATGGATGTTTAAGGTTGGAAACTCCATTGTAAATTTGAATACTCAAGTAACAAACATATAATTTTGAAACTATTATTATCTCAATAAATTTTAATGCAAATGTATATAATGGGATGCCTTTCGCTTAATTTCTAACATACAAATAAATTTAACTTTAAAAATTAGTTTTTAAATAATGAAAAGCATTTATTAAAATGAAAATAGCTCTAACTAACATTAAGTTTCATTTTTCCAAAAAGTTCATCCCCTTCATCAAGACTAAATTTTGCATTCAATCCCACAATCAAGTTGAACAGTATAATAATTTTAACTAATTAATTCATTTAATTAAGCAAAAATTCTCGGATCCTCTATCATTAAAAATATGAGTGTTCTCAAAGTCCCTCTCCCCCATTACATTGATGGAGAAGACCCCTCACCAATACGAGAAAAGATTCGAATGATTCATCTTCTCATAAAAAATAATTATCTTTTGCAATTATTGTTTGTACCACAGTAAATTAGAAAATATTATTGAAATCTTATTTTTTCTTTAAAAATTTATTCATTGGAAAGTGAGTAGTAAGTAAGCATTTCAAATTTTGATAACGCATGCGCAGAACGTTTTTCAGATAAGGATGCTCAAGACCGTTATCACCCTTTCCTTATCTCTTCTTTCCCCCTCAGGGGTCCTCCCTACTCCGCGCTCCTCTTGTCCCAGAACCGGCCTCCATGTTAAGTCTATGGGGGCTCCGCGCTCCTCTTGTTCCAGAACCGGCATTTTATATCCACTCAGCTGTTATTATTTTCTCACCCAAGAGCTTAGAATTACAGAACCAGTCAGTCTTCCGTAGAATGTTATTAATTAGTCTTAATGTCATTCACATCTTATATATAGAGTATATTTCCAATTATTAATTGATAGTTAATTAATGTTACATTTTGAGTCAACATGAAGACTGATAATTTTGAAAAGGACAATATAACTGAGCTAACACTTAACTGTTCTAATTACACCATCACATCTATATTACTCGTTCAAGTAATTATCGACACATTTATTCACATAACTCTTAATTTCTGTAATTATTTAATACAAAAGTTTCCTCTTCTAACATGTTCACACTGATAAAGCTTCGATGTATAGTTTAAATCAATAGTCCTGAAATACGAGTCCCACTTAAATCTCTTCATCGGAGGTCAAAATACAGATTTAGAATTTCCTTACGTATTATAATTACGCATAATTTAAATATTTTAACATAAAAAAACAACACATAAAATGTAACTATTACTTCAGGGTAAATGAAAACAAATTAAAATTGTACATATTTATTTATTTTTAAGAATATTTATTAAAATAAGAAATAAACAACATGAAATAAAATCATTTCTTCAACACATTTAAATAAAAAATTAAAACTTTCATGAGAGCTTTGTCCTAGTAAAGTGATACTTAATGACGCAATATTAGGGTATAATTTTTGACTTTCAATTTGACACATGATTCGAATGTTCAGTTGTTAAGCAGCCTTCTTTGTCGACTCAAATTAGATTTCATATGAGAAAAGATTTGTTTGTTGTTCACATATAAGTGGAACCAAAAATGGAAAGCGGAGTGCGTTCAATTTTCTTTAAATAATTGAATAACTTCGGCATCGATATCCAACAATTTAAATTAGCTTTCGATTAAAATTTAATCAATTTTAGGAAACTAAAAATAAGAACTGACCGATTCAAATTTTCGAAGCGAGATTAAAGTGATTTGAAGATTTAATTGAGAATGAAATACAGCTATATAAAATTGCCTTCTTTAATGATTATTCTATCTTTCACATTTCAAATAAGCAACATGTGTCGTATTTTTAGCTGTAACATTTTAAAACACAAATTTGTAACAGCCCCATTCCTTCTCGAAAAAGCTAAATCAGCTGTTATTTTTCTTTAAATTCGATATAAGAAATTCGTTACAAAATTAGATTTGCTCTTCTCGTGTCTCTTTGTTTTATGGCAAAGAATTGAATACAAGGTATAGCTTTAAATAAAAATGCGTTAGATGCATTCATTCTATTTTTTATGAGATAGTTATTTCACAAGTTTGTAGATGCTCTGAAAATTGTCCCGCGTGCCATATGTAACCGACGCTTGGCGTAACACAGGCATGTCAAAGTCATTTGATATCAGGCGCCACATGAGCTATTTTACATTAAGTTGAGGGCAGCATGTTTCTAATGTTCAAAAATTTAATAAAACAGGATTTTTAGAATCATTATATTCTATATTTATAAAACGCAATGTATTATATAGTATGCATATATAATCATTTAATATTTCATTTTGTTTTTTAAACTATGCATGTTTTATATTGTTTTACTAGCTTTTACCTGCGGCCCCGCTCGCGTTGATGTCTTTAAATAACTGTCAAAGTCGTAATTATTATCATTAGAAAGTAAATAATATAATATGGTAATTTTTTTATTGCTTGATTGGAACCAATAAAATTTAAAAATTCTAAAATTGAGCTTAGTTTAAAAAAAACTGAAAACGCAATTTATAATAATAATAATTAACAACAAAAATTCAATAACTTAAATTATTAATATCTTTAAAAATCGAAAGTATCTACGTTTAATATATAATTCCTCTTTAAAAGTGCTCAAAACAGAATATTATTCTAAGAGATGCTACTGTATACCATATTATATGTTCTTCCGTCAGTTGCAAATATGTGAAGATTTGGGCATTGGGCACACCGATCAGATTACATATAGTTGGCCATGGGAAAAACATTGCTTTTCCAAATGTACCCCTGCTACTTGAAATGTTAGCTTTGTTAAAAGCAACAGTAAAATTGGAAATTGAACTTGTTTGAATTGAAATGGTAGGTCAGTGGGGATACTTGGAATTCGAAATTTTCTTTAAAAAGATTACAGGAATAAATTTTAAAATAACTCCCCCCCCCCTTAAGTCTTGATATTTTTAATTTTGTAAATGTCTCCGTGGGCCGCAACCTTTGTATTAGCGGGCCGCGTGTTTGACATGCCTGGTATAACATATAACAATGAATTCTTTTTAAGTTTCTTTCTATTTTCTTCTTTAAATTAATAATTTTTCTCAAAAATCTATATTACTGAACAATTCTAAACCGGTAAAAAAAGTATTGATACAGCATTCAATTCTTGTTTGTTTGGAAAATTCTTTACATCTTTACCCTGAAATATTAAGTTTTTTTTTTTTTTTTATCAAAGCACACAATCTATAAACATATCTATCTAAATTTAAATATCAGAAAAAAGAAATTTTTTAAATCATTTTCATACTTGAAAGGGGAACATTTAAACTTCGTAACAACATGATAAAAAATTTTAATTCATATGAAGTATACAAATTGAATAATACTAATATCAACTGAATACTGACGATAATAAACATGTTCAATAACTTAAGTTAATCCATTAAGGATTAATGAGAGAAGTAACTCAAGTTTTAAAAAGGAGTATTTGGAAAAAGGAAAACTTCGCAATAAGGAGCCGAAATGATCAAGTAACACATTGAAAAGTTATTTAAAGATAAGATATTCATTGACTTAAAACAAGGAATGTAAGAATATTTCTGTTATAAAAATACATTTGGACGTATTATAACTGAATTACTTAAAAAGTTGTAACATTTCATATCACAACTCTATAAAATGACACTTGTAGGAACTAGTAAGGAAAAAAATGAAGGTTAAATTTAAAATTAATTTCACTTCATTTTTGAACATTTCAAAGATGAAATATATGAAAATTAAGGAATTAAATCCTGTTTGATATTTTACAGGTCCTAGATTTTTTTTGAGATACCATGTCAAAAAAAAAAAAAACCCTGAAATATAGAGTTATAAATTATAGGATTTTAAAAAGAAATTAGCGTACGTACACCTCAATGTTATAACAGATATAAAAATCAAGTAATAAATAGAAGGTGAAAAATACTGATAAAAATATGGAATTTATCTACTTAATGTATTTAGATGCTAATAGTTTATATGTTTGGGCTATTTCTGAATAATTAACATAATTTGGTTTTAAATCAATGAAAAAAATGTGTAGAAAATGTAACTAAAATACCTGATAATTCTGTAACGAAATACATATTAGAAGTTTATTTAAAATATCCAAAAAATTATGATTCCCATTCGAATAGTTCTTAAAGTAGAGTTCCTAAAGCAAGTTCATTAGTTTCTAAAAGTATATCTGAACAAAGTAAATCATTAATAAAATTATATATATATCATAATAAATATTATTCATTATAAAAGTTTAAAACGGTATTAGAAAATAGGAATTAAGTTATAAAAGTACATCCAGTGTTTTAGAGTTTAAACGGAAAGACTGATTAAAAAGAAATATATAGAACAAAACACTCAAAGACTATAAATGATTCTAAAAAGAAAAAAAAGTTCTAACTTAATGAATAATTTTATATTAGTCTAAGAATAAATTAGGTAAAAATTTATTTTGTAATTATGAAAAAATTTGAAAATTAATAACCGTGGGAATCCAATTTTAAAGAAGGAACTATATTTATTGAAAATTTGGTAGTTTTCTCAACCTGTATAGAAACTAAACGTGATCATAGTTGAAAAATGATTCATAAAACAAAAGAATATTATGATATTTATCCTCCAGTTATTGGCCTCCTTGTAGAGGGGCTGATGCACGTTAAATGTTTCGAGGCTCAAACATCCTCCCATTGGTGTGGGATGGAAATTAAGACAAGGGGGTGCCAGGTAAGGTGTCGTCCTCATCCTTTGGGCATGGTTCAAAATTATTAGGTCCGACGCCAAAAATCCTCTTGTAGCTGAATAGGGGTTGACGTTAATATTCACTCTCTCCAGTTATTAGAGGTATTCAACTGTTTGTGTGTGTGTAATTCTATGAACGGTTTTAGAATATCTCCATAAAGCTAATATGTTGTACAATAATAGTATTCAGTGGCGCACACAAGGGGTTGTCCTGGGGTCTGGACACTCCCCAAAGCCCTTGAGATTTTTTTCGATTGATGATAATCCTATGTATATATATAACGTAAAATTTTATTAAGTACTTGTAATTAACAATTTATTTTATTAATTAATGCTAATTATTAGTTTAATAATTTATTTTTTACTGCTTTTTGTTAACAAAATCAGAAGAATCAATTGGTGTCGTCTTGATGTATGATACGAGTTGGGAGACTTTCGACCGTGGACTCCCCCCCACCCCCCTGAAAATTTTTTGTGTGCGCTACTAATAGTATTTGTTTTCATTATAATCATTTACCCATACTAAAAGGGAAAAAAACATTTCTTCCTTAATATGCTCTTTGTACATTAAATTCTTTATTTTCAAATGCTTTTTCTAATTTGATCATTTATATTTTGTATGTAACCAAAAAATATTATTCCTAAAATAATATATTTTTTATCTGCTTATAATTTTTATTAACATCGTAACATTTTAAAAATGTTTTACAAAAATAGTTTTGGCCTATCTAGTGGAAGGAAATGGGTGTAGTGTCAGAATGTCCGCAGGAATGCTTTGTTCGTCTTGTTATGCCCCCCCCCCACTCCTTCCCAGAAGCAAAGCCAAGCAGATGTCTTATCTCTTTTACGGTAGCGTCATATTGGTTAATTTAAAAGTTAAATTCAATTACGTCATGGCTATTATTTACATTTTGAGTTAACTTAGTAATTAGATTATTACAGTCTAAATTCTGTTGTTTTTCGAGAGAGAAGTTTTTGGCATCCCTTTTCGTTCTCTCTCCCCGCCCTCTCTAGGGTTTGGGAACATCGCAGACGGCTCGGGTTGTATCCGGTATGTCGGGCGAAATGGGTGTTCCTTGTGGTGTCAAAGGTTGTCGGGGCGATGTCCATTCACACTCGCAGCTGTTAGGTGGGAATCCTTACAGCCAGAGACGGATTAAGGTAGTTGGAGGCCCCTGGCGGTAAAAGGTTTGGGGCCCATGGGCATAAGAGTCGAAAAACTAAAATAGTGAAAAGAGTCATTTACTTTAAATTCTCAAAATAGAATATAGTGACATAATAAAACTCATCGGCTAAAGAAAAATCTTAACTGTATATATAAAAATATATATTAAAAACCTTACTTAAGAACTTACAGTTTTGCTATACAGATTGTTGATTTCTCTTTGGCAAATTCATCAATTATTTATACCATATCTATTTTGTCCAAAACATTTTATTCTGTATATACAATGGCCATGTTCTTCAATTTGTCTTTTCTCCCATAGTACTTCTTAAATTATTTTTAACACGTTTTAAAACTAAAAAAGATCATTCACCTGATGCATTCGATATCGGTATTGTTAAAAATATTTTCAAAAGTTTTTCGACATTAGGATTTCTCTTGCATGCCGATAAATTTCTAGCGGGGGTTTCATTGTAACTTTGTTTTCTTTTCATTTTTTGTTCCAAGCTGGCGTGGTTGGTTTGTCGCTGGCCTTTGCACTCATCAAGCTTGGGGCCCCTACCAATGTTGAAGTCCGACACCCGCTTAATCCGCCACTGCTTACAGCCTCTATATTTCAATGAAAGATCAAAGAAAGAAAGGTCTTTGATTATTCCTAGTCTCATTGACTATACATAACACAGGCTATTAAGAAAGATTTGCCCAATTTCCCGATGAGAAATTATTTTATTATGAGTCAACATCCTGATATCCCCTTACAATTATAATTAATTAAATGGAGAACCACAGGTTTATCGTGGTCATGTTATATCAAATACATTTTAAACACATTTTGCTACATAATGCTGTATTTTTTTCTTTCTTAACTAAATTACCACAAAAATAAATCTCAGCCAAAGATACAGCTTCTTGTAGATATAATCCACCATTAAAATATAGAGAACAGAATAATACGAAAATTGTGTGAAATAAGCAAAATAAATTTCGGTTTTTTCGGTCAAACTATTGAAAATGGTGTTTTGTCAAATTTAATGCAGTCGCATACTATTGAAATTGAGGCACCACATATCTACGAATCCAATGTTTCTGTGTTATTTAGCAACCAATATCACAATGTATTATATTCTAATTATAAACTATGTTTTACATTGTCTCATTTTAAAACTATTTATCAAAGTAACAAATGTACTCGTATTTGTTATCAACTGTATAAAATATATGTTAAAAAAATATAATGTAATTTTTGCAGTTTACCAAATTTGTAAAAATTCATGTGTTTTATCACAGTCCCAATTTCGTATACGTTATAGGTTGGATGATATTTGATTATTTGCACGCTTCTTTGAAAAGTTTGTTTGTTTACATATATACATGTAAATGTATAATGCAATTATTTATGAGATCAAACGTACTTTTATTTTTAAAAAAAATGCTATAGTTGCAATTTGATAAAAATTATCTGTGTCATTACACATTTTGCGATATTCAATGCTTTACCAGATTCTTTTACTCACTTTGCGCGATACAGTTTTTATACGTCATTATGAACTAGAATTGGTACAATTCTCTGTATAGAACATTGGATGAAAAATAATTGATCTACACTAGAGGATTGAAAAAAATCTTTGATTCAAAAGTAATTTTTTTCCCAACTTCCTTTTTTATTAAAGTGAACACGGAAGAATAAAAATTAGAAGTAATACTGTAATATAGCAGAATAAACTATTTTTGAAGCATATGTATGTAATGCACTCATTTCTTTCCCACACTAGTCAGTAAGAATTAGGCTTTTATGACTGTCTGAAAAATTGGGGGAGGAAAGTTGAAAAACTCAATAATTAAATTAAACAGGAATTTAAGTATGATGTCCATTTTTTTTAAAAAAGTGTGTATCGTAAAGGTAAAATGTGTTTTAAAATTTTAGGGGCATGCTTAGAAATAAAATTTCAGTTTTATAATTAGATATTTTTCTATGTGGATAAACTCTATTTATAATTGGAAAGTATATAAAATTACGGCAGGGAAAATCTTATCAAAAGGTCTGACCGCTTTTTAAAAAAAAATTTAAACATGCTGTGTATTCTTAATGATTTAAATTAATATAAATTTAGAAATGCTCTTTGTAACTTGTAAATAATTGGAATATGATTTTTAACGTAGAGAAATGCATCCCTTTTATTTAAAATAATTTACTGTAAAAAACAACTGTGTGAAATTGTAGTTTCTATTGTTGCTAAGGTAAAAAATATTTCAATGAAACATTTTCGCTCATTTATACGCATTTAAATAAGTGAATTTATTTCTAATTCGGCATTTAATATAGTTATTTTAGAAAAGGAAACCATAAGAGAGTTCTCGTTCCATAAAAAACCATAGGATACTATGGTTTTTTTTATGGAACGAGAATTTTGGCCTGTTAATCTTTCTTTTTATAAGAAAACTTTGTAAATGAATAATAGCTTGTAAGATTTAGGCTTTTTATTCCATTTAATTAAAAACTATAACACAGGCAATAAGTAATTAAATTTTTGTCTTGTTCAAACTCAAATTTCATTTGGTACAAAAAAAAAAAAAAAAAAGGAATCGCTTACTCAAATATGCATTCAGCAGTAATATGTAATGAAACCCTCTTTTTCATTAATCAATTCCTACTATTAGTTGACTCTCTCTATAGATTTATTTATCTTGTTCAAATCTTCAATCGTTAATAATATACTTTCTATTCATCCTATCAAATTCAAATAATATTTTTAAACTTGTAGAGGAGAGAGATGACACTTAATGTTAATAAAGATTTTTCAAATTTTAATTAATTATTAGTTTTTCAGCCAAATTAGCCATTATTACAACAATGCAGACAAACCATGCTCTTTATTCAATTCCTACTATAAGTTCACTCTATCCCTATATACACTGGTGTGCAAAAATTAAGGACGAGATGGTTTTTTCAATATAACTTTGTACAAAAGCATTCCAAATCAACACATTTAATACCGTAAGATCCCCAATACGTAAGGACATGAGTAATGTAAGCAACACTTACTAAAAGAGAAATCAGAGGGATAAAAAGAAGCTTTATTGAAAAAGTAGCATGGAGCGCAATGCGACTGAAGGCCGAAACATCCCTGTGATGGGTGTCCAGTAAGAAATATCCGGTCTTTAGTAGGGGATATGATCTCCCCTGACTGCTAGGCAGGTTTCGCAGCGTCTGCCCATGCTGAGAATGAGGGTGTCAATGAGTTGTTGAGGCATTGCTGCCCATTCGTCTTGCAGCGCCAATCGAAGCTCCGGAATCGTTACTGGTGGTAAGGTACGAGCTGCCAAGTGTCTGCCTAGAAAATACCATACATGCTCGATGGGATTGAGATCTGGAGATCGTGCCGGCCAATCCATACGTTCAATATCCTCACTCTCTAAGAGCTGTTCGGCAGCTACTGTGCGATGACATGGTGCATTGTCATCCATGAAAAGGAACTGCGGACCCATAGCGCCTCTAAAAAGACGCACATGTGGAAGAAGAATCTCGTTACAATAACGGGTCCCGTTGACTGAACCTGCGTCGAAGATGTGAAGGTCTGTACGACTACCAAGCATGATGCCTCCCCAAACGAGAACACCGACACCTCCATACCTGTCCCTTTCAATGATGTTCGAGGGATGATTGCGGCTTCCCCGCTCTCTCCAGATGAGTATGCGATGAGAATCGCTACTCAGACTGAATCTGCTCTCATCTGTAAAGAGTACTCGTCCCCATTCATTGTCTCTCCAATTCCGGTGTTCCCGGCACCACAGAGAACGCCTTCTCCGATGGGCAGGCGTTAGAGGTACACACCGTACAGGGCGTCGTGCAAACAGACCACCACCGTGCAGTCTTCTGGCCACGGTAAAACGCGATATCAGCCGTCCAGTCGCCTGTGTCGTGTGTCTAGCGATTTCTCCCACTGTCTGCCGCCTGTTTCTTCTGGCCTGTAAGGCAATATACCGGTCATCTGCGGGTGTGGTTCCTCGTGGACGACCACTACTGAACCCCCGGATAGCTGTTCCTGTAGTTTGAAATTGTCTCCAAAGACGTGAAACGATGCTGTGAGCAATTCCGAACTCTGCAGCCACACTTGTCCCACTGCGACCTTCCTCCTACTTCCCAATGATTCGACCTCGGGTAAAAGCATCCAGATGTCGTCTAACAGATTGATTATTCGCCATTTCTCGCTGAGGCAGCAACTCGGTGTGATTTTAACTGCTATACGGTGTGCAATCTCTTTACCAGAAATACTAATCTTACACCGACAACATGCTTTACTACTCAGACACTCCCCCATTACGTCTACCTGCATATCTGCGCATGTGCTACCGTACATCACCTCATTTAATCTCCTGATTAGTCTTTCTGTCCGCTCTGCCTCTTCGTTCAGCTGATATGCTAATTTTTCGACTTCGTCCTTAATTTTTGCACACCAGTGTATATATATCGTCCAAATTTTCAGCCGTTAATAAAATACTTTCTATTCATCCATTTAAAGCAGGAATTCACTTAAAAAAGAATTTTTTTTATATTACTTGCTTTCGGCATAAATTTAGTAACGAATGGAGTCGAGTTTATACATTATATGCATAGATATATGATTATATTATGGTAGGATGTACTAATTTCTGTTTGGAAAATGAGTTTAATTTATAATCTGATTTAGCTTTCAAGTATGCAATATATATATTGTTTCTAGTTAATTTTGGAAGTCTGCTCTTTTATTTTTACATAGAGAAAGTTAATACTTAGTCATAAAATACTAAGCTTTTAAAAAAATTTCGTTTATATTAAACACAAATATCAGAGAAACTCGATTCATTGTCAGAGTGAAAATTGTGGCTTCCGGTCAATCTATCATTCGATTCTTGTATTCTTATGAATATATAAAAATATTGAATTGTGTGTGTTGATAAAACAAGTATTTACGAACACGTAACGATTAAACTGTAATTTGACGACCCACAGAATGAGCGAAACAAATAATCGATTAAATAAAAATTTAATCAATGAATATTCATTAGCTCAATGTATCTAAAATTATAATCAAACATTGTATTATGTAATACAGAAAATTTAATCTGAAAACAAGCATTTCACACACAAATCACTTTAGTAAACGCTTTTTATTCTGTATCAAATTACTTACCCTTTCGACTTACAGTAATTACATTTTTGAAAGATTGCCTCTTAAATAATTCTTGGTTTTATTTGAAATACTTATTCATAACCTTTTGTAATTTCTGGGTCATGAGTGATCGTTTATTAAAATTAATCTAATATCTTTTCGTTAAAAACCCGGAGCTTCAAAAAACAATCATAAACAAGAATGTGCGCGCCTTCTGCTCGTAATCGTATTACTTACCATGCAATTACATAATTCAACTTTTTATTTAAAAAATATTGAACAAATAAATTTGTAGCATGTATTTAAACTTGTAATTTCGAAAGATGGTTATATATAGTTTTTTATCTATCCAGTATGCTTTCGACAAGAAGCCAGCTTATACCATGCGAATACGTCTACATCAACGGAGAAAATGAAATGTTTGGCATCGTATTCAAAGGAAGCGCCGATATTGGCGAGAAAATTGCTTTGCTCTGTAACCTTGCAGAATGTCCTCCCCCTCTTTCCTTCCCCTTTACTCATGTCATCCCCCTGCTTCCCCTTTACTCACGTAAAAAAGTGCTCTCTATTTAACGACTTCCGTAAACAAGTCTAATAGATGGATGGTTGCCATTCAGTATTCCTTAAAAAATTTCATTTTATCATAAAACAATTTATATCTTTCATTAATTACAAAAAATATTTCAAATCTAAAATTGGGTGAAGTATCAAAAAAATATTCTATTTCAAAAATAGTGCCATCAACGTTTCATCTCCTTAGTCGGAAATTAGAGGTTAATAATTGTTGACTTCCGGTTTTAACATATTGTGAATTGCTTGCTTGTCAACCTCTACTGGCAACATATGATTTTTGTGCGGGAACATTTACTTCTTTTGTATAAGTAAAGATATTTTTAATTTGTAATCACAATGAACGAAGATTTACCTTTTTCTATTGAGTATGCCAAAAGTGGGAGAGCATCCTGTAAAAAATGCAAAGAGAACATTGCAAAGGATGCTGTGCGTATGGCTATTATGGTGCAGGTATGCCCTATATTTTTTAATGAACATTGTGCACATGTTTACCCTTTGAATTATATATTTTCCTTTTCAAATGAATTTATAGACGTTTTAAATTTTTATTATTTATAAATGTATATTACCTGGTTAAGTGTACTTTTGGAAGAATCTCCAATGTCAAATTAGCACTGAAGGAACATTACTTATATGTCATTAAATTGTATCTGACGGTAGCCAATGTTTTTTTTTCATGTGTCAGTTAAATAATCACTTATATTGGGCTGTGAAATTATCCATCTACAATTAGAAAGGTTTCCATTGCCCTATTTAGACTAATAAGGATTTGATGGTTATTAATTTTGGTGTCTTGAATGCATTTTCGTAATTAGGTCAGATGGAGAGAAAGAATGGTGCTGTAGTAACAGGTGTTGATGGATGGATGAAGGAAGGCAGATGAGCTTTAATATGTTGTTCCTCTTTCAACCTAGTTGGGAGTAGTGAATTTAGTTCTATTTGTCAGAGAAATAATTTGTCTATATTTTTAAGTTCAGATTAGTCTTTCATCCTGTAATATCTGACAATTAAAAGATCAGATGATGGATTTTAATGAGTTGCCTTAGCAACAGTAGAACAAGCTTGAGAAATAAAATAAGAACGGAATGAGTAAAATAAAGATGTTAAATATTTTCACCTTCTGAAATGGATGTAAAATTGTTTCATTTATAATATATTTTAATCATAATGCAATAATTAACACCATAGTGCCTAGATTGCATCACCCTTGTTAGAATAATAAAGAATGGTTTAAATAGAAGTCTTATGTTCTTTTCTAACAAATTCATCATTATTTATTTCACCCAATTATAACAGTTTCCATTTTGATTAAGATTATGGACTGGAATGTCTTAAACATTTTGGTGAGTGAATAAAAATTGTTAAATTTTATTTCGAAGTTAAAGTTTTGTATTTTTTAAAATTTACTTTAGGATATGCATATTGTAGGCACCTAGACAATTTGCCTTTTTCTTAAACACGTGTAGTATTTTTGTGTAATAACATGGGAAATCAAAAAGTTTGTACTTTGTAGCAAGATAATATGGCCATGCTAAAAAAATTCTGTTAAACTGAACTCAGTGGTGCAATAGCTCATGGGGGCCAAGGCCTACTGTTCCCATCTCAGTTTTCATGATCTTGGACACTGTGTTGGAGTAGATGTTCTGGTCAGATAATCGGTCTGACGCGACCCCCCCCCCCAGTGTTTAGTTCCCAAGCAAGCTTGGTACTCATTTATCAACCCACTAAAGCAGTGATTCCCAAAGTGGTCTATATAGACCCCCAGGGGACTATGACAACCTACAAGGGGTCCACGCCAGAGAAAAAATAATTTGGGGGTCCATGAGATGTAAATGGGGGTCTACATAATAGTGGCTCTCATCAAACCAGATCGTGACTTAAATCTTCAAAAAAAAAATTGATCTAATGGAAAGCAGATTTTATCAATTTAACTCATTTAATTACTAAATTTAGTGAGGTTACTTTGTGGTTACTAGATGACAGCATAAATTTTATTAAGACAAGGACCATTTCAACATTTATTTTCAGAATTAAATTAAAGAAGTATAATATTGGACGTTGTGAATTTTCTCAATTTGTCACACAGTCTGTCAGGACATTTTAACCTATGTTCAATATTTAAATGCCCTTACTCAGATTTTGAAACTAGGTTTGAGATTGCTTCTTTTATAGTAATGCCACGGTAGACAATGAATTCATAAAGTCAAATTGGAAAAAAAATGTCATATTACACTAGGAACTGATCAGAATAGGCCCAAATAATCTTAAAATAAAGTTTAGAAATGGATGTCAGTAATTTTGGCTTTAAAAAGACATTCCTGCTATTTGTCACGAATTATGAGATATCGTGAGAAAGTTTTTGATTGCTTTTTCTAGTGAGAGGGAGTTTCAGAGAGTTTTCCAATCTCGAAAACAAAAAAGAAGGGAGGAGGGGAACTGGACACTTACTAACAAAGGAGATTTAGGGTTAAACCTAACTAGATAGTTAAATGTTGAAAATTTGTTATTGAAGCACCAGATTCATCTCTCTCCGTAAAAATACTTGTTTGTTATTCAGTTATTTTCTGTAAAGAGTTGTTTTATGTATTAAATTAAGTTGTTTTTATTTTAATTTAATTCACAGTTAGAAATTTGATTCTTTTAAAGTAAGTAGTAGTGCTAGCTGTCAAAAAGACATTTAAATTTATAAATTTGCAAAAAAATCAATATTATGTAAGCAGCTACCTGAAACCGAAAAACATTACAAGGGGTCTATGAGACAAAAAAGTTTGGGAACCTCTGCACTAAAGAAATGAAAAGCTGAGGAGACCTTGCCTAACCTAGGGGTTTGAACCCCTGACCTGTGGCATGGAAGTGTGATATGTTACCACTCAGCCACTGGGCTTAAATTATGCAAAAAACAACAAAAAAAAAACTGATGAATCTGTTGATAATCTTTCAGTAAAAATGATTTATATTAATAATGAACATTAAAAAATTCCTTAATTGTAAAGCATTTTAGTATTTGGAAATGTAAAGGTTATTCTGTTTGGTTATTCTGTAAAGTTTACTTCCATATAATACCACTAGCCAATTTTGTTTAATCAAAAGCTGTCACCAAATGCTGCAATATATATGCATGTTCGACATATTAATAATAATGACAACATTTGCCAACATATTTTGAATTGATGATTTTCTTTTTGGACAAGTAGGTCAATGGTATAATACATAAGTATCAAAATTTGTTCTTTATTGTTGAAGTTTGAAAATATGTAAAACCCTTGTATTTTTGTTAGAATTATTGTAGAAAATTGCCTGTTTCTACAGATAAATATTTATTATCAATTATGTTTTGGAATACACACACAAATGTCCAAATGGATTGAGGTTTGGCTTGCTTGTGTTTTGGTTAAAAACATGCTAACACAGAAGTTCTTTAAAATCTTTAAAAATGAAATATTTTTTTTCTTTTACAATGGTTTTATGGTTATTTGCTGTATTAGAAAGTACAATTTATATAATTTTGCTTTCTAAAATTAAGAAAATTCTATTAATAAAACTTAATTATGATTTTAATCAAATTTCATTTCATTTTAATGTCATATCTAATTTTATGTAGTTTTAATCCAACGGTTTGCTTTAATTCATATAATGAAACTATTTTTATAAATTTTATATTCATAAACATTTTGAATGCACTGTTTTTTTTTTAAATATTTGGCACAACCTTAAGAAAGACCACACCCTTGGCGACATACCAAAAAAAGTACCAGGCGAAAACGACAATGGGGCAAGTGAATATAGCGGGATGAGTAATGAAAAAAAAAAGAAAACAATACAGAGATTAATCAAATATATTTAAGATAAAAAATATAAAAAGCAGCAAATACTTTCTTACTGCTGATATTTTCTGAGTGGAGGATACAGCGTAACATACCATGAATTCTTTCTTATACTTCTGCAAACATCATGCATATTCACACCTTTTGTTGACATTTCTATTCAAATTTATCCAAAACAACACTCTTTCGTTCGTATATAATGCCATTCGCTCATTACATTTAGGACATTCATAATTTGAAGCATTCACAATTCTTCCTTCATACACCATTCAATCAATTCTTTCTTACCTTTCACATTCAACAAAGTAAAAAATTCTAAAGTATACTCACTCGGACACACTGCAATACTTACAACCCGGAGTCCAACAACAAAATTCGAAATGCCCACCTACCAAATGACAAAAATTCCAGAAATAGTTAGATTTGCCATATCTAGTGTATCAAAGTAGGGTTACCAAGATGACACAATTATCACCAACAAAAACAATTTTCGCCAAGGGTGTGGGCTCTGTTAAAAATTTGTATTCTTAATTAATTATATTGATAATTTGTAATAATTTATTTATACTTTCTGTGGAGGAAATGAGGTACAATTAAATAATTTGTCTGATCATAAACTTAATTGAAAATGCAAAAATAGTATTACTGTTTCATTGTGAATTACAAAAATTATTGATCTCTTTTATTAGTTGCATCCTATTAGACAATATAGGATAAGGTAAGTTTTGCTTGAATGAGTTGCTTTATGAGTTTATTGTTTTTACTTAAATCAATACTGAACTAAGACAGTGAAATAGTGCTTAAAATTGTCCTTCATGTTTTTAAGAGAAAATGAATGAAAAGAAATTAACTTCATAGTTTTCTGTATTTTAGTCACATTTATATGATGGAAAAATGGCTATGTGGCATCATTTGGCATGCTTTTTTAAGAAAAAAAACAAACTGACAAGCACATCAGAAATTGCAAATTTTAATAATCTACGGTGGGAAGATCAAGAAAAGGTTAAGAAATTACTAGGTATTTTTTTCTTTTTCTTCTAGATTACATACTTGGCATGAATCATAGAAATTATACTTTATTTAATGTAAAATGTTTAATCATAAGGATCATTGTGGTTTTTTTTAGCTGGTGGCGGTGACAGTGGTAAAGGTGAAGCAAAGAATGGCAGCTCCAGCAGTTCAGCAAACTCAGATTTTTCTGTTGAATATGCTAAATCTAATAAAAGTACTTGCAGAGGCTGTGGTGAAAAAATTACAAAGGTTTGTTTATTTTATTTAATGTTTGAGGATAAGGATTTTTAAAATTTCTTTTGATGAGATTAAATTCACGTAAAATGTCATTTGTAGATGAATTTCCAAATGTTCTATTTTATTTCTAAGTAACTGGAATTCCCCAAATCCCCCCCCCTAGTTTTTAGTGTGTTTTTTTATGTAGATAATATTCAATCTGTTAAAATTATATTGACATAGAAAAAATTGTGATTTCATTCGTTGTACAACTACTGAATAATTTTAAAGCATGCTTTTTTTTGTATCATTCTTTAAAGATTTGCTTATCATTGGATTAAGTAGTGCATTTAATTCTCATATATATTAAGTTTTTTTCAAAAGGACACATTTTACATATTTACTTTTGTTGTTAGTTTCTACATTAATAAATATTGAAATATGCCTTGTATGTTTTCCCTGTGACACACTGTGGGAAAATCAAGTTTTGCTTGGGGAAGTTTACTTCCTTGCATGAACTTAAGATTATGGCAATCCTAGAAGATATGAGCAGTGTTACCAGATTAGTAACTTTATTGTCCTTGGTAAAAAATGATATAATCAAGGAACTGCCAAAAAGTCTCTGGGCTCATCCCTTCGGGAAATTTCCATTTTGCTATGTAAGGGACCTTTGAGACTAAAGATTAAGTCAGTTGATATCTATATGGTCGGTTGCTTGTGCGTTGATTGCGATTATCAGGAGCTCAGTCTCTTATAGAACTGTCCTAGAGAATTGTTCCTGGAGCATTGTAAAACTTCTTTATTATGAATTCATTTTCAAATACTGCAAATAATCTGTTATAGTATTTATTTGTGTATATACTTTAATTTGTCTTTGTTTGGTCATCTATTTGTTCTTGTCCATTAATTATTTTTTATTCAAACAATTTAAATTTTCAGCTGCTCCCCCCCCCCCCATGCAAATTTGCAATGGTATAAATGTTAATATTGAAATGTGTAAAATAAATTTTAATGTAATGTTGTTTGCCTTGAATAGACGATGTTTGGTGTAAAGCACTGCAAATTCGTTTCAAAAAGTTTGTATATTGAATTTTTTGGCATAGGGATTACACATACTTATCTATACATTTATAAACTATGTTTCAGCTGGTCTTCCTATATTTCATTGGAAAATCTCCTCTTTGCAGATATTTGCCCAAAATTTTGAATTGAAATATTTTTCTGTATGAGATATATAATAAATTCAAATAATTCATTTATCAAATATGCATATTGTTTGCAAAAAAGTGCAGTCTAATACATAAATACCGGGGATGACTTTAGTTTTTGCAGAATGAGAATCTTTGTGGATCTGCATGTCATCATTTTGATTTGTAATGTGAATTTTTTATGTGCTGTTGTCAAAGAAAACGATAAATGTAATTAAGGTGTTTTGGCCACCTGAATAATGCAGTTCTTAAATCTTTGCCAATTTATTTTTTGATAGTCTGGTGCGGAAGAAGCACATGTAAGAATTTGTTTTCATATGTGAATTTAAATAACATTATTTGACTGTTTTTTGTCTCGGAGAAACTGTTCGGCTGTATAATATGACTACTATGCTGGATCCTAAAACCATGGTACTACTTATATGAAAACTCAAAAGCTCTATATAGGGCCTATCATTTTTTACCATTAAATCCAATTCATAAATTAAAATTCGTTGATTATAGCTAGTGGTACTATCATAACTATATTGGTAACACTGAATAAAACCTCACAAATTCTAAAAACAGAATATGCTTACTGGAATATGGAGTGTGTAATCGAAAAATACTACGTAAAAAACAAGTACCGTAAAATCTGGTGTATTAAGTGCACCTATACTTTCAAATTTAATTTTTAGGTATATTCACTGTATAATGCGCACTTTACAAAGAAATCTGAAATATTAGTAGATATTGTTCTTATGTTTTGAAATAATTATCCCAGACTTTTGAAAAAATAGTTTTTTTCTAGAACTGCAACTCTTTTTTAGTTGATAAGGCAAGTCATTTCTTTTAAATAAACAGTATTTTGATACATATAGAAGTAAAAGTTTTTTTATGCTCATTTCTTCTGTTATTTTTAAATCTATCGTTTCTATACCCGGCTTATGATGTTCACCCTTAATTTTTGATATTATTTTTTGTGTTAAAAGTGTGCGTTATACGCTGAATTTTATGGGAATTATAAATAAACAATCAATTAAACAATAGAATAGTTAATTTTTATTATTAAATTTTATTGCTTAAAGTTCAGTACATCCCAGATTTGCATTTTAGTATTCAAGCTTTCCTTATAAATGAACAGTTAGGCTTAGAATGGTGGGGAATGGAGAAATATGAAACAAAGCACATGGTTGCCGATTCAGCGCCTAAATTGGGGTTGACAACTTGATGAGTTAACTTAACAATGGCATGGTTGCAATATTACGTAAATACCAAGCTAGTGTATTGAGATATTTATAACCCAGTGAATATTGTTGTTTCCTCATCTTACTGGAGAAAATTCTTTACTCACAAAGCGATAAAAGTAAGGAAATTTTCTCCTGTTTTAAAGTAAATGCTAGGTTCAACAATTTTTATAATTAGTTGTTAAATATATATTCTTTTTAATTAAAATTTTTATTTTCCCCTCTTGTTTTCCTGGATCTCTTGTGATCCTAATAGAATGAAGTACGTATTTCAAAATTGGATGACAACCCTGAAAACCAGCGATATGGTCCAGCTCCCTTATGGCATCATGTTGATTGTTTTATTAAGAATAAACAAAAGTTACAATATAATGGATCAGCTGAAGAGTAAGTTAATATTTCTTAATTCTTAGCAAAAAAATATCCTTTTATCATTTTATTTTTATTAATGTAATAAAAAAATGTAAAATATTTTAGTTTACCTGGGTTTCAAAACCTGAAAAAAGAAGACCAAGATATGTTAAAAGGAAAAATTGGATCAGTTGGAAAGTATGTGATTTTTATCAATTTTAATAATTGGTTTCATTTGTACCAGTTGTCTCTTCCTTCCTGTTTAGTAAATTTCTATAATTGTAAGGGTCCCCCCCCCTCCCCAGAAAATTTTTAAAATATCTGCCAGTTTTTATTTGTTTAAAAAAATTAGTTTAAAGATGTCTTTTTTTTTACATTTACAAAATGTTATGATAATGTTAATATAATTATAACTGTTTTAAAACCTTTGGCTTTTATAAAAAAAATCAAACTTTTCATATTATTGGGTTGTTCAGAAAGTAATTTCGTTTTTTTTTGTGGAAATGAAAGACAGTTTTCGTATAATAAACAAATACTTTATTAAATTATATATTGGCCGTTCTGGTCCAACACCTTTTGTCATCTTTCTGGTAGTAGCATAATTCCACGCTCATAAAATTTTTGGTCTTTGCTGGCAAAAAACTGATTGAGGTGGTTTTTGACCTCCTCATTTGAGGTGAAGGTTTTACCGTCTAAAAAATTTTGGAGTGACCGGAACAAATAATAATCCGATGGTTCCAGGTCTGGAGAATATGGTGGGTGTGGCATTGTATCCCATTCAAGCTGTAAAAGCTTTTGGCGAGTGACCAAACTTGTGTGAGGTCTCGCGTTGTCTTGGTGAAACACTACACCTTTCCTTCTGACCTTTTCTGTTGAAGTGCATCATTCAGTTCGTCCAGCTGATGACAGTAGACTTCCGAATTAATCGTTGTGTTATCCGGTAAAAGCTAAAAAAAACGATTCCTTTAAAATCCCACCAAACAGACAGCATCACCTTTTTTTGGTGAATATCGGCTTTGGAAATGGTTTGAGCCGGTTCATCTTTTTTGCTCCATGACCTCTTGCGTTTGACGTTGTTGTATACAACCCATTTTTCATCCCCAGTGATGATGCGCTTCAAAAATGGATCATTTTCGTGACGTTTGAGAAGCGAATTGCAGACGTCAATGCGGTGACACAGATTTCTCTCTGTGAGAACATGGGGAACCCATACATCGAGCTTCAAGGATAATCCCAGGCCTTTCAAGTGGTCATAAACTGTTGAATTTGATAAATTTAACCTCAATCTGATCTCACGTGTTGTTATTCGCCGGTTCGCATCAACTAATGCCTTTATCGCGTCTTTATCAGCTTCAACCGGCCTTCCCGAACGTGGTGCATCTTCGACATCAAAATTACCGGATCGAAATTTAGCGAACCAGTTCTGGCACTGGCGTACTGTCAACACACCTTCTCCATACACATCGGTCAATTTCTTTCTGGCTTGAACAGCATTTTTACCCTTTTTGTATTAAAACAGTAAGATATGTCGAAAATGCTGCTTATCGCTTTCCATATTTAAAAGGGCACCAACCAAAAACTACTGCGTAGAATTAATTAGAATTTTCACTCACAAGCCTTGCTATATGAGCTCTCAAAGCATATAAAAATTATACGGCTTAAATGTGAAGTTGGGTGCAAAAAAATACAATTAAATCCTCTGTCAGGAAAAAACGAAATTACTTTCCGAACAACCCAATAAATATGCATAAAATAATTGAAATAAACTTGTTTTCAAATTACTCTAGTATAAATTTTTTTTGGATTAAGGCTGTGAACAATTAAAGTAATATATATATATATATACAGTATATAGAATGTGTCATTTATCCGAATTGATTGGGACCGGACACCGTTCGGATAACCGAATGCAATCCATGCAGTATATGATACTGGACACTACAAATATTGAAAATCATCACATTCGGGAAATGTGTTTGAAGAGAAAGCAAAATAGGTGCAAAATGTTGCAATTTTACCTTGATTGTGGAAAATCACTTATTTTTTGCTGTACCATTGTATGCCTTCATTCTTTTAATGTAAGGTCTCTGATTCTCTTCAGCAGCAGTAATTGAGTAGGACAGCACTCTGATTGTTGTTCATACCACTTCATAGCTGTCTCTAATGCAGAAAACGCAACTTTTGTTGTTGCTGTCCTCGTCTTCATCCGTTTTATCTTCGACATGGTTGGATTCTTCTTGCATGGAAGTCACAATATCGTCATCATTTAGCATTTGAAATCCACAGTCTTTTGCATTGCATGCCATCCAGGTTTCCATATCAACAAAACTCAATAAAATAGCATGTATAAACACCCTCACTTGGAAACAAACTGACCTAATATTCTGCACAGATTTTTACCAAATTACACAGCTGAAATTCTCCAAATATCCTTCACCTTGGGTTTTCCTGTCACTTTTGGCCTCGCAGGAAAAAAATTTTGAGCATTGCACTGTTCGAAAACGGATCCGGACTTTGTTTCGGATATTTGACGCTCCGCATAACAAGCGTTCAGATAAACAACGTTCTACTGTATACAATATTCCTAACAGATTTTTAAAAATATTATATGCATTAACATATTGTTTGTCAATAATTTTTTTAATAAGTGATATAGTAGTAAGCTTTTTTGTAACTTATTTAACAAATATTCTAATATTTGATCTACATGATTTAAAGCAATTTATACTTTATTTTTGTTTTCTTTAAGATTTTTATTTTTTCATTTCTATTTTTTTTAAATACAAAACAAGATATGATTCATAATATATTTTATTTTACCCAAAAAAATTAATTGGAGGTATCTGTCAACACATTAAATCTTTTAACATTGACTGTCATTGATTATATTTCACTTCATTATCTAAGTGGCTATTGTTTAATTCCCAAATGAAAACTTTATGTTAATTTGTTTTAAAAGTATTTTTTGTCAAGAAAAATTGTATTCTTAATTTCACTCCAATAGTATATGCAATATTTTTGTTAAACAATATTTATTATCAAGAAATCAGAGCTGTGGTTTATTGATAAGTGTCTGCAGAACAAAGTATTTATTGTAGTTGATACTTACAATATGATATTAAATTAAAATTATGTCTTCCAAATGATTTTCTGTATTGAGCTCATTAGATACAGACGTACAATTTATGGAAAAGTAACAAACTTTGTGGGGAGTAATGAGTCATGCATTTGAATCTAGATTCTACTGATTACTATTTTGAAATATGGAAGTGTAATTGCATGTGTTCAATTTAAACAGACTCCAGTTTTCAAATGGAAGTGTACAAAGTGTATGACTTTGAAAGTTGTATTTATCATCAGTTAACGTTGAAATTATTAAATTTAGACATGTCTATGAAAACAATGAAGGTATGAAAATGTTTTCTGTATGACTTAGGTATAAAAATCAAGTTATGTTTTTTAAAATTTATACCATAGTTAAATTATTATGTTTTAATTTCTTCCAATTTTATAAACTTCTCCTATGAATTTTAATAATAAAGCTATGGCATTAAAGACTGTTGGATTCTGCACTGCATTGAATTTGATATGCTTATTTTTACTATATTTTTGAACAAATATATCTAGCATATATTCTGGAATAAAGTTTTCATATTTCTTTTGTACCTATGTCATACTTTATTTTTTTTCTTTGATACAGAAAAAGAAAACCTGAAGATGACTCACCAAAACCTAAAGCCAAGGTGCAAAAATTAAGCAAAGAAGATGTAATTTTAAAAGTGAGGTTTTTAGAATTTTTCTTATATTAATAAGAATTCTTTAAATAAATATTTTCATTCAAATGATATAATTCTTCTAACATTTTTAAAAAATATATGGACAAGTGTAAAAATTAGCATTCTTATCTTAAAATTTATATAAATGTTGTAATAGAAATAGATTTAATTTATGCAATATGTTTGCAAAGATTGGTTTTTAAAAATGTACACGCACTCGTCAATGAATAAGAAACCTTTGATATTTTTTTATGACATGGGTTACACGTTTTTAGAATGAGACTATAAGTAAGAGTGTTTTCACGATGAATGAAGTAGAATGGGGAAAACAACAGATCTTTCACCATATAAAAAAAGGCTTATTGTTGGTGCCCGTTTAGCTGGGGCCTTGATTTCATAGGCAGCCAATCTCACTCTATTCTCAAAAGCAGCCATATCGAAGGTTTTCTGTAGTTTGAATCAGAACCCACAGTCCTTTTCTAGAAGATATAACACTGTAGTTCAAACACAGTTTTCTAAGAGCGTGATCGGTGTCATCTCCGACATTTTGTATAGTAGAACAGGGACTCTACTGTGCTTCAACTGACACAAATAGTTAGCTCTTTCCAACAGATTTCATCTCTAGCCATACGCAGATAATTGCAGAGGATAGGAATGCATAATCAAGTGACTGCAAGAACACTTATTTCTGCCTGACATCCAGAAATTCATTTGTAGTGCAGTCAGGAAACAAGATACTGAACATCTGAGAATTGGAAACAGGGGATGTAGTCAGATGAATTATGCTACACCTTATTTTGCACTGATAGCAGACATCAAATCTGTCAAAAACCCCACAAAGCCATGAAACCATCTTGCCTTACTCACCCTATGCAAGGGTCTGGTGGGAGTACGATGATAAAGGGAACGTTCTGATGGCATGGAAGTGATGCCTTGGTGTTCCTCGAAAGTGAACAAACAGCCATGAGATACCTAGATATACTGATGTATCAAATGCACCCTGCAATGTTGCATTTTTACCTTGATGACAATGGATAATGCAACTATACACTGTGCCAGAAGTGTTCAAAATTAGTATGCTGAACATCAGTCTGACTTCTCCAACACATTCCCTGGGGTCACCGCATAGCCCTTATCTAAACCCTGTAGAAAATATGCAGGATAAGGTAGAAAGATGCATCTGACAGCACTTTTCTCTTTTATCTAATTTGTAAGATCTAAAAGGCTACATAGCTAATGCATGGTATTCTCTAGACCTAAATGCACTCCTGAAGCATGTAGACTTGATGCCCAAATGAATCAGAGCAGTTGTTCAGGTAAAAGGTGGTCCAATGAAGTATTGATCTTGGGTTTCTAAAGTCATTAGCCAGGCAGTTTATATTAGCTGAACATAATTAATTTTAAACTTTGTACAAAGTGGTTAATATTTAATTGCAATTAAAAAATTAAATTTGATAACTCTAGAGTTTGTTTCATAAATTTTTTTTATTAAAATTTCATTTATTTTTACCATGTAGGTGAATAAAATGTGTTTATTAGATAAGTATAAAGGTTATAACTCTTTTTATAGTATTAAAAAAGTGCTTAATAGTATATAACATATGATTGTACCAATTTATCATTATTCCATATAATTTCTGGCCATTTTTTGCTAAAGAACTGAATTCCATGTCGATAAAAGTCCTGGATTTTGAAACGAAAAAATTCTTGGAAAGTAGTTTCATAGTATCATTAAAAAAATTTTTTTTCTCCAAATAATTGCTTAGTGTTTAAAATTGACATAAAGTTAACATAGTAGGGAAGATTAAGTGAAATTTGCTCTCTTTATTTACTATTTTTTTATGAGTTATGACAGCAGTGCAGGGTATGTTAAGATGTTGAAGAATATAACCCTCTGACTGAATGCACTTTCCTTTTTGAAACCAATGTGGATGGCAGTTTGTTTTATTGAAAGCAGTAGAAAATAGCAGGAACCTTCCAGTAAATTATTCAATTATTTTGTTAAATGTGTGGTAGTGCAGATCCTTCCACACACTGGTACAAAACCTTTTTGGGATGACATTCTGATGTCATCATTAATACAAGCAGTTCAGAAGGCTGAGGCACAGTCTGTTACACTGTAGATAACAGTACGCAACTCGTGCTTCTCATATCCTGTTGTAATTCATTTTAAGAATTACTCAATTTTGTACTATGAATGCAAAAAAAACAAAATATATTTGTCGATTTTGTTGATTTGTAGTAAGTTGATGTGGAATCTAGTGATCCAGTTTTCTGGTGAAATCTCATACTTTCAAGTGCAATTCAGGGAATGTTGAAGGCTTCAGTTAATTCTGGCTTGATTGAATTTGCGTTGTTTTTATGGCTTGATCAAATGTTTCTTCAACAGGTGAAACACATTCTTTCTTACCTTGACAGCTTCTGTCTCCTTCCCTGAATTTCTAAAATCACTGATGGCATATTCTACACATTTATACTTTGAGTATCTTTGCATTTTATGATGACTCAGTTATCACAATATCATTTGATATCAGTTTAACTGGAAATTTGGCTGTAGTAGTCAGATTATGATTATGAATAGGTTGGTGCTCTTTCTGTTGAGTAAAGATGTAACTGAAGACTTATCATGTAGAAGGGCTGAATCTGTCTTGGTTCGAAGGCTTCACATTGGTATGGTATGAAAGTTTGGTGAGTGGAATGAGAGCTCAAGTGCTCTTGTCAGTTGAGATTGTTCCAAAATTACAAGGTCCATTTACAGTTCTCATGCTACTTTCAAGCTCTATGTTCATAATCAGTCAGCTGGAAATTTGCATCTCCAAAACCTAGTAGAACTTTTTTCACATGTCTGATATGTATTTATTTATAATCTGTTTCTTTTATTTAGGAACAAAATGAAATGCTTTTTAAAATGAGAGACAACATTAAAAACTCTTTTTCAAAGAAGGATATGGTAAGCTTATTAGAACAAAATGACCAACATGTTGTTCATGGAGAAAGTAGGGTAAGTCATTTTATGCGATATTCTGTGCCTTATTTTTTTCTAAAATTGTATTTTTATTTAATGAGAAATTCAATATTTATTTTCCCTTGAATATGATTAATCTGATAAATACCAAGTCATTCAAAGGAATTTTGAAATGATTCTGTATTTTTTAATTTTATTTTATTCAGTTGAATGGCTTTTATTTAGGTTTTCAGGCAGTTCTTTAAGTTAAAGAATTATCTACAATGTATACATTATGAGGGTGTAAAATATTTTCTGTTTTGAAATCTCTCTTAAACAGATGTTTGTCGACATAGAAAATTAAGATGTTTAAAGACATAGAACGAGATTACACTAAAATTTAGCATAGCTTAAATGCATCACAAAAAAGTGATACATTTAAACTATACTAAATTTTACTTATATAGTTTTATTTGTCAATCATCATTATAGTAATGATGGACTCCTGTGCTTTCCTTCCCCTTCTCAGTAACTCTTATTTATTAAGCATCTAAACATAAAAAGGTTATGTTGAGGAAGTATAAATATGCTTTAGTTTTGTAATGAGTTTACAATTTTATTGTTTATAACTAAAAGGAGCAAAAATTTTAATAAAAATATTTACTAACACTGTTTTATTTTTTTAAAGATTAGATCTTAATAATCCTGATTTTTTTTTATCTATGCCATTGTATTTAAGTTTCATAATGTTAATTTTACCTTTGCTTTCTTTTTTTTTTGGCAAAAAATAGTTGTGTTAACCTAGTTATGGTAAATATTTCTCTGGGAATAATCAAATGATTTGCATACTCAAAAATATATACCTGCTTGAATGAATGTAACTATTTAACAAACAAACCTGCATTTAAAAGACAAGGCAACAGCATGTATTTTAAGTTATTTCCTTCACTGTGAGATCATTTCACATTTCTATTATATATGTATGAAATACAATAGGGGCTAGCTTACTTTTTCCTTGATTACTGACATGATAAACTATTTACTTCACAATACATTTAAAGAAATTTCTTAAATAATAATGGGAGGGGAGGGGGGAGCTCACAAGTAATGTAAGATTTTAATGGCGAATAAATTTTAAAATGTATTGGCTTTTGATACAAATTGTATATGTATTGCATGTTTAGAAAATGAAACATTCTACAATGTAATTTTAAATATATTTATACTCATTGAACTTTTTCTTTAAATTTCATACAACCATGTGTGGTTTTTTATAATGACATGATGAGCTAATTAAATTACATTTCAATTTCTAGCTTTTAGATCATTTGGCTGATTGTTTGGTGTTTGGAGGACTAAAAAAGTGTCCAGAATGTAAAAGTGATACACCTCGTTTCATGTTAGTATTTATATTTCATTATTAGTGAAAAAAATTGAATTTTTTTAATGCTCGTTTATAAATAGGTAATTTTTTATAAAAAAAAGTATGGATAAATTTTTGTTTTGTTTCTATTTTGAATTCTAAAATGTAAGAATTTAATATCCAATTCAGTACTTAGAAACTATCACAACCATATCGTTGACATTGAATAAAACTGCTCAAATTCTAAAAATAGAATATGCTGACGAGAATATGGAGTGCATAGATAAATACTGTGTAAAAAAAATAATTTTTATAATTTAATTTAATTGTTTCTATATTATATTATTTTGTTTAAAAATTGGTAAATCCTAAATTTGCATTTTAGTTTTCAAACTTACCGTATTAATGAATGGCTAAGCTTAGAATGGCAGCATGTGGAAACATATAAAACAAAGTACATGGTTGCCAATTCAGCATGTACAACATGTGCAAAATAGGGATTGCCCTTTTGGTGAGTCATCTTGAAAGTTAGCATTGTTGTGATAGTACGCAAGTACCTCCCATTCTATCACAAAAATGATCAAAGCAGAGTAGGATTTGTTTAATTTATCTTAATAGTTTTTTTTAATGGTATTAAATTAACTGAAGTTTCTTTCTTTCAAGAAAGAATCCTTCTGGTCATGTTATTACATTTTATTTAATAATGATTTTATTTAAAAAAAATAGTATTTATTTGGATTTTGAACATTTTAAATAGATTTACAGAATTGCTTTCTTCTTTTAAATTTCATGTAAACTTATTGAAATTTGGAAGAGATTGATAAATATTCATTTTAGGAATTTGTAGTTGATTTTTTTTTATTTTTTCCCCTCAGAAACAATACATATGCTTGCCCTGGAAATTTGACTGAATGGACAAAATGCCAGTATGAAACGAAATATCCTGAAAGAGTAAAATTTGTTGTACCTGAAGAACTAAAAGAAGAATATCCATTTTTGTAAGAATTATATCTATTCTAGAAAAAGATACATTGTTTATAGTTTTCTTCTCTCATCATTTAAATACTTTTTAGATTGCTCTATGGAATGATATTGCTACTAAACTAAAATTAGGAAGTGCATATTTTTTTGTTTTGTGGTGCTGAGTTTTTATTTTTGGGTGTAATTCACATATAATTTTTGTTTTATCATTAAAAATTCCTTTGTTTCCTTCTATTTCAGAGAAAATTACAAATGTGTAGTAAGGGAAAGAAAATTTCCTAAAGAAGATGAAGCTGGTCCCAGCAAAAAGTAATAATTTTTTCTGAATGTTTCAAGAATATTTGAGTCAATTCCTCTCTTCCAGTACTTATATGAATGAAGAACTTATATTAGTTGCAATATAAAATAATGCTTTAATATCATGTATGCCTGATTGCTAAACTTTTTTTTCCCCTCGTCCACATTTTTAGTTTTTTTGTGGTGATCTAGTACAATGGTAGCCTAACTTTAGAACTCTGAGGCCCATTAAATGTGTAATTTTATCTGTTTAACCACTAATATGATTGACCACTATATGAGGGGCCGTGGGTAGCCTAGTGGTTAGAGCATCGGACTCCAGACCGGAGGGCCTGGGTTCGATGCCACTAAATACCACAGAGTACACATGGAGTATGTGCTCGTTAAATCAGTGGGTCCGAAAGTCTTGTGGGCGGTCCCAACAGAAACCACGAGTCCAGGGGGCTGGAGAATATTTCCCTCCCCTTCAGTTCCCTGCCAAAATTGTGGAGGTGGAGATAGGTGGTGCCGCCATCTATCGTTAAGAAGTCCAACCTGTCTCGCATGTGCTGGTAACTTTCACTCCTTCCCTTCGGGAAGGACATGACAACAACAATAACCACTATATGGCAAACCTCTAATATAATTGACCTCTATAACTATATTGTCCACTATAGTTGACCACTATAACTATATTGTCAGTTCATAAAAAACATGACACCATCACACTTCATGAAAAACATGAACAAACTGGCAATGCTATGGTAGATTCACAAATTGAGGTTTTATGCCACCAATTTACCATGGTTGCCAACTCTTATTTTCAAATGCCACTAGATACTCTTGTAAAAACTAAAAATTTCACGAATTTAGAAGAAATTTCTCTAAAAGTTGTTGCTAAAATTTTCAAGAAAAGTATAATCTATATATCATGACGCATTTTGTTTATCGTCATTATTGAAACTGAATCTTCATAAAAATATAAATGTCTGTGGACCATCAAAACCTTTTTACAAACCACCGATTGTCAACTGCTGATCTAGTGCAAACAGACCCTCGTTTAATGAACCCCTATTTAACAAATATCATGATTTAACGAATCTTTCCCCCGATTAAAAGGAAGGCAAAACCCCATCTTTTATGAATAATAAACCCCAAATCAACAAATGATTTCGGCAGCTTGAAAAATAATTTTTATTAGTTTGTATTAGAAAAAATTGGATTTTGTTTCCCAAATGACTTATCCTTTTTGTCAGAAACACAAAAAGGCTTTTCTTGTAAGCAGCGAATTTCAACAGGAAAGGATGAATATCATTATTAGACTCAGCATGCAGATGAGTCATGAGTGTAACCTATCACAAGTGAGTCTTGAGTAGGACATGAAATTCATTTATCTCAACCCAATCCACAACGCAGGGGATATTTTAATGATTATGATACATTTATTGACAAATTGCCTATCTGTGCAACTGAATGACTGTTGATTTGTCAGAACCAATAGATAACGATTCTAATGCAGAAATTGATAACGAAACTCCTGTAAAGATTTACATATTTGTTTCTTATGCAGCAGGATGAAAGTGCAGTATTTTCCTCTGCATAGAGTCGAAAAGGGTCTTTTTTGAGTGAGGAAATCAAAGATTTTCAAACATCTATTAACCAGTATTTTAAACTTTCCAATTAACTGGTGCATCATAATTCACTAATAGTATTTTGAGCTGTTAAATAAAAAGTGTGTAATTTCCAACTGTTTCTATTTTTTTGTGTAGTTGCTTACAGAATTTCCAAAAGGTAAGTACAAAATAACTCGTATTTTGTTTGGACCTCAATATAAAAAATAATTCCGAGTTAACGAACAAATTTTTCAGTCCCGATGAATTTGTTAAATCAGGGTCTGACTGTATATCCATTGCACAGATCATTACTTTTAACAGAACTAGACGTTTCTCAAATTCTTAAAAGATAAAGAATGGAGAAGAGAAATAGCGAAATTTCACACTTTTTCAAAATTTCAAGGGAGATGCATTAGCAGAATATATTTTTTTTTTATATAAAATATTTTTGCTCAGCAAAGGGATTTTTCTAAGGTATGTTGATCAAAAATGGGGGAAATCTTTTTCTTGCCCACCCTCCATATTCCAAGCTTTAATTGTCTTGATTTATGCTTTAATTCACAATGGGAACCTGTTTCAAACGGTTTCTGTAGCAAAATTTTCTCCATTAGAAGTTTTTTTTTTTCAATTCCTACTATTAGTTCACACTCTCCCTATATATACACTCAAGAGCCAAAACATTATGACCACCCCTACATTTTGCAATGAACTCGCCTGGATGACGTGGGAGGCACGTGATCAGGTGGAAGTGGTATTTAACTGCTGCTGGAGAGTGTGAAGAATCATTCTTTCACTTACTTCTGTGTGTGATGGGAAAGACTGCGGATCTTAGTGATTTTGATAGAGAGCAGATTGTTATGGCTCGGAACAAGTATTTCCGAAATTGCACGACTCGTGGGTTGTTCACAATCTACAGTTGTTAGTACTTATGCAAAGTGGATGAATGACGGTGAAACCAGCAGTAGACGACATGGTGTTGGATGTCCACATGCTATCAAAGAGAAAGGTTGTCGGAGACTGTCTCGCATGGTGAAGCAAAACCGGAGCCAGACAGTGGCTCAGCTGACAGCCCAAAACACCTCTGGGACCCGTGGTTGTGGTAGAGCAGACCATGAATGCTGCAGGGTATCTGAACATCATTGCCAACCAGTTGCCCCCTTACATGGCCTCTGTTTTTCCAGCTGGAAATGGAATGTTCCAACAGGACAACGCCCCGTGTCACAAAGCTAAAATTGTGTTGGAGGGGTTCTAGGAACGTGATGCTGATTTCCAGTTAATGTCCGCCTAACTCACCGGATCTCAATCCAATAGATCACATTTGGGATGTCATGGGACGGCAGCTCAGAGTTCAAAGACCACCAATTCGCAATATCTCGCATTTGTGTGACCGTTGCTTAAACATCTGGTACAATCTGTCTCCGCCCATCTACCAAGGACTTGTGGCATCCATGCCAAGGTGGGTTGAAGCTGTGTTGCGCACCAAAGGTGGGCCAACTCGTTATTGACAGGTGGTCAAAATGTTTTGGCTCTTGAGTGTATATATATATTGTTCAAATTTTAAATCCTTAATAAAATACTTTTTATTCATCCACTCAAGTTAAATACAATTTTTTAAACTTTTAGTGGATGACACTTGATGTAATACAGTTTTTTCAAATATTAATTCATTAATTTAATTTGAGGAATAAGTAGTAGCAAACATAAATAGTCCAACACCATATATAGAAAGGAAAACAACTCGTTGTGTCCTTGTATTGCAATGGGATATCGCATTGGACTTCTTAACCCAAAGGTCGTGGGTTCGAATTTCACCTGGGATGGCCTAATTTCTGAGAAAGTGATTTCTTTTTTGCTATATTATTTTATAAGAATAATTAAATTTAATTAATGAATAAATTACAAACAAAAAATAGTCCAACACCATATATAAGAAAGGAAAGTTGCAAGAAAAATCGCTTTCTATTTTGTCACTTAGTATTGTGATTCTGTCATATGTATATACATATTTATATTAATTATAACTATTTAATAAAAAGTAACTAAAATAAAATGTTTTTTTGTTGATCTAAGTAGGAATTGACTTTAAAAAAAATTATTTTACTTGTTTTTACAAGACCTTTGCGTATTCATTTTTATGTACAATGAGAAATTGTGTATCTAATAAGTATTCAAATATATTGCTGGTGGTCTACTTCTATGTATGTGTTGAATTTTTTTGAAAATATGTTGCTTACTAAAATATTAACATTTATACATTTAAATTTGTCTTTTGTACTAATGAGTAGTTATTGGTAAGTAGAGTATATACTAAACCAAAGTATTTAATGAAAAATATTTATTAATTAAAAAATAACTTATCACACACACAGAAAAATAGCCACCTTTCTATTAATAGAAAACCATCTTTTCATTATTGGAAGCTTGTTTTCTAACATATCATAATTTAGTGTATATCCAGATAATGGTAGTGAATCTTCTGTATAAAAATTAATAGGTAGGGGACAACAGTGAAACTTAAATGTGAAGATGCTGATTCACATAAATATTTATATCTATAACAAGAATTTACTACATTTGATAGCTTAGAAATACTTTTCTCATTTAACATATTTCTAAAAGTTCTTCAAGTTCAAGTAAAATTAGATTAATTTGTATTTATAGTTTCATTTCCCAAAGTGTTTCTCACTCCTCATTCCTACCTCTATATTACATATGTCAATGTCTTACAATATCCTTTTGAAAGGTAAAGACAGATACTGCTTGGTAAATTTTTCAAAATCTTGATATTTATCTAACAGGTGATTCATCCAAAATATGCTGTGGAAACAATAGAAGGTTTTAAGAATAGAATCCTATGGTGATTTGAGTAGTAGTTGTGCAAGAATTTTCGTATGTTTTGCAGTTATGCATGAAGAATGTTCAAGTTTAAATGATGGGGTTAGAATTATTTGAAACTTAGCTTAAAGATCAAGATTAAGTTGAAATTATCTTCTGTCAACTGTGATTAATCAAAAATTGCTTCGTGGCCGACTTATTTTATATTTCTGAAATATATCATTGCTACATTGAAAACCTCTATTTTTGAAGCCATTTAAAATCTATTTTCTTTTGTAAGTAATGCAATAAGAAATATGTATGTCTTTAAAAGGAAAATAAAATGTTTTCAGAATTTTAATAGTGGTTATAAATATCACAGAAACTATTAATGAAGAATTTTTTGGCTACCTACTTTCAAAAGTTATTTTGAAAAGGATTTTTAAAAAAAAATAAAACGGAGAGTGGGTACTCCTTGTCCGCCTGATGCCAGATGCAAATTATACAACTCATGCTCATTGTTCAAATTGTAAAAATGTAATTTACATGTGTTATGTAGTTCTAAAGTATTCGTAGCCAAGAATAAATTTATTTTTAAAAATATTGTGCCATCTGTTGCAGCCTATCTTAACTACATCAAAAATTTATTACAGCATCATGAAAAACACTTTTTTATTTATAGGGAGATGTAATATGATGTTTTAATATTATGATGTTATATGTATATATATATTTGTATTTACTTTTTATGCAATTCTTCTTTGTGCTTTGTTGAAAAATGCCTGAAAATTTTTTTTTTCTTTAGAAATTTGCCTTTAGGAAATTTTAAAATTGCATTGTTTGGAAAATTGAAAACTCCACAAGACGTCCTAACAAAAAAGCTTCAAGAATTGGGTGCCAAAATCCAGAAAACTGTCAATGGTTCTATTAATTTATGCATAAGTACACAAAGTAAGAGTTTTCAGAAATTTGTTTCTTAATTATATGAATTATTTTATGACTGTTTTCATTAAAAATGAGATTCTAGGAAATGATTCAAAAATCTCAATCTCTGGTCTAAAAACTTTGCATTTATTTTTCCATTCAAACTGCTTTTTATTATTTCGGGTAAGTCCAGCGACATATTGATGCTAAAAATGTTTAGGGAACTATTCTTCAACAGAAATAGTAATTACAATATAATATGCTCATTTCTTCTTTTGTTTTTATTTCAACTACCACCTTTATGTTACATTTCTAATTAATCCATATACTTTATTGGTTTTCTTTTGGGGTGATAGAGTACTTTAAACTGAAATTTTACTGCTGGGTTCTTTTGTGATTGCATTAGTCTGATTTTCCAATTGCATTGCTTTAATTTTGGTATCTCTCCATTTAAACAGGAAATTTTACTTTATATTGCTAAATAGCTTTGGAAATACTTAAGCTACGGCTAAGTACAGGCGTGCAACTAGCCCCTTGCCACAATGAATTTCGAGAGCCTTGATCTGATACTGTCATTCAGGTGGTATAAGTAACAACAACAATACTTGATGATGGGACACAGTAAGTTAAAATGGTTACATGTGTGTGTGTAATATCTTTGGGCTGTTTGAAAGATTAGGCTTGCTGCATAAAGCACCTGATGGTGCAAGCATAACATTGGATAAAGGGAAAAGACATTGTTATTATGACAACAATTAAATTTTGACTAAGTAGCATTGAAGGATGAAGGAGGACTTTATTATTTCACTAGTACAGGTGTCGGTGTGTGTTTTTTTAAATACAGTGATGTCATTGTTTTCAATATACTAGTAAAAACTATAAGTTCATGAATGATTCTCTTTTTTGGTAATGCATTGTTAAATCTTAGCATTATTTTCCATAAATAGGATTTATCAATTTTTCTGTAATATGTATGTAATAATTTATGTTAATTTCCTCTTGGGGGATTTTAATCCATAATGGTCTTGAGCCTTCCAGGACTTTGCATGATATTTAATTTCTAGTTTACCTGCCTAACAAGATATAACCGTAATCTTATCTCCTTAAACTTCAACATTTTTAAATGACCAATCAGAAAAGCCTTTACCAGAAATTGAATGGTTATAATAGCTTCCAATTGCTACATACTATAAAAAGATGAGATCTCTGAATAGAAAGAATGCTTTTGTAACTGTTTTAAATGTCCGTGTGTTTGCCTTATTTGTGTTAGTGTGTGCTTTTCGTATTGGCACTTTAGCTGTACGTAAAATAAATAACTGTACAATGTCTCCTCATCAATAATTTCAGCAAAACAAAGGAATTGATTCAGCTAACAAAATGGGTTGGTTCAAACCCGGAAACGCGTTATATACATAATTTTGAATATTTGAGAGAGATGTAGCTGAGATGATTTATTGAATCTTTTTATATCTAATGTTTTCATGAAAATTTTTAAATGTTATAGGGATTTATTTCAGTCAATATTTTGTTTCAGGCGAAATTGATTCAGATTCGTCTAAAATTCAGAGAGCTCGTGAAAACAACATTCATGTTGTCTCATATGACTTTTTGGAGTCTTTAAACAAAGGAACACCTGTTGCTCAAGCCATTAAAGATAATTTGCTTTCCTCTTGGGGAGAAGATGTAAGTTTCTTTTTAATTTTTGAAGTTTAAAGTTACAATTAACTATATTTTTTTTTGGTAAAAGTTTAAATATACATTTAGAAAAATATTTCCATGCTTTTTTAAAGAGGTTTGTGAAAGAGTTTCATTAAAATTATTTGTAATAAATCAATCTTTAAATAAAAATCTGCAAACCTGCATTAATCATCACTTCTTTTTGTTTTATGTGTGTAATTAAAATTATAAATTTTTTGTAGCCAATTTTGAAGTTTCAAATTAAAAATGAACGGGGAAATCATAGTGCTAAAGGTATTTATTAAAACTTCTCTGAAATGTTAAATGAATTTAATTTTTAAGTAAATCATTGTATTTATATCTTTTGCAATTTTAAATTGTTTTAATTTCTTTTCAAAAATTAACGAAGACTATGAAACTAAAAGTGTCTCTCAAAAAGTGAAGCTAACAGTTAAAGGAGCAGCTGCAGTTGATCCAGAAAGTGGTAAATGAAAATTAATAATTTATGCTAAGTATTACATATCCCATTTTATTTTTAAGTGTTTTTGAATGTAATGTGTAAATGACATATTCTTGGAAAATGTATAAAGGTTTTCCATTTTAGTTAATTTGTCCATTTTTAATATATACACCCAATTTATACATATATGTATAGTCTCAAAATAACAATCCCAGAAAAGGCTACCTTTTTTGCTGTCTTTCTTATTCTAATATGATTTAGGATTTATGATTATGATTGTCGATTAGATAAGAATAGATTTCAGTAATATATAAATAGAAAAATCAAGGAATTTTGATTGACAAACCCCTAGATGAGGATTACCATAACAAGAAGGGGTGAGGGCAAAATTCATCATTTGACTGGTATTTTAATTTCAGAGAACCTTACATGTAGTAAGAAGTCTTAAAAAATCATTTTTTTCTAATATTAATTCATATATTGAAAGGAAAATACTTTCCATTCAATATATGAATTAATATTAGAAAAATCTGCAAAATAGTTCCAAATGCCTGGTATTTTAATTTCAGAGAACCTTACATGTAGTAGAAGTCTTAAAAAATAATTTTTTTCTAATAATTCATATATTGAATGGAAAATACTTTCCTTTCAATATATGAATTAATATTAGAAAAATCTGCAAAATAGTTCCAAATGCCTGGTGTTTTAATTTCAGAGAACCTTACATGTAGTAGAAGTCTTAAAAAATCATTTTTTTTCTAATATTAATTCATATATTGAATGGAAAATACTTTCCATTCAATATATGAATTAATATTAGAAAAATCTGAAAAATAGTTCCAAATGCCTGGTATTTTAATTTCAGAGAACCTTACATGTAGTAGAAGTCTTAAAAAATCATTTTTTTCTAATATTAATTCATATATTGAATGGAAAATACTTTCCATTCAATATATGAATTAATATTAGAAAAATCTGCAAAATAGTTCCAAATGCAGTTCCTTTACACAGGCAAAAGTCTTATTGGATTCAAGCTCAGTGGATGTGATAAATTCTTGTACTGAAAACAGATTTGATTAATCTTGCCATTATTATTAGCGAGTATAGCAACATTTTCCCCCTCAATGGGCTGCACATTAGCAGTTAAGCCTTTGCAGACACGGCAAGTCCCCAAATGCAAGATCCATTTCATTAGTGGTACCATCTAGTGGTGGATCTCACAACCAAGTTTGGACACTTGAATTTATTTAATGTAAGTTCTCGTTGGAGGCTGAATATTTTTCGTTATTCAATTTTGCTGAGAGAACCAGAGCCAAATTGATATTCAAGAGATCTTTTACATGCCACATAAGCATATGACATACATGCCTACGATTTTCACATCCACAAAATATCAACTCCAACTTGGGAACGCTACCTCTAAGCCACCGGAGCAAGTTTTCATTCTCTTTAACAATTTGTGGGCTCTTTATTTAATTTTAATTATTAATTAAAACATGTTTGATATTAGATATGTAAATATAAATACACATATCTAAACAGACTTGTACAGTTAACTTTTCATCATATGGTTTTAAAGTTAAATAACATTATTAAGTCTTTTGTGATTTTTGGATAACATGGAATGCATCCCATTTTTAGAATTCAAACTGTATATATATTCATGTTATTTTTTAAAATATCTCATGTAAAAAAAGTTTGGTGTATTTCTATGAAGAAGAGTTTTAAAAGAATAAAGTAAATTTGCAAAGTCAATTAATATAGATAATCTTAAGTTTCATGTAACTATAGTTATCTCATGATTGCCTTTTTTAGCTTGTAACGTCAATATTTTCTGCTACTAAATATCTTGCACATTTTTTCCTTATTTAGAGCTTGAAAGCAGCTGCCATGTTTATCAGCGAAAAGATAATATTTATAATGCTGTGCTTTCATATGTTGATATGTCAAAAGGAACAAATGCATACTACAAGCTTCAAATTTTAGAATCAAATAAAGGCTCAAAGTATGTTATATCAATTTATTTAACATAAAATAATTCTTATTTGAAAGTTGAATAAGTACAGTATATATTGTTAAATAATCAAACTTGTTTTTTGTATTACATATTCTACTGTGAAACATTCATTTAAATTATTTTGTTACTATGATAACTTTTTTTTATAAAAAATGGAAAATTTGGGCAATGTTAATGTAAGTTTTAGAAATTGCACTTAAATTGCATCATTTCTGTTTTGGCTTAAAAGTATACTTTTTACTACTGCTTTAGTTGTAATCAGTACTTGAGATCCCTCTTAAATGTTGGAATAATGTCATGTGTCATCTTAAACCCATAAAACCTAATTCCAGTTATAAAAAAAATTATTATAAATTGACTGTTGAAATTTATTCCTTTGCATGTTTTTCTTTTTTTGTGAAATAAATCAGGGTGATGTGTAATTCATGCCCTAGATTAAAGGGGAAATATTTAAAAGAATCCTATTATAAAGATAGAATATAAAATAATTTTTAAAAAAACGTTGATAGAAATATCTATCTCATGCAAATTAACATGTTAAGCTCAGTTCAAAATAAAAAAAAATATCTGTGTGTCATTTTTATTCCTGATAATTTTTTCAAAAAAAAACTATTATTATTCTAATTTTATCTGCATTACAGTACTCATCGTCAGAATTTTCATCAGGGCCATCTTTGGATAGCCAATCACCTTCTAACTGGTCCACTTAATCTTCAATGTCCCTCTCTTCTAAATTTCTCTACAAAAATAAAAATATAGCAAAAACCTTTTTGTCTTACATTAGAAGTGAAACAACTGCATTATGATGTAAATTTCTGTCACATAGTTTAGGGAAGATTATTTGGGGTATTTGATATAAATTGCACAGAAAATAACAGAAGCACAAAAAACAAACCTTTCCCCCGCTCATTATCATTCTGATGAGTTATAAAAAAATATTTCAAGAGTTTGTATGTTTCTTCCAACCACAACAAACAGGGGAATGACAGGTTCAAACCCACTATAATAATTGTAAAATTGGATTTCTTTTTTGTTTATATATATCTGCATTCTTTATTGCATGATAGTTGTGAAAAAAGTTGCCAGACAGCCAATTTACAGTACACCTGTTTTGAGTAGAATTTTTGTTCACTAAATGTTATGATGGAAATTTTTGTCGTCATGCGAAGAAGGGTTAATGCTCAAAAAGAGTGCATGTGTGCCATTTCATTTTGACATTGCTTTCCTCATTTAATGTTACAAGGATTATATCTCAGAGTATGGTATCCATAATCAAATAGTATGACAGAAGTTTGATCAAGATTTATGATCTAAATTTTTTCAAATATTGATTATAGAGCTTGAAAATTTAAATTAGCTAGCTCAAACCAAATTATGGAGGGATATTTAAGTTGTCTCAATATTCAGTTATATTCTCCAAACTTAGAGATAATTTTTTAAATTTTGAAAATATGGTTTAATGAGAAATAAGAATCTGCTTATTTAATCATGGTGACTTCAATAACGTTTTTTTAAATATTTATGTATTGAATGTTATTCTATATCCGCTTCAAATATTGACTAGAATTAAGCATTCAAATGCAGTTGACTCGATAATTCGAACCTTTTATAGTATGAACCTCTCGATAATTCGAAGTATATGCCCAGTCCCTAGAAAAACTCTCGATAATTCGAACTAAAACAATACATTTTGGTACACTCAATATTTTGAAGTAAAATCTGTGGCTGGCTAGACTACAGCACGCAATAATTCGAAGTTATCTTATACCTCTCGACAATTCAAACGCTCACTATCATGTACAGTCCCGTAGCAAAAAAGTTGGAGTTTATAAGTTTTGCATTGTATTGTCTCTGCGTGTCTCCTCTGAAACGTAGCCCTTTTGATGACCATGTGTCTGCTACCCCTTCTATGTGTGTTCCGGTTCCTCAGGCAGAAAGACACTTTTATTGCTTTCCTTCTTCAAGTGAACAATAGACCAAAACTGCAGCTGTTGTCAGCCGTCCATATTTTCCTTTAACACGTAACCTTGCTACACATGTGTTCAGAAAGGATGGTCCACTATTGTGAAGAAGAGATGCGTAGGATTGTGTATGCATGCATTGAATGTATTCTTTTAATACAGGACTTATAACTTCTGTATAGTATTTGTACCATATGATATGTACTTTTTAAAAATATTTTTAAATAATTTTATACATATGTACAATTGTTGTTTTATTACATAGTTTCAAATTTCAATGTGTTAGAAAAAAATTTCTCTTCATGTATTTTGGGAGGTTTTTCTACCCTCTTGATAATTTGAAGTTTTTCATTGGTCCCTCCAATTTCGAATTATCGAGAGTCGACTGTATATAAGAGCTGAAAATATTGAATTTCAATAAAGCTTACTTTTTATCTAAAGTTATTTATTTTTTCAAATTTATTTTCTTCCCTTTTTTTTAAAAGAAAAAAGGTTTTAATTGTTTTTGAAGGTATATTTAGTTGGCTTTATGTACCGTAAAATCCAATGTATAACAGCACACTTTTAACACAAGAAATAAGTTTGAAATTTATGGGGGGGGGGTATGCTGGATGTAAAAATGAGAGCTTTAAAAATAAAATGTGAGCATTAGAAAAAAAATTAGACTTGTGCATATATTGCTATACTGTTTATTTAAATGAAATGAAATCCCTTATGATCTTTAAGGATTGTCATTCTAGAAGGATACTATTTTCTCTAAAGCTTTGAACAATACCTCAGATAAATGACTTAAAACATAAGAGCATAGCGAAAGTACATTTCAGGTTTCTTCATAAAAAAAGGGAGTGTACATTATGTGGTGAATATACCTAAAAAAAGTGCAGCTTGAAAGCATAGGTGCGCGTTATATGCCAGATTATTACATTTATTTTAAAAGAAATGAAATCCATGTTATTTAAATACTGTGAAATATGTGTAACGCAAAAACGCTTAAGACCAAATATCAGTTATCAGAGAATAATACAACGGTTCCGACAAATTACTACTTATTTTCATGCAGTTTTTTTTCTCTTAACACGGAAAGATTTCTCTTCTGGGAATGAACAAAATATGGAAAACTCCAGCTAGATCGGACTGTCCTACTGTATCATTAGAAGAATTCGTTGCAGTAGATGATGATAATGTGTTCGGAACCAGTTAAAGCTGATAAAGACATTTTGGAGTTTGCTTAAAGCTCAAATATCATTGCAGTTTTCTGACAACAAAAATCAAATGAATAATGCGGCTCCTGTTCCCATGTCATCCAAAATGAAGAACATCATGAAAAGTATGCACATTCTAATGGTGAAATGAATAACCAAATCAAACCATTTGATGCTAAAAAAGACAATACAAAGAAAAATATCAGATTATTCTCCCAAAAAACTCGATAAATGTTTTGTTTTTCAAAGAAATTTTGTATTAAATTTCTTTTAAGTTCTTGGGATTGTTTTTGTCTCATTTATTTTTACTAAATACATGCACATATATATATCCATGTAAATAAGATAAGCTTAATCTTGTTAATATATTTAAATAGTTTTGCAATACCTTTTAACACAAAAAAAATATTTTAGTCCCCTCAGTGTCGCGTTTAGCAATTTCCACTATATATATTTGCATTATATTCTACTGTGTATATTAATTTTCAAAGAACATTTAATATATATTTTCTACTATGTTTTCAGATACTATTTGTTTAGGCAATGGGGGAGAGTTGGTACGACAATTGGTGGCAAAAAAATTGAAAAATTTCCAGATGTTCAGGGAGCAATAGATCAGTTTACATCCTTATACCGTGAAAAGTCAGGAAATATGTGGTGCAATAGGAAGAACTTTGTTAAACAACCTGGTTGCATGTTTCCTCTAGACATAGATTATGGACAGGTAAGATGGCAATAATTTAGAAATACAATTAGAATGGTTAAATTTATCCTGTATGGAATTTCTATGAAGCTCTTGTTTAAGTTATGGTATGACAACAAATTCTATTTTGAAATGATAAAGATTTTCTATTATTTTATCAATTAGAAAATTCTGACAATAGATTTTTTTTTTAAATTTTATATGTGGTGCTGAAAATTTTAATGAAAATACTAACCCAAAACATTTTTATTATAAAAATTAATTACAAATGAAATTTTATTAAAATTTTAAAAAAAATTTATATAGCCAGTTTTGAGACTAGTTATTCAATATTAAAAACTTTCTTCTAGATAATAATAAATATTTAAGTGTTGCACCATATATTTCCTAATATAAACATCAGTGTATGAGCTGTAAGTGTGTTTTTTTCTTCAAAACTATGAATATTTTACAATCAAGTTGCTATAGAATAAAACACTGGGAGTTAACAACAATAATTTTATTTCTGGTAACTCTATTTGAAGATAATATTTTTTGCCCCATTCATTTATCTTGTACACTGTCTGTTCTAGTCATTCTTTCTGCACCCTAAATCAAAGATTAAGGAAGGGGGGGGGGAATAAAAGCTTTGTTTAAAATTCTCAAAAGTTAAAAAATTGAAATCACTTATGTATGACAAATAGAAAATGTTGTTAAAAAGTTTTTTTCCCAAGTTAGATTTTCTCTGGGATTAGTGGATCTGTATAAAAGTTTAACCTTTCTTCAACTTTTAAAAAGTTCCAAAAATTCTCAGCTTGCATACAAATATGGTTAACACAAAATAATACAATGGCCCCGACAAACTACTATGTTTTTTCATGCAGTTTTTTTCTCTTAACATGAAACAAAAATCGTTTAACACAAAAAGATTTCCTTTGTGGAAATGAACAAAATGCAAAAAACGCCAGCCAGGTTGGACTGTCCTATTGTTTTATCAGAAAAATTCATTACAGTAGATGAGGATGATGTATATACAGCCTCAAATATGGCAGACAAAGACATTTTGGAGTTTGTTCAAAGCTAAAAAAATATCCAGATTCCGACAATGAAAACTAAATGAATAATGCAGTTCCTGTTCTTGCATTATCTGAAATGAGGAGCGTCAGGAAAAGTAAGCATGTTTATTTAGATGCGCATTCCATTGGTGACATAAATAACAAAATAGATAATATCCAACAATTTGATGCCAAAATGAACAATGAAAAGAAAACTGTCAGATTATATTCCAAAAACTCAATAAATGTTTTGTTTTCCAAAAAATTTGAAAATTTTGTACTTAATTTCTTTAAGTTCTTGTGAATTTGTTTCTTTTATTTTTATTAAATATATACATATCTATGTAAATAAATATAAACTCTAATAAACTTAATTTTGTTGATATATGGTGTTTTTTTTTCTTCTATATCCTTTAACATGAAAAAATATTTCAATCCCTTCAGTTTCACATTAAGCCATTTTCACTATATACTGTATTTGTCAGTAATCCTTTACAAAATTGTAAATTAGTTCATAAAATAAGATTATTGTTTCAGATTGTGGAAGAAAAAGCGCTCAGTGATTTAAATGTTTTTCCAAATCATTTCATATAACTTTTAGTGTATTATATTTTTAATTGCTATTTTGCAACTGATTATTTTTCATTAAAAAATAGGACCTTGAAGTTCAACAACAATTGAAACCTGGGGAGAATTCCAAGTTACCCAAACCTGTGCAGGAACTGATATGTTTAATTTTTGATATTGAAGCTATGAAAAAAGCTATGGTTGAATTTGAGGTGAAGTATTAAACTCTTCATTTAATTTATAGTCACTGATTGGCAGTTATTTATTTTTTCAATTTACTCATCTACTTAGTATTTTATTAGTTAGAATATATTTTGTTACAGAGATTAGAATTCTTAAAACTTTTATTTGGTAATTAAACCTTACTTTTTGTGTTAATTATTAAATCTTAATAATTTCTTATTCCTAAATATTATTCTTAAGTATAATTTGACTGAACAGCACTTCACTAATTGCAGCTGTTAATATGAGGGCATTTCGAAAAGTAAAGATACACCGTACGCCAGAGGAAAAGAAAAGTTTTGGCGAGCAAGTTGTCAACACAGGTGTTAACCTTGAAGCATTAGCTTTCTCCTCGTGGTCGTTCTGCATTTCAACGTTGGTTCTGATTGGAGTAGGTCGTGTTTAAAATGGCTGCGCCGATTCAGAATCCCGCCAAATTCGAAGTGCACTCCATCATATGTTTTCTTCATGAAAAAGGTCAGCAATCAGCGGATATTCACAAAGAAATTGTTTCTGTTTATGGGAACATTATGAATCAACAAAATGTAATGAAATGGTGTCGTCATTTCTCTGAAGGTAGGACCGATGTTCATGACGAACAAAGAACAGGTCAGCCATCTGTGATCTCTGATGCCCTTCTTCAGAGAATGGAGGAAGCAATTTGTGCGAATAGACGTCTCAAATTGAAAGAATTGCATCAGATCATACCGAAGTGTCAATGACAACTCTTTATGAAGTTGTGACTATCAAGTTAGGTTACAGGAAATTGTGTGCGCTCTGGGTTCCAAAAATGTTGTTAGAAATTAAATCATTTCTCATGTCCACTATCTATTAAATTAAATACGCGAGCCGCGTAATGTTTCTTTATTTGCTTATTCATCGCAACAGGCTGATGAATATGCAAATTCGTTTACACTGCCGATGACGTCATCGTGTGACCTGTTTGTGAATGACGTCATCGAATTGCTGATTGGTCGCCATACAGGTTGTACTTGTATATATATTCCGATTCGTTGTGTGTCTGTCTGAAAATTCCTGTTTTTGTACCATGCCCTGTCAATAGTTTTAAATAAAAGTATTTTAAAAACAACGAAGTCTCATGAATGTTGAGACTGCTCTCTGCTAGATTCATTTACAATAAAGAATAACAAATGTTAATGGAAGAACACAAAAAGAAAAGGATGGGCTTTGCACTAGACTTCCTCACACGCTATGCAGAAGCAGGTGATGAGTTCCTTTATCACATTGTGACAGGTGACGAGATATGGGTTTATCACCATACACCTGAATCCAAGCGACAATCAATGCAATGTGCCATTTGAATTCAAAAGCCAAGAAATGCAAAACTTCGATTTCAGCGGGAAAAATGATGGTTTCTGTTTCTTGGGACAGACAGGGCATTCTTCTGTTGGAATTTATGCCTCCTGGAACGACAATTAATGCTGCTGCATATTGCCAGACTTTGAAATGTCTTCGAAGGGCAATTCAAAACAAACGCAGGGGAATGCTGACAAATGGAGTTCGCTTGCTTCATGACAACGCTCGGCCTCACACAGCGCTCGTAACCAAAGCACTACTCAAACAATTCAAATGGGAAGTATTGGACCATCTGCCATACAGCCCGGACCTTGCGCCCAGCGATTTCCATTTATTCCGTTGCCTGAAGTCACATCTTGGTGGAAAATCATTCCACGACGATGATGAGATCAAAGATGAAGTTGAAATGTGGTACCGACAACAGGAGACAACCTTCTATGACTGTGGGATACAAAAGCTTGTGCACTGACTTAACAAATGTTTGGATAACGGGGGTGGTTATATAAAAAAATAATAAATAATCCAGTTAAAAAGATATAACTGACGTTTTCTAAATAAATGTGGCTTTTTTTAAGGAATGCGAGCCATTGTATCTTTACTTTTCGAAATGCCCTCGTAGTTAAAACAACATGAAACAATTTCTGTTTACAGTATTATTTGTCTTCATGATTATTGGATGTTTTGATTAATATTTGCTTCATTTTACCAAATGTAAATTAGTATAGAAGTATAGTTTGAATTAAATTGTTTTCAAATTACAACTTGTGTGTGATTTTTCAAGCTTAAAAAGGAAGAATGCTAGTTTTTAATGTTTTGTTTTATGTCAATCAAGATTTAATAGTAATATGGATATAGATTTGAGTTTTATTTGTCTTGAATGGACGAAAGAAATATTTTTTAAAATCTTAATTGTATTATGTAAATGCTAACTTTAATATGTACTGTGTGGCTGAAAAATGCAACACCTCAGACATGTACATAAAGAGATGAAAATTGGCTGAGAGAGACAGTGGGGGACATTATGTGGTGTTTTCATTTCAATACAATACAATGATGCAGTGAGGGACAATGCCAGGTGATCAGCAAGTTGTAGGTTCATAGCAGATGGCTATGCAAGCAACAGCAATACATTATAGGACAAAGTAAATGAGCTTGTGATTTATGCCTGAGGAATGGACAACCACATTTTTTCTCAGCTATTTACTACAATTAGTCTTCCCAAATTAACAGTCACATACCTGGGATTCTTGATCTGTGGAAGGTTTGAGAACACTGGTGGTCAGGATGGTATCTATATACCTTGCAAAGCTTGTTAGCTGATATACGTTATGTGCGGCCAAGCATTATCCTGCTGATAAATTATAGTGGGTATCCTCTGAAGGAAGAGTAGTGCTCCTGATGATAGTATGTCATTAGGCTGTCCTATTCGATACACACCAATATGGACTATCATTAACTGACTATCTTAAGCAATGATGTGCCAAATCATAACATTAGGCAATGTATTGTATACTGGTTGTGATTTGATTGGATCTATTACCACATTCATGCCAGACTTGTCTGAGAATATGACTGTGTCATTTTGTTGTGCACATAGCCCAGTACTGAAGCTTGATTTGAGTTAGTGGCAGTCTTCTTTTTAGTTGTCATTATTTGAAGTTATTGCACCTAATCAGCAGTTCATAGTCCTGGGTATGGGAGCTGTTCTGAATTGGCTTTGACTGTATTGGTACCCCTCAAATGGGGAAAATGTAAATTGCTACCTATTGTGATATGACAGTTACAAATCTGCCTTTCTGAGTTTGATCAGATAACTCCTTTCATCTGTCTCTTCTGGAAATGCCTCTGTTGGATGTGACTTAAGGGGGTATCACACTTAATTTTTTCATGCAACTTTTTAACCCAACTTTTCGCCGAATCTGAGGGTGACGGGTTACCGTAAACAAAATGGCATGCTGTGACGTCAGCCGCGCTCTTCCTTCACGTTGAAACATTACTCGTCGATTTTTCTGCTTCGAAAACGACCATCCAATATTATTTCTTTTATTTCGCTTGCACTTTTGTTAATGGGGTAAACAGTAATGAAATATCATTCTGTTTGAAATATTATACACCGTTAAAATATTGTACACCATTAAAATATAATACGCCATATCTGATGTGAAGCTACCATTGTTACCGCCATCTTGTTTATGACGTAGGGTGCCAAAGAACCCCATTGGCTGGAATTTCAAGCAACTTTCTTAGCTCACTTTTAAAAAGTTGTTCGAAAGCCATTGCTATGGCAATGGCGTAAAAAGTTGTGCGAATTGGACCAAAAATTGTGCCAAATGTGTACGTGTGAAAAGGCCTTTAGGGTTTCAACCACAAAGTTTCCAATCCGATGATAACCAACTCTAGCTAGTTTCCTTGATCGATAGAATAATGACTGCTGTGGAATCTGCCATTTCCTTTTAGTATATTGTATTTACTGAGTGTGGGACAGCTGCAACTGCATTACTATTTGCACCTTTTTCTTTATATTGCTTGGTGTTTTCATGATTCTTATTTTGAATATTTAGTAAAAATTTAATCTTTTTTTCCTTAAATGTATGTATTTTTTAATATGGTCTTTTTATTTTTTGTTGATGATGAATAGGTTGATTTTCCTCACCTTGTTCTCAAATGTAATTTTAAAATATAGAAAGTGTTCTTTTATCGCATACTTTATTCAATTTCTTAATTTTGTGTTTTTTAATTCATTTGTATTTAATTTTCCATTTCTTTTTTTTTCTTTCTGTTCGTTTTTTTTATAACATCGTAGATTGATTTGAAAAAAATGCCTCTCGGTAAATTATCTAAGAAGCAGATTGATATGGCATATCAAGTTCTTGGAGAAGCTCAGCAAGTAAGTTCCTTTATAGTCATACAAAATATGATTTAGCTTTTTCTTTTTTTGGTTTTTTTTATTTCAAGATATTATGTAGCTGAGTATAAAGTATATTCTATACAAACCCACTTGTACCAAATAAATGTGATAGGATTATATTTTATAAAAATTCAATGATTAAAATTGTAACTTAATTAGTTCTGATTTGTATAATAACTGTTAGTTTTAACACTGGGCAAGAGAGCAAGATATTAGAATCTTAGGTTTAAAACTTTCAATCATGTTTTTAAAGTCCTTTCAAATTGAATATATTACTTCCTCCTAGTTCACTGGATGGTCCTCTACGAACTGACTAAGATCCATGCTTGTAACCATCATTTTAATTTAATGAAAAATAAAATTTAGTGTTAGTTTTGCAATTATTTCTTTGATTAATTTAAAATTACTGTAGAATCTGTCGTGTAACATGCACTTTGAACACAAAAAATAAAATCGAAATTTAATGGATGCCCGTTATACGCTGGATGTTAAAATGATAGCTTTAAAATTCGGAAAAAAAAAAAGATTAAGCACAAGTAAAATTTAATTTCTACATCTATCGGGACACTGTTTAGTTAAAAGAAATGACATACCTAATGAACTAAAAAGGTTGTTGTTCTAGAAATATACTATTTTTTCAAAAGCCTCTGATAATTCCTTGAATAAATTACTTCTACAGATAAGAGCATTGCTTGTATACATTTCAGGTTGCTTAGTAAAAAAGGGGAGGGGGTGCTATACAGCAAATATACCTAAAAATTAAAAAATACAGCTTCAAAGTGCGTTATATGCCAGATTTTATGGTAGTGTACTTTTAAAAACTTTTTTAGTCTAGTTAATTACTTTATATTTTTTTTAAATAGTGCTTATATCTAAAATACTTGTTGCAGGAATACATTTTGTTAAATTCTGATAAGCTTTTATTTTATTGCTAAATTGATTTCTACAAATGCTGTTAAGCTGAATCATGGCTTTTTTAGTCTTCTAGATTAAACACACAATTATTACTTATGCTAATCTTATTTTTGTTTTGCACTGGTACAATATAGTAATTTAATTTGTATTAATATGTAATATAGAACTAAAATTAAATTTTTCTCTATAAATATATTTATCTTATTGCTATTTTGATATTTACACAGTAATGATATTAAGCATTATTTACTGCATTTCTAAATGTATTTATAGATCTTGCTGACTGGTTCCAATAGTAGCAAAATAATAGATGTGACAAACCGTTTCTTCACTTTGATTCCTCATGATTTTGGAATGAAAAAACCACCTCTTTTAGATCATGAAGAAATAATAAAGGTAATATCCTATCTCTTTATTTTTAAATATAGATTCATTGCATAAAAGTTTAAGGTTCTATATTTAAAAATTTTTACCTGCATCAATGTTCAAAATAGAATTTTTTTTTGTAAATTTATTTTATAAGTTTCAATTTACCTTTTTTATTTTTTGCAAATTTTAAAATAGCTTCAATCATTGCTATTTATATTTTGAATATTAACTAATATACAAATTTGAATACTTCCTTGTTTGTACCTTATAAAAATCTACACCTTCAATTGTATCTCTCAAAAGTTTTTAGATCCTTCCCTGTTGCTTTGAAGAAACCATAAGTATATTCTCACAAAAAAGTTCCTAGTGATTTTTTTTCTTTCTAAAAAACCTCTTTTCATCATTGATCGAAGATAGCAGCATCAATTTACATAAGGAAATATTTTATGCTTTTTCGCATGAGTTCATTTTTTTTTAAATTAACCCATTTGTAGAACTAATATTTCAAATATCTTTCAGCAGTAACTTTTTGTTTTTAACATACATTATTTTGAAAAATTGCTATTTCATTTCATTTTTAACAGTAATTTTAGAAGAAAATTGAGATAGATCTATTGTTTTTGTTTCAAATTCAGAGTTGAGATTTGTAAAACATTTTTTTAATCAAACAGCACAATAGTTTTTTTCTTTTCTTTATAGTTAAATGTTATAATTTTTTACTACTTGAGGAGCTCTTTCATTTTTGGATTTTGTATGAATATCTTTTTTGGATAATGATTCACCATGGATTGCTTTACTTAGGAGCAATTCTTGCACCACTAAATGTAACTGTTCATTTAATACATTCCCTCCCCCATAGTATTTTAAGCTTTTTGGTATGAATGTTGATATTTTAAAAATCATCCGCGTGTGAAGAATTGGAACTTCACATAGCTTCCAAAATCACGAACACTACACGTCGATTCAACATCTTCACCTTGACAATGGATAGAGGCACAGTGGCATAACGTACATCTTTGGCATCCTTTTATTGCTTGCTTCTAATTTTTACTTAAAATTAATATTTCAAACTTGTTTCTGAAGTATTCTTCTGCTTACCAAATGTAAATGAAAAACCCTTTTTTGAATTATATCTTTTAAGTTTCATTTTCTTTTGTCTTTATTGGTTCTCTGTTTTTTCAGATTGAGTCACTAAAATACTAGTTCATTCAACTATATTTATATATTTAAATTTGCAGTTCACTTAAAATTACTTAAAATATTATTTAAAAATTCGTTCTCATTCATTTTTCTATATCCTTCCGTCTCAATTGTTATACTTTTCAATTCACTTTTGTGAGAGGAACAGGTATACTTGCTAGTTTGAAAGTACAATATAAAAACAAATAAACACTTATATTTAAATATAATCTGATTATTTGAAAAATTATTAAGTTAAGCAAGCCGGAGTTGATTCCAATAACTTTGACAGAAGCTAAAGTGTCACTAAACAAACTGCCTAACTTTTTCCTTCAAAATCATGTTGATGGGGAGGTTTTTCAGGCTTCATTTATTCTAGAAAAATCTATTGATAAAGTTAGATTGAATGCCATAAAACAAAACAAAAATTTTTGTCAAAAAATGAATTATGTACAGTATGTATTCTTTTAATAGTTGTTTTTAATGGTTTAATGTATTCTTTAAATACAGGACTTCTGTCTAATGTTTATACTGTATAATATGTGCTCTTCAAAAATACTTTAAAATAATTTTATACATATGTATAATTGTAATTTTATTTCTTAGTTTCAAATGCAAATGTTTTAGAAAAAAATTTCTCTTTGTATATTTTGGGAGTGTTTTCTTATCCTCTTGATCATTCGAACTCTTGATAATTCAAAGTTTTTCATTGGTCCCTTCAACTTTGAATTATCGAGAGTCGACTGTATATGCATTATGTGTTAGATTTTTAATATTTACGGGGGGGGGGGACTATGAAATGATAAAATTAGCTTACTATTGACTTGTAAGTATGAATTCCTAAGAAAAGAGTGTTCATCAATTAAAATTTTTTAATGTTTTCAGTCCAAAATTGAAATGTTGGATTCCCTACTGGAAATAGAGTTTGCTTACAGTTTGATTAAAGGAGAACCTAACAAATCAAAAGATGCTGTTGATGAACATTATGAGAAATTGAATGCTGATATCAATCCTCTGGAAAGAGATTGTAAAGAATATAAACTGATTGATACATATCTTAAGAATACCCATGCTGAAACTCATAACCAGTACAAATTAGTTCTACAAGAAGTATGTATTATAAGTTTTAATTTCTTGAATTAAATATTCCATTTTTGTCTAAATATCAACTGTGTGTATTTCTTATAAAATTAGATAAATTTAATGATTTGTCATGCTTGTTTATTAAAATATTTTTTAATAATAGTGCTCAATACAATTATTATTTTTATTTTTGGTATTTATACTTTGGAAACATTTATATTGTGTAAAAAAAATAATAAATTTTTAACTATTGTCTTCTTGCCATGTTAAAACTGCTTTCATTTTAGATTGTCATAATGAGGAACAGCATTTATAATATTACCATATAAAAAAATCTTAATTCATTCAACAAAATATATTTAATTTCTAAAATTTAAAAAAAATCTAAGTTATATTATTGAAATGTGTATGAAAAATAAACCACTTACTTTTTTAAAGATAAATTATATGTTGTGACTTTCAAGTCGAACTTTCTTACCTTTTTTAAATTCGTATTAATTTTTTTTTTTTCATTTTATTTGCAGGTATTTAAGATTAACAGACATGGTGAAAGTGAAAAATACAAAAAATTTAAAAATCTGCATAATAAGAAACTTTTGTGGCACGGTTCTAGACTTACTAACTATGTGGGCATTTTATCTCAGGGTCTGCGCATTGCTCCTCCTGAAGCTCCTTCTGTAAGTGTTTTCAGGTTTTTAAAGTTTTTTTTTTGGTACATGAGTATTTATTTTTTCAAATATTCCATTAGTCCCCCTCCTTTCCCATCTTGGGTCCATATAAATTTCCAAGTCTAAATTCCAACTTAACTTTTGTTTTTAACCAAATTACATCATTACCATATTTACTTGAATCTAAACTGCTATCAATTCCAAGTCGCACCCCCAATTCTCTACTCGTTTTTTAGAAAAAATGAAAAATTATGTAAAGGGTTCATCAATATTCGATACTTATGAAGTTTTTTTAAAGGAAAAATTTTCTGAGTGATAAGAAGCTTCTAATTTATTTATTTTACCAGCATTAAAAACTTTCGTTTACATGTATCAACCTATAGATACTTTAACCGTCAGTATCATATGTTTCAAAATGATTCTCACATTGTCACAGCTGACTTCGAGCTGCTATGAAACATTGTAAAGGTAGACTTATCTTATTATAAACTGAAAATTAGGTGAGAAAAGAAATTTTATTGAAAATGGGCTTAATTAAAAATATTCTCTTTCCTTTCTATTCAAATTTAAAAATTTATTGTGTGTTATTCTGCTGCATTTTTAGCATTTGTATTATGCTTATGAAATCTAATTATTGATGTGGCTAGTTTTTGTTTTGTTAACCCCTTCCAATAAAATGACGAGTGTACCGCATCATTGGTTTTTCATGCCATGCTTCACAATGAGGATCCACACTTGCTATGCAACTAAAGTTACAGTTGAATATGATACTTAATTTAATTTAAAATTTCTATATATATATATATAATCAAAATTTCTCTACAAGAGAGATGATTCAACATGATTAATACTTAAAAGAATATCAATTGCTAGATAACAAGACAACAGAATTTAGAAGGAGATATGAAAAATTGAAATAACACAGTAACATATAAAAGAATGGATGCTTCAGTATTATCAACATTGCTGACTTAGGACAGCTAGTATACATAAAATTTTCTTTAAAAAAATCTTTCTGTATAAAAGTGGGGTTGAACATGTTTTTTGGCCAGCCAACCTTCCCCCTTTTTTCTGTTAATAATACAGAGCAAATATCAATTGGAAATAATGGATAGGAAATCTAAATCCATTATATGGAAAAGGTAACTTACCCAAAAATTGCATACTGAAATGCAGAGCCCGCGCTAAATCTGAGTACAATAAACAAGTTATTGCCAAATTCTGGACCCAAATACAATTTCAAAACAAAGCAAAGGCTGAAAAATAGCACTTAGCAAAAGTATGAAAAGAATAGAAATAATAAAATAAGAAATGTAAACATACTACAATTATCTTAGAGACTCTTAATATGGTTTAAAAGTTATAATAATATATATATATATAGTTCACTGAATTTGGCAACACTTTTGTTACTTGTAGATATATTACAGATCACTGACATATTGTTTACCATTACAATTTCTTGGTATAAGTCATGCCCAAATTGTTGTTAGTCTGTAAGATTTCATTCTTGTAAATTTTAAGTGTGAACATCAGCCAATATATATTTTTTCAAAAGAAAAAACTTGTATAATAAATAATATAATAGATAAGAGTAAGGCAGACTATGAAGGTCAAGGTGATTGGAGCGATTATGAAGAATTGGAAGAAATAAGTATACATTTAACCTGATACTGATAATGAAAGTAATGATAGTGAAATACTATCAAGAAAGCAAAAACATGCTAGGCGATTAATAAGTGATCACAGTGAACCTTCTGGAATTATAAAACTTGTGGGCTTCCTTCATATAGTGACATTCCTTCATGCAGGCTAAAAGATGGGGACATTTTCCAGAATACTTTCCTTCAGCCCCCTCAGAATAAAAGAAAACCTAAGAAGTGTTGTGTGTGTTACAAGAATAAATTTAGAAGTGAGACTCCCTGGCAGCTGTATTCCTTTGCACTTACCAAAGTGTTTTGAAAAGCACCACAGGCTTGAAGACTTTACATGTACCTTATTAAGGTTTTGCTTTGATTTTTTCTTAATTTTACTGTTTTTGATGTTATTTAACAATAAGGAACAAGTTTTTTAAAAATTAAAATTAAATGATTATTTTATGCACGTTTTATTATTAAATTTTTTTCATAAATGATTAATATGCTGTTTTTAGGAGAGAAAAAAAAAGTTTTGTGTTTTGCACCCAGCCTTTGAACTTAGGGTTAAAATCATAGTTAATTCCATTTTTATTAGAAAAAGAAACCTGGATTTTCTCATGAAAAATATTCTAACTTTGACTTCCCCTTCCCTTTTTACCCTCCCTCTTTTGTTGTCTAATTTAGTGTTTAATTATCAGTATACTCATTGGGAGACGGATTTGAATTGCATAACCCTGTTGGGTTCCAATCTGCTCAGTAGTTTGCTGCTTGAAGTTATGAAAATTAAAAGGAGTTTGGTTCAAAAATTAAATCAGATGTATCTCAAACATAGGTAGAAAATAAAAGTAAACAACAAAAGATGGCTAAAAATGAATTGAGACAGTAATTATCAATGTATTGCTAATAAAAATAGGCTTGTTATTAGACTGTGGTTTAGAATAAAATCAAATTGCCATATTTATTGAAATCTAAACCGCATCCCAAATTATCAACAAATTTTTGTGAAAAATGATTTATCTATATCCAATTTTATGAAATTGAAATAAATTTAAAATGGGAACTAATAAGAAGTAAATAATAAGCTATTTTACTAATATTATAAACTTTTAAATGCATATATGAACCTATAATTGCCCCAACCAACAATTTTTTTCCCTTCGATTCTAACCTCTACCTGATTTTTAGTAGCATTAACATTGGGGGGGGGGAAGTGCAGCTTAGATTCGATTAAATAAGGTAAGTCCAATTTATTCTTGATCTATGATTAAGTTTAAGCTGTAGCAGTTTTCATATAGTGCAAGATTAATAAAGTCAATAAATAAGAAGGTAAATGTTATGTTTTAAGATATGCATTAAACCAGGGATACTCAACCTTCTTTACTGCCAGGCCACATACATGTGACAACTATTTCACGTGGGTCGTAACATGATGATTGAGAGGGGACACTATAAGATCAATCACATTTAAAGTATGGAAAATTGATCAAAGCATTAAAACTCATATTTTTGGATTTAATTTTAAAACTATATTAAACTCCACTCACAAAAAATAGGTTTTATGCATTTTTTACCCAGTTATGGGATAATTTTGATTTCTTTTCACCAATGATCCAAAGCCCCCACCCCTCCCCTATGAATATTTTGTTGCTTTCTGAAAGATTTTTTTTTAAGAAAGCCAATTTTTCTTGTCTTGAAAGATTTTCTCTCGATAAAGAGCCATTGAAAGATTTGTGCTTACTGGTATAGTAATAAGCAAAATTATATTTTTTAAATATAACATTTTTATGACAAATCAAACTTGTTGATCCTTGTGTGTTTTTCTCTAAAAACAGTCAAGATCCCAATAGTCTTGAAACAACATATATTCTTTAGATATTTTTTGCTTGGAAGGCATGAGGGTTAATTAAAAATTAGATTCACACGTGAAATGGGCGCTGCTACATTGTTATATGTTATCACTAACCGTTACAATTACAAAATAGAAAAAAGTCATCTTGCAGCTCGTACCAGAACGACATGCTAAATTTTTTTATGCATTGTTCTTAAACAATTTAATTTGCTAGTGCAACGAACCATGTCTGGTCCATTTAGAAAAGTCAGGTGAGCTACAGGTTGTGAGTATCGCTGCATTAAAGTAGATAATATATGATGAATGTTCTTGTATATCATTTTTATGTTAAATAATAATTAGCATCTATTCCTTTTTTACACAGACCGGTTACATGTTTGGGAAAGGTGTATATTTTGCTGATATGGTATCCAAAAGTGCAAATTACTGTTGGGCTAATAGAAAAAACACTACTGGTCTACTTCTGTTGTGCGAAGTGGCTCTTGGAAATATGTAAGATTTCTCTTTTTTTTCCCCCTCTCTAATTTTTTTACTTTGTATATAAGCACAAACCTTTCTAAGCACTTTTTTTTTAAAAAAAAAAATTAGGTATGAGAGAACAAAAGCCGAATATGTTGAAAAATTACCAGATAAAAAGCACAGCACATTCGGTAAGTTATTTTACGTACAATACATCAAAAGAATTTGTGAAATAGCATTCTTTCAAAAACGATTTTTCTGGGAATCTAAAATCGAGTACTCTGTCTGTTTTTGTATTTATATAAGCTTAAACCCCTCAAGCAACAATTTTATAAATTAAGAAACTGCTAATTCAATGCTTGAAAATTTATGAACATTTTTAAAAAATTTTAAGGTTTGAATGTAATTTTAAAAGAAACTAAAATAAATTTTATGACCTTAAAATTCGGCGTATAATGCACACTTTTAACACAAAAAACTAGATCCAAATGTACAAGTGCATGTTATACGCTGGGTATAAAAATAAGAACTTTAAAAATAAAAAAGATAATATAGAAAAATAATTAGACTTCTGCATATATCGGAATACTGTTTATTTAAAAAAAAAAAAATGACATCCCTTATGAATTTAATGCGTTGTAGTTCTTGAAATATACTAATTTTTCAAAAGCTTTGAATAATTGACTTCAAAACATAAGAGGAGTGAACATTCATTTCAGGTTTTTTTAAAAAAGGGGTTTGTGTTATATGGTGAATATGCTTAAAAATCAAGAATAATTGGTGCTTGAAAATGTAGGTGTGCATGTTATACAGCAATGCGCATTATACACCAGATTTTACGGTATATATTTCTTACATTAGCATTCTGGCAAATTGATATTTATCTTAAGAATCTTTTTTAAATAAAAAAAAAAAAATGTTGGAATTCATGTGATCAAAATAGAAGTATAAAATGATTTTTTTTAATGAAATTTAAACAAATTTTGTGTATTTAACAAAGCATAGGTAAATTTAAAAAATTATAAATTATTCAATATTTTTTTATTATTTAAAAAAAAAGAATTCCTATTGATTTACTGGAATTATTTAGTATTCGGTATATGTATATACCAAATTAAAATCAAATTGCTTATGTCACTTTTTATTATATTGATTCTATTATTAATCCTATACAGTGTAATCCTATTTTCCATGCAGATAAAAAATGCTAGAAAAAAAAATAGCTTTTACACGTTAATTTTTTAAAAATTACATTTGAAAGATATTTCTGATATTTCTTTTATTCTGTGAATTTTTTGTAGGTATGGGAAAAACTATTCCTGATCCCAGTCAAAAAGCTTATGTTGAAGATGTGGAAATTCCATATGGTAAACCTGTTGATAGAAAAGATCTTTCATCTGGTGACCTTTTATATAATGAGTATCCTTTTATATATTTTGATAGATGCTTGTTCCTTAACACTTGTTAACAAACTTTATACTGAAGATAAATTTGCATATTTCATCAAAAAATACTAAAAAAAAAACTTTTATTATTTGAAAGGAAAAGAGTAATTTAAAAAAAATGATGTAATACTTAATCGGCCAAATTGATTTCATGCCTGCTCAGATAATTTTTTCCTTGTAATTCTTCGCTTAAAAACTGGGATGGAATGGGGTATTATAGTAATTTTTTTTTTTTATCTAAGACACAAAATAGCTAATTTGATTTCAATAAAAGAATCTTTGAAATGAAAGTTCATCAAATTTTAATATCTTTGCTAGTATGGTTGCTATTGCTTATTTTTGACAAATATATCTTTAAAAAATCCTGTTTACCCTAGTTAGTAACAAACCCGCCCATCTAGTATAGTGGTTAGTGACAGTGGCTGCTGTGCTGTAGGGTCTGGGCTCAAATCCCAGAGATGGCATGGGCATTTGCGAATTAATAGTGCTTATACAGAATGTGTGGGGTAGTACTCTAAATGTTCATCGAGCTGCAAGTCCTCTCGAGAGGTTGGTGGAAGGGAAAGAGAGGTGAGAGACCCCGGATGATCCCTCAAGGGTGCTCTTCCTTAAAATTGATGTGGAACTGAACCAAATCAAACTATTACCTGTATGGTGCTTGCTCAAAGCATCTGCTAACGACAGGCAAGAAACTAGCCCCTTGCTGTGATGAATTTTGTGGACCTCGATCTTACATCATCAGTCAGGTGGCATTAGCAACCAACAGCTAAAAACAACAAAATATTTATTAAATATTAAGAGCTACAGTAATATAAAATTATATTTTTATTGGGCTGCTGAAATTTTTATAAGTTTCATTCTTAGTGAGTAAAGAGGGCTGAGTAAAAGAGGGGGTGAACCAATAAAGTTATTGTGATAAATTTTACTTTAGAGATATATTTATAGCTATGGTAGCTGAATGGTTGGGGAAATTAACTTGTAGTCAGCAGTGTTTCCGTTAAGTTGAGGGTTTGAATTGATGCCATCAAAGTCCTCATGTTGGTGTGGTGTAGAAGATTGGAGAATGAATGCTACCATATTATCTCATCACTTGACCGATGTTCAAAATTACGAGGTCCATCACCAGTAGCCTTTGCTGCTCATTACATTGTGATATTAATAAGAAATCAAACCATTTATAGATATATTTATGATTTTTACCCCCTAATATTGAGAGTTTTGATCCTTCTGTGATTTGAAAAAATCCTGCCTGCTTTATTTAAGGTTGGAATAGTTATTATTTTTTAATAGTTTTTCTTTATCTATATTAAATTAGAATATGTTCTATTTAATTTTTAAAGGAGAGTTATTTCTGGTATTTTTTGCACCATCTTGATTGTTTCAGAGTGATTTGACGTACCTTGATGATATAAAGTTCCTATTGTTTAGTTACACAAGGTGTTCCATAAGAATACCAAGTTATAAATATATATATCCGATTAATTATTATTGTGTGTTGTTTACTAATGCATTATCATTATTCATTTGCTTCTCTTAATATTTATTTCCTTAATAATTTAAGATTCATTGTGTATGATACCAACCAAATAAATATCAAATACTTAGTGAAAGTTGATTTCAATTGGAAACGATGAGTGATTTGGAAATAATGCTTGCTTTACTGCAATCGGCTGGAATTTATAATCAAATGCAGCTGCTACATGTACCTTTTTATTTTTCTGTTGCTGATCTGATATTGAAGAAGTACCTCACAGCTATAAACTGTTACTATTTTTAAAGTGTAACAAATAACAATCTCTGTTAAGGCATTATTAATAAAATAGATTTTACAAGTACATGCAGTATTACATTCAATTTTTTTATACAAATAAATTTATTTATGTTTTGATTAAATTATGAAGTTACTTGAATTTACCATGTTGTTACAACTATATTTTTTTTTTAACTAGAACTAAGTTTGAATTTCATTAATTCTATAATCATCCAAAATTTTTGGTAAGTAAATTTTTTAAAAATATTGGGTAATATGAATAATTAATCATTTCCAGTTTTAGTAAATTATATTGCGTGTTAAAGTAAATTTTAAATGATTTTTTGTGAAAATTTGAAGCTTTATTGTGTAAAAAAGGGAAGAACAAATTGGTTTTTCAAAGTATTGTTCATTTTGCTGGCCAATACTTTTTAACTTCCTTCTAGCATCATACAAATTTAGTATTGAAAGTACAACTGGACTTGAGAGGCAAACCAAGAATCCATTTTTTGCATTCCTCGTAAGAAATGGAAATCGGAAAGAGCAATGTGTGGAAAATGCGGCGGGCCTCAGATGTGAGTAAGCAAAAAGTCGTAAAATGTTATTAATGGTTGTATTAACAGAGTTCATCATTTTCATGAACTTGTGGCGCAGAGCATTGTCTTGGTGAAACAGTACTTTTTTCTTTTGCATTTGAGGACGTTTTTTCTTCATTTTTTTCATTTAGTTCATCAAATAATATTCAAAATTAATTGTTTTGCCTTTCTCAAGGTAGTCAATAAATAGGGCCGATCCTAGCAGGTGTACAGCGCATGCCCCACACGCTAATACATAAATTTTGGCTCACTGTTACTTTTTTTTAAAGACATTATAATATATCAAACTTTTAAGGTTTTTCATTTTGAAAATTATTTGTGGTAAAGTTTTTGAAGTGATAACTTTAGGTGCGTTTTGCTGGAGAGTGAACTTGAATGATGCATTTTAAGAAGCCAAGCATTGTTACGCTCAGGTTTGTAATGCTCGTAACAAGCGATCGGAATTTTCCGTAACGATGTAAAGTCCTTCAAGACTTGTTATAAGTATGAGAAAACACTTTCTCAACAATTGGTATATGTTGCGTTATCAAGTGCAACAAGTCTTGAAGGACTTTACATCGTTACGGAAAATTCCGATCCAATATTCTTCCATGGTCTAAGAGAGTCTACATCTCTCAGAGATCTACAAAAGGAATTTAAAAGATTATCACACACAAAACAAACTTAAAACAAGTACAGATATCTTCACAAACTTCATTTCCTCAAAAAAGGAATATCAATATATTCTTTGAATTGTCAAAGTTTATGTGCACATGCTTGGGATCACGATGACAGTGTTATGCAACATGTAACTATATTACTTGAATAAATAATGAAGAAAACATAGATGTTCTAAATTTTCATTGTATTGCTAAATTCCAAAGACACAATCACAGAGCTGGGGAGTTGCTATATATAAAAATAAAGGAGATATGACAACTTATGTTACTTCTGAAATGAATATAGCATCAGATACTAATGAATCATTTGGGTTTAATGAGTCATGTATTTTAGAAGTTTGTGCAGCGAAATGGACAAATAATCCTAATGGTTACTATTTATATTTCACCAAATCAAAGTGCAGAGAAAGTTATCGAAGTGGGGATTTTAATGTAGATTTTTCCCCCCAAAAGACAAATCAAAGCCTTTAGTAGATTTTTTAAAATTAAATTTAATTATGTCAATTGGTCCAAATGAAAGCACAACAAAGTATGGAACAACACTTGACGAAGTTTTTTTTTTAGATATTTAATTTTGAATCTGAAGTATTCCAGCTATACCATAAACCTATTGTTTCCTTCTTAGAATACAATTAATTCACAAAGATGATTGTATATTTTGCAAAAAATATTACTTTATGAATACAGACATATGAGTGAATAATTTTATATTACAATACTAATATCCCCTTGTTTTTTATTTACCTAACTAATCCCTGAACAAACAAAACAAGCAACATTACAAAATTTGAAGTTATCACTTCTATTGTGGGGTCATAAGCACACACACTCTTTTTTTAAGTGTACAACATCTTTATTTGTTACTTATTCTTGTTTTAAAAGAAATTTTAATTAATTACAAAAATAACCTTTAGATTAAAAACAATTTATAGTTTATTAAAATGTTTCATTTATTTTAACTAAACGAAATTAATTTTTATGTAATTCTTAAAACTATTTCTGCATATTTTTCACTATTAGCAGTTATTCTACAGTAGAGTAAATTCACAGCAGAAAGAGAGAGCACCTTCTCAGTGGACTGTATATATAAACTGTATTTCTCACACAATTTTTGTAGTTACATTAAAAATCCATGTGGTTAACTCCTTGTTACAAATCATTCCCCCTTCTATGCCACTCTCATCCCCTCTGTCCCTTTTGGTCAGTTATCTCGCAATTCCCGAGGGCAGAGGAACTGTCCATTAAAACTCCAGTCTGACACTGGAGAATATTAGAAGGACAGTGTAAACACATCCGACAATTTATCGTGTGTGAAACTTGCATTCCTCTATTTCCTTCTGTCTGTGGAGTATCCAGTCAGCAGTGAGAGGCTGAAATTGTTGTCAGAGGCAGTGTGTGTCACAAGAAGAAACATAAGACGATCAATACAAAGTGCAGTGCTTGCTCAATCGTTTGCAAATGAATATGGATTTTGGTTTTAATTTATATTAATGTAAAAAGTTATTTAATTTTAAAAAAAATCTTCACCTACAACGACTAAGAAAATATCAATTATAGAGGAACATAGAAATTTTGCTATGTTTTTGTGTCCAACACAAGAATAAAATATGCCTGAGATGTAAAATTTTTTTATTTCAGTTGCTAAGGAAAATATAATCTTAAAAGGCACAAATCATAAAATAATCAAAAACTATAATTTTAAAATATTTGTCGATTCAGCAACAGCACTTGCAAGAGATTTAGGTATTGATCCCGAATTTTCCATCTCGAAGCTTAGGAAAGGTCCGTTTATTTGATTATGAGGGCAGTGATGAACCAGTTTAAAAGCCCTTCTAGCAAATTAAGACAGCTTTCTGTTTTGTAATTCTTGATCACGAGGTCTCTTCGGTAAATGAAAGATATATCTTATTATCTGAATGTTATTCAACATTTTGCTTTCTGTATGAGTTTCAAAACATTTCTAATGATGAGAGCTTGGCCTTAGATATTAAGTTACAGTTACAGAAAGAAGTATTGTGAACGATATAGACGATAGTAAAAATTTTAGTCAAAAATGATCTCATTCTCTGTTTTCCAAATTTTGCTCTAGCAATAAGAATTTTTTAATCTTACCTGTTTCCTGTGGCTTCAGGTAAAAAGTTACTGTAAATTAAAAATTATTTGAGAAGTAATATGGCACTAGAAAAGCTTTCGGACTTGACCATCATCTCTATTGAAACGAAAACTCTGAAAAAATTGATTTCACCGAAATTACTGCCAAATTTGTTTCTCAGAAAGCCAGAAAAGTTATTTTATGTTAATTATTAGGTAGTCTTTTTAGAAGGACTGATTTACACTGGTGTTCAAAATTAAGAAATTTGCATATTTTGTGTAATTTCATGAAAAAAAAGTGAATGAAATGTAAAAATACTGCTTCAAAACAAAGATGTAAATCCCGTACGTCGAATATGTTGGCATATACAATCTTTTGCAACAAAAAAAATCGAAGCACCATGAAGGAAGTGATTGTTTTTAATGAAGTTAAAAAAATGTGTACAGCTCATTCAGAGATAATAAGATGATAAAAATATCGAAGCCATATAGCCCATCCACAGCTCACGATTACAACTTGAATGTTCGAATCATTAGTTGGTAGAACCTCCCCTGATGGCGATACATGCTTGTATATGTCTCGGTAAAGAGAGGTTAGAGGTTCCTAATGTCATTCTGCCAGGAATTCAACAGCTGTTGCTCCAAATGTGCGATTTTTTGGGGTGCCCAAATCTGGCACCTTACCGTGTCCCAAACGTGTTTGATTGGTGAAAGATTTGGTAACCTTGCTAGCCAAGGAAGCGTATTAAAGGCACGAAGGCAGTCCAGAGATGCGAGCGGTATAGGGCCTTGCATTATCTTGTTGGAAACTGGCCCCTGGATGACGGGCCATGAAGGATAATACAACCGGCCGTGGGATGTTATCAACATATCGTTGAGCTGTCAAAGATGTATGGAGGATGACTAGAGATGACCTGCTGGCATGTGAGATAAAACCCTACACCGTCACACCAGGGGTTATGGCTGTATGCCTTTGTGAAACAAAGACTAATTGATATTGCTGGCCCAGGTCTCTTCAGATACTGAGACGATGGTTCTCTGCTTCAAGGGACATTCATCGTCGAACACTATGCGACGCCAGTCCGATGGCAACCATGATCATTGGCTGCGACACCACTCCAAACGATTCCACCGATGTTGCGGGGTCAAAAAGGCAGACATCTTAAGGGTCACTGTGAGCTTAACCCCGCCTCAACCAAGCGCCATAAAATGGTGGAAGGTACCACGGTAGTGAAGAGGATGTAGTATGCTGAATAATAGACAATGATACCGATGGAGTAGTTAAGGGCCTTTTGAACAATCATCCGATCTTGCCTCGTATTTGTGCATCTTGGCCTCCCAGGGCGTTCATTTCGTTGATTAGTTCCTCACAGCAATCATTGCTGCCAGCATCTTTGTACTACTTTGTGTCTGTACGTTGCAGGTGACGACTTATTGCTCGGTAGGGACCACCCAGCTTCACGCATTCCAATAATAAGACCGCGTTCGAAGTCATTCAGTTGTCTATTAGGCCTTTGAAAACGTCGTGATGGCATCCTTTGTTTTTTCTCCAGGGAATCACAAAGGCGAAATCGAAAAAAGATAAATTTTCAAACTCTATTATCGGTTTTATATTTTGCGAGTTGCTCAGCAGAAATGTATACTAAGACAGCAATTCATTTTCATTGGCCTTGAAAATTTGATCACTTGCCTGTTCGATTAAGATTTATTTGTCTACGAAATTTTATCACAATCGGACAACTCCTTCTAGGTGATTCGATTTTTTCTGCAAAAGAGTGTATGTATGTGCAGGTGAAGCTAGTCGAGGAAAAGGATTTACAAGCGAGCGTGCCAAAATATACATTTTGTTCCCTAGTACAACTTGCCAAATTTCTTGGGTGCTTTTTGAAGCAATCGATAAAATTAAAATTCACACAGTAAAAATGTTTAACCACCAACGTGTGTGTTTAGATGACGAAATGAGGTGGAAAATTGTGGGTAGACTAGCTACAGGGAAGCATCAAATCCAGATTTGTAGGTAATTTTTTAACGCTCAGCATCATGTTCACCTTAAGGAAATAGTTTCAGGATACCGGATCCGTCAAGAGAAAGCCTGGTCAAGTTTGTCCAAGAGCCACGACGTCCAGAGAAGATCGCCATTTGTCTATTATAGTGTGGCGTAACAGAGACTAAAGCTTCTCATCTATCTCTTAAATTGTATGCGAGGGTGGGAAAATTGTGTTCAAGGGTGACTGTTTCCAGAAGACTTCATGAGAGTGCTGTTTGAAAGAAAACTTGTTTGTGTCCCGTCAGTTCTGTGAACAAGAGATTTCGTTTAAAATGAAGTGGAGATCATAGAGATGGAGCATGGGTCAATGGCTGGCCATTCTCTTCACTGATGTATCCCAGTTCAGCCTAATCGGGGATTCTCGCAGTACTTATATAAGAAGAGAACCAGGGACCGCTACCAATGTCCGAAAAATCGACGATTACGACAAAGGAGGCTCGATGATCTGGGAATACATCACATTAGATTGTTACTCATATACAAATGTCTTTGAAAGAGACATTGGAACTGCTGCGAGATATAGGAATGAGATCTTGGAGCCCTATGTTCGCCTTTTCAGGGGAGCAGTTGACTCGAATTTCATTTTAAGTGATGATAATGCGAGGTCACATTATTTCGGAAAATTGAGGATATTCGCCGGGTGGATCGGCCTGCCAGATCTCCAGACCTCAACCCTATGTAGCATGCGTGGTATGCTCTAAGGAGAGCAATTACAACTCACAACCTTCCTTCAAGGCCTAATAACTAGATACTAAACGAGTGGAACCATTTACCCCAGAAATTCATTAACTCCCTTATTTTCAATATAAAACCATGATACGAGGCCTGTATGGAAGAGGGAAAATCATACCTCCTATTAACCCAATATTATGTTCTATTCTGCATCCGTTGTTTCATACCTTCCGACTCCGACAAGTGGTACGCTCGATCTTGTTGATCAACGTTGAAGGGTAATTGTACACTCACTTCCAAAAGTTAAGCACGGAGAGGAAAATGCTGATTTCCGGAAGCTAATCAGAATTGAAGAGGATGCAATTCGCTGCAGAGGTAGATGCAAATATGTTAGGCAACAGCCAATCGTGCTTTCATGTCAAGAAATATGCAAGAAGGGCAGTCTTATAAGAAGCCAGCTTTATGAACGGTTACAGAGGTTGATTGTAAGTGCTGATAGAAGGTGTTTAAAACTTTCGTACAATTTGTTTTCAAGACATGCGTGTTTCTATGACTTCCAGAAAACGAATGGAAAATTCTGAGCACTGGCGTGCTGTGGGGCGCATTGAAGCAGGACAGTCGATCACAGATGTTGCTCTTTTCTTCGGCGTTCATCATTCTGTAATTTTACGTTTATGGAAACAATTTCAAACTATACACAGACAGTTGTCCGAAGGCCCGTAGGTGGTCGCCCAAGGGTTACAACTCCCGCGGAAGATCAATGTACTGCTATTGTAGCTAAGCAAAATCGCAGAGCGATCTCCACACGTGTGACATCTATGGTTACAGCGTCCATTGGTAAGGCTATATCTGCAGCTACTGTACGCCCAAGATTACATATGAATGGACTGTATGCCCGGGTACCTCGAGTTTGTGTTCCTTTATCCGTACAATCAAGAGGGGCACGATTAAATTGGTGCCGGGAATATGGCAAATGAACTGTGTCTGACTGGGGCAATGTCATGTTTACTGATGAGTCAAGATTTGCTCTGGAGCCAGATGACAAGTGTATAAGGATATGGCGAAAACAAGGAACACACAATCAGCCCCAAAACATCACCGAACATCACGTATTCCGAGGCGGAAGCATCATGGTGTAGGCAGAGATTTCATTAGGATACCGCATCGACCTGCACATCTTTAAACGGGGTTCTGTGAGATGAAGTCCTAGAACCCATTGCGAGATTGTACGCTGCAGCAGTTGGCCCTACTTTTTTTTTAATGGACGATAACGCACGTCCCCATAGGGCTGACATCGTCGATGACTAGCTGGAGAGTGAAGGGATTGCGCGTATGGCGTAGCCAGCATATTCGCCCGACCTTAATCCCATTGAAAATCTTTGGGATGCTCTCGGCCGTGCTGTATCTTCACGTTTCCCACATCCAGTCACTCTTATTGAGCTGGAAACTGCTCTACAAGAAGAATGGCGATTGCTTAACTCTGCGGTGGTTGACTACCTAATTGAAAGCATGGTCAGAAGGTGTAAACCAGAGGTTCCCAAACTTGTTTGTCTCATAGACCCCTTGCCATGTTTTTCGGTTTGGGGTAGACCCCTGCTTAAATAATATTGAATTTTTGCAAATTTATGAACTTAAATGTCTTTTTGACAGCTACTCCTACTTTAAAAGAATTAAATTTTTTTTTCTAACTGTAATGAAGTGTAATGTTTAAAATTTAAAAAGCACGTGTTAATTAAATTTAAAGTTAATTAATAAATACAACTGCTAAATAAACTAACTAAACAACAAACAAATTATTTTAAAGGGAGGAAGGAATCTCTAGCACTACAATATCAAATTTTCAACATTTAGTATTAATCTTGTCTGGTTTAACCTTGAATTTCCTCTGTTAGTGTCCAATTTTATTTTTGGAGATTGGCAACCGCACTGAGGTTCCTTCACGCTAAGAAAAACACTGAAAAACTTCCTCACAATATTCCAAAAGTCGAGACAAATAACAGGTTTGACTTTTTAAAGCCAAAATTGCTGGCATCCGTTTCTAAACTTTATGATCTTCGTTAGTGTTTATAACGATTAGTTCCTATTGTAATGTGACATTTTTTTTCAATATGACTATACGAATTCTTTGCCTACTGTATTCCCATATAGTCAAATCATTCTCAAACCTAACTTCAAAATTTGAATAAAAGGCATTTAAATGTTGAACGTAGATTTACATGTTCTGACAGAATGTCTGTGACAAATTTAGAAAATTCGGGACCTTCAGTTTTTTTTCTTCTTGAACTTAACTCAGGAAAGAGAAGCTGAAATTTTTCTTGCTTTAATAAAATTTATGCTGTCACCTTGTAAATGCAAATTAATTTCATTATATTTAGTAAAATTTGGTTTCCACATGATTATAATTTTGTTAAAATTGATCACGGCTTAGTTCAATGAGAGCCATTATCATAGACCCCCCACTTACACCTCATAGACCCCCAAATAAATTTTTGGCTGGCGTAGACCCCTTGGATTTCATCATAGACCCCTGGGGGTCTATATAGACCACTTTGGGAATCACTGGTGTAAACTTTGCATACAGATGAGGGGGGATCACATATCCTATTAATGTCCTTTTTTTCAATTTATACATAATTCTGTTTAAGTCTCCAGTATGACATTATCTGATAACTTACAAAAATTTAATATTGTTTTCATTTCTGTATATAATTATTGATTTTGTTTTATGTATAAATATACACTGGTGTCCAAAAGTTAAGCATAAATCGTAAAATGCGAAAAACATGGAATAAATATTCGTAAAATTATTTCAAATTTCTTGCGGATATTAATTGGGTTAAGAAGAAACATTTTGGGTTTATGCAAAACTTTTCAGTCGACTACGTCCTGCGCGAAACACCGACGCATGTCGGAACGCGAAGAAACCGATTCACGCAGCATAGGCAGTTCAGACAAGTTTCGTGCAACTGCTGTTGTTAACCATCAAACAAGGTGAATGATGGCACAAAGACGCCAATTGGACATGTTTACGAAAGGAAGAATCGTTGGAATGCTGGAATTCTCACAATCACAAACCGAAGTGTTTCGAATTCTGAATGTGGACCAGTCTGTGGTATCAAGACTATGGCAGAGGTTTCAAAGAACGGGAGATGTTACCCGACAACCAGTATCAGGTCGACCAAGAGTCACAAACCCTCGCCAAGACCGATATCTGGTAATAAGTGCGCGACGTCAGAGGGGCAGTACTGCCAGAGCACTGGGTTCGGCGCTCACAGTCGCCACAGGAATACGAATTTCGAGACAAACTGTTTACAGGAGACTGAATCATGCGGTCCTGTATGCCAGAAGACCAGCAGTTTGCATTCCCCTCACGTCTGCGCATAAGCGCGCTCGTTTGAACTGGAGTTTGAAACATCAACATTGGAATATGGGAGAGTGGACCAAGTGATGTTATAAGAATACAGGTGTACTTTCATCCCAGTCTGTTTCATAATGTCCTGTGTAAAATGCAAACATTTCTTTTGAAATTAATATTTTTGCCATATATTCTTAACAATTTTAAGTATTCAATATTTATGTGAAAATTTTTGAAATTATTTCACATTTTACTCTTCGATTTCTTAGAATTATGTAAAATATTACATTTATAATTTGAGTATTTTGTAAAATTTGAAACTAAGTAGAATTCATGCAATATATATGTAAGAATTTGTAAATGTAAACATTAAACATGATAAAAGATGTGATTATTTATTTTTTTATACATTGGAAGTTAACAAAGTCTTGACATGTAACTAAATTACAGAGCATTCTTACTTAGACACACACATAAGTTGTGCAGAACACAATAAGCAACAATTACTGCTGATACTCGCTCAATTTTGACAGTTCAAATCAGTTAATTAGGCACAGAAAACTTCTTTTGAGGATGGCATACTTCTATTCGATACTGTTTCTTGTCAACGCATGCAATTTATTATACTTGAAACAAAATATAATTTAAATAACTATCTAGGAATGTCATTAATGTGTAATTCGTTTTATATCTAACTAAATAAGCAAGTTACATGTTGAAACTAGAACAATTGCTGTTTACATTTTATATAGATGCTCTAAGCAATTTTAGTTTTTTTTTTTTAAATTTTAACTTTGCTAAAGTTGTTTAGTTTAGTTGTGATGGGTGGCTTGGAGGCTGGAAGGCTTAGATGCTGATCGGGTTTGAAGATGGTCCCTAAGACACATGTAATTTGTGTATTCCCCTTGTTTTTTGTTGACAGGATGTTGTCGCATTCTTAAGTTGAGGGGTCCCAACGGTCGGTCAGGAAAGTTGAATGGACTCATAAATTGAAAAGGAGTCGAGAAATTTGTAACTTTGCGCTTGGTTCCTGACCAATGGCTAGGCGAGACCAAAGGGCGTGCGGATGAAAAAGGGGGTAATTTGCCCCCACTTAAAAGGAGGAACCGGAACATTTCTCGGCAGATTTCAGATTAAGAGAGTTAAAATTTAGGCAGACTGATCATACCCCAAGCACTACCCATCGCCATGCCTCCGTTTCAGATAAGTGAAATGTTGTAGTATTTTTATTCTTAAAATTTTAATAATGTTTTTATTTTAACCTAGTTATGTTTTAAAAGTAATAAACGAATTTGTTTTAATTTAATCCGAGTAATTCATTAATTCTCGTTGTCTTTTAATTGAGATTTAAAGTACTAACCACTATCATGATGCAGACATTAGTTAAATAATTGAACCTGCGTAAGTCATAAGATGTTAAATTAAAGTAGTATTAGTAGCGCTACATTAGTTGGAAGGTATGTAAATAAATCTATTTTTTATTTCAAAAGAAAGATGCAAATTGTTTCTTTTTGCTAGTTTTTCATATTATAAACTAGTTTCTCGGTGTAAGCAAACTAATTTTTCATGGCCAATCATATAATGCATGATGTAAGCAGCTTCTATTTCATTAATATATTTCTGGATTTGTTTTAAATGTTTATCTAAATACCTTTTTTTTAATACATGAAGTAAATTTTATTAATCACACAATCAAAGGTGAAGATTTCTTTTTTTTAATATATGATAATATGGGAAAATTTTGCTTTGAAAATATTGAACGGTTTTAGAATATATGCAAGAATGTGAATATTATATATGTATTTATACATATCATTGACTATCAATAGTTGTGATTTTTTTTTCTGATTGATCTATATAATGTTTGTGAACTCTATGTATGAAATAAGGATTTGGAAAACAGATCTTTATCTCCTAGCAGATGGTAGTCTTTATACAACTGATTTGTTTTGAAAGAAAAACAGGCTGCATTGTTGCTGAAAATACTGATATATACACTACATGGAATGAAGTGCTTAGGTTTGCAACAAATATTGATCAGAATATCCAAGGTAAAATGTAAACATTTGATGTTTATTTAATATTGAACATCTGCAAAAAAATCAGCATTTAGGTGGGTAATCAGAAATTACTTCAGACAATGCTGGCTCATAGTTACTATTGATTATAAGAAATCTAGACACCAACTTTAGCATCAGCTGTAGATTAAGGGAATGTTTCTAGATAATACCACAAAAGCATGGAAGCACAAATGTCCAAGTCAAATAATTAATATTAGGAAATAAAAAATAAAAGCACCTTACACATATAAATCTCATAAGATCACAATGTTTTTTTCTTGCTATTAGAATGCTAATTCTTGCTGACCAATTCAACCTGTCATTTATGTTACAAGCTACTTATATTAAACAGCCAACAGAAAGATAATTATGTATTCTAACTTTTTGCTTAGCATAGCATCACTTCAAGAAAAATTTCTATTAATTTGAAATAATTAATCATAAAAACAAAAAAAATCAGATTTACATACCGTTTTTGAGAAACTCGTAGCTGTCCATTTCTTCACATACATTATTTCTTTTTTCTTAATATCCTCTCTCTTCTGGATAATGTAGAATATTTTGAATAAAGTAGCTGCGGAACTTGGGGAAATTTCACAAAATTCATCATGAGAGTTGAAGAAATCCGAACTCAAACAGCTTCAAAACTGTAAATACTCGAAAACTCGCATACTGCGCATGCGTGGTTAAAACTAACCCGGCTATGACCCAGGTTAGAATTTTCTGACCTGACCCGGAGTTAAGTTATTAACTTGCGATGGTGAATTGCACTTTCGGCAAAACCCAGGTTTCCTTCCTTTAACCGGTGGTCAGGTTAGCGGTGAATACGGGCGTTAATCTCCCGAAATGAAACTTGGGGGTTGATATTCGTGAAACCCCTTTTATAGCAGTTCTCTACTCTACGAAAGAAATCTGCTTACCAAATTTCAAGACTGTACGTCTAATAGTTTAAAAATGGGGATAATTGTCTATAACGCTCCTTCAGCCCCCGCAACGCCCCTTGGGGGTCTGTTTTCCCAAAACTCATTTTGTCGGGGAACTGTACTCTATGAAAGGAATCTGCATATCAAATTTGAAGACTGTGCGTCTAATAAATTAAAAATGGAAAAGAAATTATCTATAACGCCCTTGAGCCCCCGAAACGCCACCTATGGGTCGATTTTCACAAAATACATTATAGAAGGGATCTTTAATCCATGAAAGGATTCTGATTATCATATTTCAAGACTGTACATCCAGTAGTTCAAAAATGGAAATAATTATCAATAACGCCCCTTAAGCCCCGCAACACCACTTGGGGTCGATTTTCACAAAACCCATTTTCTAGTGTATCTCTAACCTATGAGAGAAATCTGCTTACGAAATTTCAAGACTCCGCATATAATAGTTTAAAAATAGAAATAATTTTTGAATCTGCCCTTTACCCCCCGCAACACCCCTTGGTGGTCAATTTACCCAAAGCCCATTTTGTAGTGGATATTTACACCATGAAAGAAACTTGCCTACCAATTTTCAAGCAGGTAGGTCAAGTAGTTTGAAAGCAAAAATATTTATCTATTACGCCCCTTAATCACTCTCAACGCCACTTTGGGGTATTTTCCCAAAACCCATCTTGTAGCTGATGAAAAGAATCTATTTATTAAATCTAAAGACTGTGCGTCTGATAGTTTAAAATGGAAATAATTATCTATACCCCCCCCCTAATTGACCGCAATGCCACTTGGAGGTCAATTTTCACCAAACTCATTTTGTTGCGGATCTCTACTCTGTGAAAGGAATCTGCTTACACAATTTCAAGATTGTACGTCGAGTAGTTTAAAAATGGACATAATTATTTATGAAGCCCCTTAAACCCCCGTAACGCCCCTTGCAAATCGAATTTCACAAAATTCATTCATAACGGATCTCTACTCTATGAAAGGAACATGTCTACCAAACTTCAAATCTGTAGGTGGAATAGTTCCGGAGATATCGTCATTAGTTAGTCAGTCAGTGAGTGAGTCGCTTTTCTCCGTATATATATAGATAAATGGATATTTTCTCATATATTAATAGATGAGATTGAACTGCATGTTAATCATTTTATTCTTATAAGAACCTCTTAATCAATATGTTTGCCATAAGCTTTACCATCAGGCAATTTTTGCACATTTACGCCTACAGGGAAAATGACTGTTGTCCCCCTCCCCCCAAAAAAACTCACTCCAGTAAAATTCACTAATTCTCATTCGTGCTCAAATACCGAAGTAATTTTCCCCCAATTACACTAATTACTCAGTTTGCCTGTTTGAAGCATATATTAATTAAGTTTAAAGACTATTCAGGCTTCCATTTTACATGATTTTTTTTACAACACTGTCTTAGCCCATTTATTTTATCATCGCTTTTCAGATTTCGTCACAAGTCGATTAGGAACATAATAAAAAAGAAAAGCAACATCCTCGTTATCTAACCGATCCGATTTAACAAATATTTAAATATATTAAGTGATAAAAATTACGTCCTCTTAAAATTTGTCGCCTTACAATTGATTTCATGTTGCCATAGTTTAAAGTTCACCCTAACTATGACAGCTAACATTCATGAATTTTTCCGTCTATTCGCGATAGAAGTTATTACTAGAAAATTTTTGTGGCAACTTTCGGAAAGTTTCGGGATTCACTTCCTAAAACTAAGTTTCACTTCGCGTTTTCTCTTACGCAGCCGTTTTATCGACCAATACTTTTATGATAGCATTGACACGACTTTTAAGGACTGCGAGCGGGTTTGTTTCAATCGGAGCATCAATCGTTTTTGTGAAACGTTAGTTTAGATGAATTAAACAAATTTTATTTCAACGATGGGTGTGAAATATCTTGCCTCTTATTTTGAAAACTGTTACGACGCTTTTAAAAATGTATCAATTAGAGAAATGGCCGATAGACATCGGAGAATCCATGATAGTCAGCCGGTAATAATTGTCGATGGTTCAAATGTAGTGTCTTGGCTTTACGCCAAAAAGCAATTTTCTCAGGAAAGCATTTATGGTGGTCAGTGGTTACAGTTTGTAACAGTTTTAAAAAATTTCCAAAGAGAATTTGAAGAAATAGGTGTCAAACTAGTCTTCATATTTGATGGCACCATTTGTGCTTCCAAAAGGCAAACATGGATACAGCGTATTAATGAAAAGGCTAAGAATATCACTTTTCTTTTTGATCTCTTGCTCCAAGACAATGAAAAAGCTATTCATAAATGCAAAAATCTTCCTATTGCTTTGAGAATTTTATCCAGAGTAGCGTTGATTGAACTTAATGTTGAAATTCATCAAACTAACAAAGAAGTGGATCCAGATAATTTCATAGCTGAATACGCTAATATAAACGTCGACGTTTTTGCCATTCTGAGCAGCGATTCGGATTTCATTATGTATGACACCAAACCACTGTTATCTCTATATCACCTGAATTCGGAATCCATGCAGACAAGGTTATATGACAGAAAATGTTTCGCAGAAAGATATTTGGGAATTCAAGTCAAACAATTGCCTTTGTTTGCCTGCTTGATGGGTAATGATACTGTACCATTTGAAGATTTGGAACCGTTCCATGAAAAAATTTTGGGAAGAAACTCTTTTCTCCTGATGAATTCGTGGGAGAAAAAAAGAACTATGGTTATCCAAAAGATTTGTAATCTCATCAGATTTAAAAAGTGGACTGGAGATTTTACCCAGAGAGAAGAATTGGAAAATATATCTGAGCAAGTGTTCCACCACAAAAATAAGGCTAATCTTTTCAGAGTTGGATTGAAAGCATATGCAATAAATAGTTTTGTGCCTTTGTTATCAATAAGTTCTAATATTGATTCTAAATTGGTTGAAAAAATTAATGAAAAGCATTACAACGGCTCGTCGGTATGCATTTATAACTTATTTTGCAAAAACGAGTACGGATCAGCAGAAGTAAGTTATTCTGTAATTTAACTTTTTTTTATTTAGGTAGATATGATAGATTTGAGTACTGAGAGTTTAAAATATTTACCTTTTACTACTATTAGTGAAATATACTATGCAATTACTAAGTTTAGCCTTTTTTTCCCCCTTATAGTTGCTTTTATTAGCATATTTTACAGCTGAAGTTAAATTTATTATATATACATTATCAGTATTATAAATTTTTACTTCTAGTTTCTCTATGTAGGTTATTTTTAGTTTTTTTGCAAAGTTATGAAGAACATTATATTTTCCAACACACTGTGATTGCTGTAAAATATTTTAACAATTAGATGCCTTTTTTATAGCTGTTTAAACTTTATGTAGCACTTTTTTATGAAGCGAGATATTTTTTTAACCAAATATGATTAAGAGTTTTAACTTTTTTTTTTATGAAATTAACATGTGCTTGAATAGTAAACGTGGTTCTAAAAAAATGCATTATACTTTATTTAAGGTTAATCTGGAATATATAGTTCGAAATTAACGTATTTCAATTTGTTATAGTGACAAATAGAAATTACTGATTTGTAGAAAGAATTTCGCTTTAAATTATGTATATATATAGTTAAGTTAAAGTATTATCAAACTTGCTTCATACTTACTATTATACTTCAAATTATATATATGTTATAGTTTAAAAAAACAAGTTATATAAACAAAATTTTAAGTCAATTCCTACTTAGATCAACAAAGAAAAATTTTAATTTTATTTTAGTTACTTTTTATTAAATAATTACAATTAATATAAATATGAATGTACATATGACAGAATCACAATATTAAGTGGCCAAATAGAAAGCGATTTTCCATTTTCCTCTCTATATATGGTGTTGGACTATTATTTTTTTGTTTGTTATTATTTATTCATTAATTGTTCTATTTATTCATTCATTATTCCAATAAAATAGTATAGTAAAATGAAATCTCATTCTCAGAAATTAGGCCATCCCGGATGGGATTCGAACCCGTGATCTTTCTATTAGAAGTCCAACCTCTATCCTCTGCGCTACAGGGATACAAGCGGTTTTCCTTTTTATATATAGTGTTGGACTATTATTTTTTATTTGTTACTATTTATTCATTAATTAAATAGAATTAATGAATTAATTTTTGTAAAAACTGTATTAGCATCAAATGTCATCCACTACTAGTTTTAAAAAATGTATTTGAACGTAAGTGGATGAATAAAAAAAAATTTTTTTTTCATGATTGAAAATTTAAACAAGGTTTTTTTTTATGTAGCAGTAAATAAACTAAAAAGAAGACTAATAAATTCTAAAACATCTTAAGATCAGACCGAAAGAACCAAGAACATGGAACCATGACAATAAATATTTATAGGGAGAGTGAACTAATAGTAGGAATTAAAATTATTTTAATCCCTTAAAATAATTTTTAAGGGAAATTCTTTTAATTTTTTTTAATTCGGTATGTGCTTTTAATTTTTCTTTGCTCAGTGAATGTATTCAGTTCATTTTAATCATTCGATGGTGTAGTATAAATAAAAATGATCTCGTTGCCATAGTTTTTACTTTCTAAATAATAAACAAGGTTTATAAAAAGATATTAATTCGTTGTTTTCTTTAGCACAGGAAAGAGATAAGATGATGTAATGTTACTATTACATCTATATTTTTCCATTTCGATTTTATCAACAGTTGAGTATTAAAATAATACAGAGCACATATGTAGAAAAAATGTACGAAAGAGCTCTTTTTCATTGAATAAAAAAAAAATTTGAAAGGAATCACTTTTAAGTTATTTGCTGAATTTAATGATAATTTTTTTGTGTGTGTATGTGTATTTTCTTGTCAAAATGATTTTTTTTGCATTCAGAAACTTTTTTATAATTGAGAATTTACTTAAAAAACACAATATTTTAAAATTTTAACTTTCTTATTCTAAGATAATAATTATTTAAAAATATCTTAAGTTAAAAAAAACAACTTTTGTAGTTTTAAAAAAAGAGAGAGAATTGCACTATGAAAAGTTTTGATTCCCTTCGAACCTCAATTAACATGATGCAGATGGTTCACGAGATTGCTGTGCTTTTTTTAGCATATTTCTTTTGCGCACTTATTTAAATTATTTGTATCGTTTATTTTTTGGTGCTATCTTAAAATTTTACTAGGATTATGGGGACATAAAAATAATTTCAAGAATACATATCACTGATTGTTGCTGAAATGCTGTGATTCGAGGATCGGGAACATCCCCGTTTACTGTTAAATGCGAATTTCAAGTTAGGGAAACCCCCGCACACAACTGAATAAACTTGATAAAGTAATTGAGCGCTGCTGTGCGGGGATTTCTCTTTACAGTTGTTAAAGTCCACCCTATCTGGTCCGCTCACATGAAAGCAGCTTGCGTGAGTCAAACATTCAACTGCTTGATTTCTCACAAGCACTTGAGGAACACGCAAGATATACATAGCTCTACTAATCTTTCTTTCAACCGCTACTCTCTCTGTTGTATGTCTCCTTTCCCAATTGGGTGTTTCCAGCAGTAAGCCCTTTGAAAAGATTACATATCAGTGTTCAGGGTATTTTAGAAATGTAAGTCTTGCGTAAATATCTAAAAATTGACCCTATTCTAGATTTTATTTTAAAAATATCGAATACTCTTTTTGATTATCCTCAGCTCTGCTAAAACGCCTAGAAGCTGCGCTGGATCACAATTATCAGCACTTCTGAGGGCTCGAAAGAATGCGGAATTCCTACTGTGTTATTTGGTAATTTTCTTTAATAGTTTTTGAAAACTCGTGTACATCAAGGTTTTCTTTAATTTTCTTTCTTTTTATCAAATGTTTAATTTTGTACATGATTTCAGCTCCATTAAATTTCTGTTCTTCCATTTTGCCTATTTTTAGCTCACGTAAGGTGATATAATTTTTTTAAAAAATTAAAATGCTTCTTTCCATCTTCTTATTACACTTTTCTAAAGTTAAATTTTTTCTTAACTTTTAAATATTTTAACTCTGTAGCATAGAAAATTAGTTCATACACTTTCATGTAGATGGCGACACGATGTTATAATTTCGCATCTGCAATAGATTTTTTCCTTTTCTTTTTTGGGCTAGCAGGGCAAAAATTCTTGTTTCCCCCTTTTTTTCCCCCGGCAACCACTTGCATTAAGGCATCTTGATTCAATCAAATTTCTTTGAAATTCCTTTTTTACCACCACGTTCTGAGATAGCTAGCGATTTGTTTTCACAGCTGACGTAGATGTAGCTGCCTTCGCAGCTCTCCCTAAACTCCTCCCTTGGCGGTTCTACTCGAAAGGAGACCAATAGCAGAGAGGCGAAGTTTCTAGCTTCACCCTCCTCCCTGTCCCTTTGGAAACTGTGTGGCATTTTCGCTTTTTTGAAGTGATAACTTCCTGGGCACGTTTCGATGAAGGGTGAACTTGAATGACGCGTCAGGTTCGGAAATGTAACGCTCGTTCGGCTTTTTTCGTCTTTAGTCGTGTAGTAACAGGCATTGACGGATGAAGGAAAGATGATGTGAGATTCGGTATGTTGTTCCTCTTTCAACGAGAACTTCGTTGGGAGTAGTGTATGTACTAAGTTTAGATTTGTAGTTTTTTATTTGTTGTATCTGACAATGAAAGAATCCGATGACGTATTTAACGATTTGCCTCAGAAGTGTAAAAGAAGCTTAAAAAGAAATGTAACATAATGACGGAGTTAGCAGCGAAATAAAGACGTCTAATAATTGCACCCTCTGAAATGGATTTAATTTTATTTTATTAATATTATATTTAATCATGGTGCAATAATGTAACACCCTTGTCGAAAGTCGTGCTCGGTCAAGGTGGTCTAGATTCAATTGTTCGCGACATTCACACCTTTAAAAAGAAATCACGTTTACAAAGGAAGAACGTTTCCCTCGGGTTTTGAGTAACACTGAGCCTTCCATCTTGCGTGTATATATTGCTCAGGATATATCAATAAAAATAACCATAAAGAAAGATACGATATATATATTATTGTATAACAATAATCTTGTGTAATTGTTGAAATTTTTGAAGTTTAACTTCTTTGTGGACGGGAGTGAATGGGAAATTTACCCAGTTTTGCGTAACAGTGAAAAAGCAAGCGGAAGTAGTCATTCCCCCCGAAACGTCGCCATAGTGAGGAGTAGCGAGCGGGAAGAAAAGAGAGCGGGGTGGGGGGTACACCACGTGACTTGCGTCATATCCATGAAAAAGTTGGATGTTTGCTAAGGGGAAATTGTGCATCAAAAGTATATCTTGCTGCTATGGGCGAAAAGCGCTTAGGTACTGGTGACATTAAGTGGGCACCCTTGCTACTCTAATAACAAACTCGCATGGCGTATTTTCGTAGTTTTAATGTAATAAACGTTCCGTTTTCAACGAATAAACGCACCCAAAATATTACCATTATATGGCTCTTCCCGTTACGGGAGTGTGGGGCATTGTGTATATGTTACTAACGTTCGCACCAGAATCACTACGGATAGCGTCTTGTAAACAAACACAGTGACTTCTGTTAGTGATGCATTAAGTTTATATTATTAATTTTTATTTCCATTGAATCACAGTAAATTCTGGTCAGATAGCCTTGAACAAATGAAAAAAGAGGAAAAGAGTTTCGTGAAAGAAAAAAAAAGCAAAACTAGCAGCAATTCCTGGTAGTTCTGTCGCAGCTTTTATCATCTTTTTCCATAAAATTTTAGTGCTGTACACATCAGAGGCTGCTGCAATCATTGGATCCGATGATGATTAAAAGCCTATTATCTTAACTGGAGACTTTGATGTTAATTTTGCTTCAGAAGAAGCAAAGCCACTCATTGAATTCTTGAAACGGACACTGAATTTGACAATGAATACTGATTCTAGAGAAGGAAAAACAATATACGGAATCACGATTGATGCAGTTTTCTCACATTTTCTTGATTGACTGCAATCGAGGATTTTTATATTCTACTTTAGTTACCATACACTTATTGTGTCTTTCTTGGAAAATGATGATACAGAAAATTGAATAAAAATATTTTCATACAATAAATGAAGTTCGAAATTTGTTTGATTAAAGTTATCTCAACAGTTTAATATAATTAGATCGATTCCTGCATTTACGGCCAACGTCGCCAAAGAAGTTTCACTTCTATCGCGTGGCTTTCCACGTTCTTTTTTTCTTCTTTTTAGTTTTGAGGACACGGTAAAATAAATCAATGCATTTATGCCAATATCCCTAATTATTTTTAAATTTAAGGTATTTTGTTTTATATGAGAAATTAGTGTTTAAATGTGCAATTAGTGGTTTTTTTATTCTGTCAAATCTTAATTAAAATTATTAAAAATTTTATTAATAACTTAACCTAAACCGCTGAACACATTTTATAATAATGCATCGTTGTGTCCCAACTGTTCATCACCAACATGGGCCACTATACTTTTCGTTTCCCAAAAGATGAACAGTTGATGCAAACTTCGAAAAAGACAATACCTAGGGAATTTAAAAATAAATCAGATGACACATTTCAATAGAAGAGTATCAAGCTTTAACGTACAGTCGCGGGTTATTGCGCGCATAATATAAAATTCGAATGCTCCGATTGCAAGTATACATTTGTTGTAAATAAAAAATTAAAAAACAATTTTAACTCAGAAAATGTCGAAAGGAAAAAATATTTGTGACTTCTGGATAACGGAGGTTTAAAAATGCCCTCAGATATTGTTATGAAAATCATTTCAGCGCAACATTTTATTTTTAATTTGTTAATATTGAAAAGATTCGAGTCAAACTATCTTAAAGTTGATTGCCAATTATCTTGCTTTACAATCATAACGGAAGCTTATCTGGAATTACATGAGTTGAGGAATGTCTTGCATTCGTTTCATTCATCTTCTGTAAACTGTGACACACCTGCATTTTCATATTTAAAAAATATATATTCATTACATTCTTGAATATGTGGTTAAATAATTATTCAAAATAGCGCTGTGAAGAAATTGTAACGGTGAAGGATAATGGGAAAATGAAGCAATTTAAAGCCAATTAAATTAATGTTTTTTTTATTTCCCTGCAAGGTTATCACAAGACAAACATAAAACAGTCTCAGATATCGTCATTGACTTCACCCCCCCCCCCAAAAAAGGAATACAGTCGACTCTCGATAATTCGAAGTTGGAGGGACCAATGAAAAACTTCGAATTATCAAGAGGGTAAAAAAAAAATCCCAAAATACACGAAGTGAAATTTTTTCTAACACTTTTAAAATTTAAACTATGTAATAAACAGGGCCGTATATATAGCTACAGCCGTATCAATCATACGGAGCCCCCAGGCTACAGGGGTCCCAACGTATGTTAGCTAAAAATTGTAAAATGTTGACAATAGTCCCATTAACAGAGCTTTCATTTTCAAGAAAGGGCCTCTGAGGAATTTTGATACAGGGCCCCCTAAGAGCTAGCTACACCAGTGATAATAAACCAACAATTGTACATATGTATAAAATTACTTTAAAGTATTTTTAAAAAGTACGTATTATTTTTGCAGTATGAATCGAAGTTAAAAAATCCTGTATTAAAAAATACATTTATGTGGGATGGCGTCTAGGGGAAGGTTCTATTTTAATGTTAAAATAAGCACGCAGAGTTAAAATAACCTAATTTAGTAAAAACACAACTAAAACATTTACTATCTACAAGGGGTTTTAAATAATTCGAGATAGCATCATACCAATTCCGAAAACACGTCCTCTTTCTCAAACAATGGAGAGACCGATTTCCTCTGACCTGCCTTCGTTCAAGCTTTGGTGCAACTCCCAGTTTCTTTTCTGCCACCTCATAAATACATGATCTCACCGTATCGCGCAACTAAAACTCACGTGGTTTCTATTAGTGGTGCCATCTCTTACAATAAAAATCAAAAGAAATAAAAGAAAACTTTCACTCCTTTCCTACAAGTTCGGCCATCCTGGGAATCACTGACCTCAGTGATTTTACATACCATACAATAAAATATAGGCCTCTGCAAAGTTATTACTAATCAGAGATAAAAAATCCACAATAGACATTCAAATTTGAAAATAAGGATACAACTCTCAAAAATGAAACATTAATACACATTATGTTCTTAAAAAGAATAGGAAACGCTTTTAAAAAAAAAACATTATGGTGAGTAAAATTTCATTAGATCAGCAGATGAATTTGTTATCTTAGGTCCCTCATGATCACCCACTTTCTTTAAATCATATCTATCTTTAGGTTTTACTTTAACTATTCTATATGGTCCCAAAACCTAGGCCTTAATTTCAAACCTGTCCCAAATTGTGTTCTCTGAATGACCACCAAGTCACCCATCTGGTAGTTAGGGGCCTTCCTGCGCTTCCTGTCATAGGTTCTTTTATTCTCTGCCTGTATCTTCTGGATATTTTTCTTTGCGTCTTGTCGTAATTGGTTCCTCTGTTCTCGAAATTCCTCCATCATTTCGTCCATCAGTAACTCCCTCAGGCGAAGGTCTTCTTTGTTTCTCATGGTGACGCCAATTAATAATTCAAATGGAGACCACTTAGTACTACGATTAAATGTACTATTTAAAATTCTTTGAAGTGGGTCTACGAACTTGAACCACTTGGTAGACTCCGCAATTGACAGCTTGGTCAAAACGGGAATATTAGTTCGGTGTATTCTCTCGACTTGGCCATTCCCTCTGGGTACTCCTGTGGCGATTTGCAAATGTTGAATGTTTTCATTAGTATAATAATCTCCAAAAGCTCCAGAAGTAAAAGCAGAGCCTCTGTCTGTTATTATACTCTTGGGATTACCAAAAGTCTTTCGTTGCAATTTTAATTTATCCAAAGCATCTTCTGCGGAAGTAGATCTAACGGGATAAAGCCAGATAAATTTTGTAAAAGCATCCACTATTGTGAGAGTATGCTGATATTTCTTGTTAGTAGAAAGCAAAGGTCCGATAAAATCGACGTTATAAGTACTTAATGGCACATCCTCTTTAGGAATGGGGTTGAGGAATCCATCCTTTTTTCCACTCTTTTTGTTGGTTAAAATACATGGCACACAGTTAACAATTACATTCTGCACCTGCTTGCTCAAATTGGGAATGAAAAATTCTTGTTTGACAACTCCTTCAGTCTTGGCAACGGAGAAATGTCCCTTCTCATGTGCTAACTTAATTATCTCAGTTTGCATATCTCTTGGTACAACTATCAATTCATGACCTCCAACATATTTGTAAAGTATTTCGTTTTTATCGAAAAAGTCTGAATTGCTGTTTGTTTCAATCAGTGACCTTAGACTCTGAGTGTATTCATCTTGTTGTGCCCTTTTTAATCTTGCGTTTAGAGTATCGTTAATAATTATTGCGACTGTGGATATCTGCTAAGGGCATCCACATGTTGCATTCTCTGGCCGGAACGATGCACAATTTCATAATCAAACTCTTCCAGCAATAATGCCCATCGCGCTATACGAGTAACCAAATCCTTTTTGTCCATAGTCCTTTGAAACGCTGATTAATCTGTTATGACTTTGAAATGATTTCCCATAAGGTAAGTACGAAATTTCTTTAAAGCGTTGACAACAGCAAGAACTTCAAGTTCATAGCTGCTATATTTTTCCTCTGCCGGAGTAGTTTTCTTAGACATGTATTGAACAGGATGCAATTTTCCATCTCCTGCCTCTTGGAGTAAGACTGCTCCGTAGCCTTGTTGACTTGCGTCCGTGTGCAATTCGGTTGTTTTTCCCTGCTGGAAAATACTTGATACTTGACTTTCAGTCAACAATTGCTTGAGCTTTTCAAATGCTTCTATTTGAGGTCGTTCAAAGATAAATAGATTGTCGTTTCTAATTAGATCACTCAAAGGTTTCGCTATTTTAGAGTATGACGGAATAAATTTTCGAAAATAGCCAGTGAGTCCTAAAAAGCTTTGGACTTGTTTGGCAGTCGTTGGTACAGGGAACTTCTTGACAGCTATCGTTTTTGCAACTGAAGGGTGCACCGTTCTATTTTCGACAACGTGACCCAAAAATTCCACCTTTCGTTTTAAAAACTGACATTTTTAAAACTTGATCTCCAACCCATATCTGGATGCGACCTCAAACACCTTCTTTAGTTTTTCCATACCTTCTTCCTCATCTTTAGCTGGAACGATCAAATCGTCCAAATAAATTATTACGATGCCTTTTCGCATGAGTTCCCTAAAAATGCTGTATACATATCTTTGGAATACGCTTGGGCTTGTACTGAGACCAAAAGGTACCTTATTAAATTCGAACTGCCCGTCTGGTACAACAAAGGAGGTGAAATGGCTGCAATCCTCGTTTACGTCGACATGAAAAAAACCTTTTTTGAAGTCTAACGTGGAATACACTTTGGCGTCTTGCAGCCTATCCAATACGTCCTCTATCAGTGGCAAAGGGAAGCGATCCTTGACTAGTTTTCGGTTCAGTTTCCTATAGTCAATGCATAGTCTGTCGGTACCGTCTTTCTTCTTGACTAACACGATTGGACTTGCATATTCAGAAGAGCTTGGTCTCACGATTCCCTTATCCAACCATTCGTCGATCTGCCTGTTGACGGTCTGATTCTCCAGAAACGACAAACGGCGTGCTGTTTGGTAAACTGGTATATCATCCTTCAGGATAATTCTCATGGACACATTTGTCGTTTCGGTCTTCTTAGGTGTATAGCTGTTGATTAGTTCAGTGTGTTCCTTTCTTATTCGAGGATTGATAACATGTTTAACTTCGATTTCGTCTTCAGTTCTTGCTTCATAAACCTGTGTATTCACAAACCACACCATCTCTTCGTGTTTACGGAAATAAACGCCTTTTTTATCAAAGCCAACAAAAGCTTGTTCCAAAATGTCCGATCCTATCACTGCCTGAAACTCCAAATGCAGCGCAGGCACGACATGCCATATTACGGAATATTTCTCTCCATCCAATTCGATTTCTCGGAACGATCCTTTTGTTTTGACTTCGTACTTTCCTAATCCAGATAACACGACAATGTCCTTCGAGAGCTTCGATTGCTCGATGATTCCTTTGCTTACATCTTCACGAATGAGCGAAACTGAGCTTCCAGTGTCGATTAGAGCCTCAAAAGTCTTGTTTCCGATGGTTATTTTCCTGGTCTTAATTCTGTCTTGCTGAATTCGAGAACAGATCTGGACCGGAGAACCTGAAGATTTATTGATTTTCGTACCCTTGTTGCGCTTTGTGCAATCTACGGCATAGTGACCTGGTCCCCTGCAGTAGCTACATGTTACCTGTTTAACTATTTTATCGTAAGTTCTCGTCGATTGAAAGCATTTTCTATCACTCCAATTATTTCCAAGGTGAAAACGTTCTTGCCTTTGAGAACAATTATCGTTATTGTTCGATCTCTTAGCAAATGAGTTTAACTGTTTTAGTCCTATAGTTCTTCGGACGTCCTCATATTCTTCAAATTTTTTCGCTAGCTCAATAGATGAGTTAATAGTAGACCATTCATCCAAAAAGTGTTCCTGAAAATCATACGGCGCCCTCTTCTTCATTTGATCGGCTATGATTAATTCTCGTAATTGGTCGTAGGTGTTAACTTTTAAGCCCAAAGTCCATAAATCAAAATATGTCTGTAATTCGTGTTGAAAATCTTGCCATGTTCGTTCATCGGACTTTTGGTGAAACAAAAATAACTGACGAAATTTTTCCGGAGATAATTTAAATCTTTGTAAGAGTTAATCCTTTACATGATCGTAATCATTAAACTTATCAGTTGGTTCTCTTGCGATCAGATGGGCAATTTCGACGGGTATTAAACCTATAAGTTTTTGAACCCAATCTCTTTTCGGTAAGAAAGTTAGTTCTGCGTGACGCTCAAACAAGGCAAGATTCAAACCAATATCTTCCTTCATATTAAACTTATGAAAAGTTTCGTGAATCAGTTTATTCGATGTTTGAACGTTTTCGGAGTTATTCGGCATACCGGCAATCTGTTGCGCTTGTATTCGCAACTTCTCCAATTCGTACTCTCGTCTTTCTTATCCTTTCGCATATCCTCTCTCTCCCTTTCAGCCCTTTCTCTCTCTCAGCCCTTTCTCTCTCTCTCAGCCCTTTCTCTCTCTTCTCTTTTTGTACGTTCCTCTACTATGCTATCAAGCATCTTTTTAACATCGTCTTCAACGTAATCTGGGCTTTTTACGATCAGCTCCTTTAACTTCAATTTTGTGATACCTGCTTCGATAGTAAGATCCAAATCCTCGGCGAGTGACACCAAATCCTCTTTCTTTTTCACAAGTAAGAATGCCATTTTTATACTCAGAATGGTGTCCCAGAGAACAACTTAAATTTTTACCCAAGTTAAAGGAGACAAAACTATTAAGATGACACGCAAATGTTTACTCACCTAATCAGAAACAAAATATAATTTAAATAAGATGCAATTATCAATTATAAACAATTATAGACAAGAATGGACTTTTTAAAGAATTCCCGGAACCTAAATCCTTTTGCAAAACTCAACAGTATTACAGTTAATATAAATTTTATTTTTTATTAAAAAAAACGACGCGTTCCTCTCATTTATCGAAAATAGATTACTAAGAAAAAACACGGAAAGTACTCAGTCACACACACACACATTAATCCAAAACTAAAAGAACATCAAATATCTATGTCTACAATTAAGCGAATAATAGTACCTGTGTGGTACTTCAAAATTCAATTTCAGATTCACAGAACAGGAAATATACACACAAAATCATTTATTTAATTTTCGCCTATTACTCACACAATACCAAAAAAGGATACTAGCACAATTCAATGTAATTCTGAAGACACTTTACGTTGACCTCAATGACACAGGAAATCTTGTTTCGTGTTGATAAGTCGCAATTCGATGCAGTTCTGAAGGTTCTCTCGTCAGTGTTGACCTCAATGATCAAGGTAATCCCGTTCAATTCGTTCAGTATCTCGTTGAGTCGCTGGGCCTCCAGTTTTGGTTGACTGCAGCTGACGTGGAAATTCGCCAAGATTCTGTGTTTCTAACCAAGTTAATGGACCCCTTCCTCCTGTTGACTGTTCTTGCTGAAGTATTTCCGTATCGCTCGCAGAATCTCCATATCGCTCGTTAGACTTCCGTATCGCTCGTAAAATTTCTTATCCAGCTGAAGGCTTCGCCGGGTCTCTATTCGATGCAAGGCAAGGTCTATGTACCACTCAGGAAATTAAAAATCGACGAGGAGGTAAAACTTTTAAAAAATGCTCTTAGATAAAACTTTGAATAGTTTAAATTCTCGGTCGAACCCCCAATTTGTGGGACGGCGTCTAGGGGAAGGTTCGATTTTAAAGTTAAAATAAGCACGCAGAGTTAAAATAACCTAATTTAGTAAAAACACAACTAAAACATTTACTATCTACAAGGGGTTTTAAATAATTCGAGATAGCACCATACCAATTCCGAAAACACGTCCTCTTTCTCAAACAACAGAGAGACCGATTTCCTCTGACCTGCCTTCGTTCAAGCTTTGGTGCAACTCCCAGTTTCTTTTCTGCCTCCTCATAAATACATGATCTCACCGTATCGCGCAACTAAAACTCACGTGGTTTCTATTAGTGGTGCTATCTCTTACAATAAAAATCAAAAGAAATAAAAGAAAATTTGCACTCCTTTCCTACATTTATGTAGAAATTCTCGAACAGGATTCTTCCATTCTTCATTGGAAATAAAACCGCTTCGCACCCGGTTCCCTCAGACTTTGTTTCCAACAGCATTGGTTCTTCAAGGCAGGGTTCAGTCCGGCCCATGACGTGTCGGCCAGTGGCGTAACGGAGAATAATTGGGCCTCCCCGCAAGGTCAGGTCTTGTGCCCCAAGCCGCATCTTAGAAATATATATTTGCTAGAAAAGTCTGCTTCACCTAGTACTGCTTACATAAACGACAAAAAAAATTTTAAAAACCGGAATTTGAAAAAATTTTTAAAATTATATTTTATTTAGTTCATTCCAAGTATTGAGAAAAACAAAAGTGAACTCGGTTTGCTTTCATAGCTTTGAAAATAAGGACAGGTTTGTATCAATACCAACAAAAATCAAGTAGAAAAATCTGCGTTTACTGTTTTAATAGTAACTATAAAAATTATTTAAAAAGGATAATGAGCTATTTAACAGCTGGTTGGATAACCCCGTGGGTTAAAAGCTTCTTGAAGTCTTTTCGGCATTGAATTATTAAATCTAGTGGTTTCTTCAGAGCAGTGTATATATATATACAAAGGATTGCCAAACCATAACATAATGTACCTTTATACATCACGTAAAAATATTTATCCTTAAACTTTTTCTGAATGCAAAACCAACCGGAATCTGAATAAACGAAGTAAATAATGTATAACATTAGAGAGTATTTATAATATTTATTAAAACTGGAAATATCTAACGTTAGATAACCTGGGAACTTGAATAAAAACGAACACCAAGAAAGACACGAACACTGTAAAATAATTTTAGATTTAAAATTCTTACGAAAGAAAAAAGGTATCACTTACCTGATTCATCATTTCTGAATCCTGTGATGAATTTGACCTAAGTTCGATTACATTCTAGCTCAAAAACTGCAACTTTTAATAAGGAGAGTTCTTTGTATGAAGCAAAAATGATTTCATGAAAAATGAAATGAAAAACTGATAAATTCCATTATGCTTCATTTGATCGAATACTCATAAATCTATCATCAAATGCTCTAATTTAAAATGCTCTCTATGCTTTTCCAAGTATCGTAATACTATTTTACTTGAAAAAAGCATAACAGATGTTCGTTATTTACGACTTTTCTAAATGAAATTGAAACATATGGGGGGGGGGACTAAAGACGCCAATAATTTTCTCTATGGCTTCTTTAAAAGTAAATCATGTCTCCCCCCCCCCTCTCTACTTCTAATCTAATGTATACTGTAATAATAACAGTGTTGGAATTTTTGTATCTTCCTAGCATTTTATCCGATTCTCTGTCTGACTGTTTTATTTGTTAGTAATTAAGGTTTAAAAAAAAAACCACGAAAGAAAAAGTATCTCTGGTTGCCTCGATTACAGCAAATGAAAAAAAAAGTTTTTTGATTTGGCTATAGGATTAAAGATATGTAATGAGCTTATGAAAGTTTTGATGATGAATGAATGACGTTTGATCGCTGATTGGAAAATCGCTTAAAAATTCGATTTTGAAAAATGTGAAGCGAACTTTGAGAAAATCTACGTTCATGGCGTCAGTCAGGCTTTGGGCCCCCTAGAAGCCTTGCCCCCCCCCAGTGCGGGGGTGCACGTTACGCCACTGGTTGCAACGGTGTTCACCTAAGACCCATTTCCCCCGACGGGAACGAGTGACGTCTCAGCGGTCAAGCAGTTTCTCGTGGAAAAGTATCCCAGGGTGGACACCCCGGTGCTGATGTCCTAAGGGAAGTCGACCTCTGACCTACCTTGATCTCGCCGACAGGTGATTGGTGCAGTTCCCACGCCAACCGCCGGTTTCTAAGTACACCGCGCGAAGTGGGACTTAGACCAATAGCAGAATGGTTTTCCCGAATATATCCAAACAGAAGTGACTATACATCACGTGTCACTTTCGTGGGCGGGACGTATTCCACCTTGAAAGAGACTCTGGAATCGCGAGAAAAGACAACAACACCAACGCAGAGACACACTACAACTCCAATAGTCTCTCCAATTCCAACAGCCTTACCAGCACCTGCGCCCCAGCATTTTTCCAGCTCGTTTTAACGCCGCCTTCATGAGGAGCAAATATCAGTGAACTCAACAGCACTGCCTGTAATAGATTATTATCGACCCGGCAGTACCGCCACGGCAACGTATTTGGTGCCACATGCTGTAAGTCACACAAATGAGCCATAAATCGTCATATCAGTCCGACACAAAAAACACAATCCTATGCATCTCTTCTTTACAATAGTGGACTATTCTTTCTGAAATTATGTATTGCAAGGCCATGTGTTAAACGAAAAATATGGACGGAGGATAACAGGTGCGGCCGGAACTGTCCACTTGAAAAAGAAAAGCAATAAATGTGTCTTTTCGCCTGATGAACCGGAAAACAAAAAAAGGGTATCAGACAGATGGTCATCAAAGGGGCTACGTTACAGAGGAGACACACAGATACAATATAACACAAAACATAGAAGCTGCAACCAACTTGTTTGCTATGACTCTAGATCAGCGCTTCTCAAACTGTGGGGCGTGCCCCTCTGGGGGGTCGCGATAATCCTACAAGCATATGGAAAATAAAAGGTTTAAAAAAATTAATATACTGGAATGAAGTAAAACAAAATACTTTCTGACATAATAAGAAAATACACATTACACTGATATAATTTATATACATCTGGCAATATTACGTTATCAAAAAATAAAAGCTTCAAAATCCTCATTAGCTAATCTTTGATCCTATAACCAAATAAAAAACCCACTTTTTATTTGCTGTAATCCCACAATGAGTGATTTTTTTTTACGTTTTTGTTTTAAACCTAAAATACTGCTCTTTCAGAGATAAAACAAAACCCAGACACAGAGAAAAATTCTTGGAAGGTAAAAAATTCATCACTGTTATTATTATTAGAATACTGTACACGAGCTGTAGAAAGAAAACGAGGAATTAATTCACTTTTCTCCAAAGAGACAGAATATATTTGCTGATTATCTGTTTGACCTTCGAACTTACCGGTATGGTTAATTCCGTCCCTTTTTCTCTTAGGGAAGTTGTAAATAATGTATTTCTGTTGCGCTTTTTTTCCATGTGAAAGAGTTATATGATATTTGGAAAAGTACAGAGAACACTCTGAAGGATTATTTAGCCAAGATTTGTTTTTGATTATTCTGAAACACATAAAGCATAGTAAAAAATATTTTACACAATTCTGTTTTAGAGCCAACATCCATATTTTTATATTGAATAAATACAATTTTAACCCGGCAGTGGTCGCGTGAGGAGCAAAGTTCAACAGGGTATTTGTCAATCATGAAAGGATTGCAAAAATGTGAATAATTTACGACAGTTTTGCTTGCAAGTAACATTTCTATAATGTTAGCGAAAAGTGTATGTGATTTGTGTCTTTTATTAAGGTCACGCACATTTGAAACATTTTAGTTCAGTTTGATAGGATTTTTTCTCAAATTATCAAAGAAAAATTGAAAGTAGGAAAGTATATTTTCTCTTTATTCAATTATTTACTAGAATTGTGATTTTCTCGTGTACAGTAAAAATAATTATAAAAAAAGGATTGGGATGACTCAGTCACCCCACGCGACCTTTAACGTTAGTATCGAGTGCACGCTTGCTTCCTGGATAAAACATTTTGAAGTCTTTCTCGCTTAAAAATTAAAAATAACACAATTATTCTTCACAGGAATTTTACATTATTTTTCATTGTTTAACGTCAATTCTAAATAAATGGAGGCATAAAATTATAATTCGCTTAAAACTATTTATAATATGAGAATTCATTTAAAAAACAATCATTTTACATTTTTGTATACATTGTCGTGCACTTGCTTTTACTCTTACAGTTAAGGTATTATATCAAGAATAATGTGTGTGTGTTTTTTTAAAAATATAAACTCGTGCGAAGAGCGGATATTTCAACCAGTATACTTATAAATGTATCAGTACTGCACAAGTTATTTTATATAGCTAATTTATTCATTCTAAATTATAAGAACAAATTTAATAATTTTTGTGACTTCCATGGGCTTGTCTTGCAGAGCAAAATTTTTCAAAGGAAGGCTTAATATCAGAAATTGACACTCTGAATTCTTTTTCTATATTTAGCTGAGATCTATATTTTATCTTCAAAGCAGCCACCGCAGAAAATCCGGTTTCACAAAGGTTGATGTTGAAATTGGTAATTGTATACAAATGCTTTTGTTTTCAGTGCAGAAAATTCATCATCCACTTCTGCCCAAAATTGAAAGAATTTATTTATTACAAAATTGCCTTTTAATTTCGCCGCTGGATGTGAAATCTATGAAGATTTTTTCTTCGGCAGTTGAGCAGTTCTAGGGTATTATGAAATGGATCTCTAACCCACTTGTAACTTGCTATCAAGTTGTCCTCAGCAAAAAATATTTTTTTAAAATTCTTGGCCAATATGCCTAAATGATATTCAATAGTTTTAAAAACAACTTCCACATTTTGTTCTTCAGCTTTGTACGTAAGTTTTAACAGATTCATCCGCATTTTCAAATATTTCTAGGTTTTTCTGCTTTAAATTTCGGCTTCATAATTTTCTACAAAAAGCATAATTTTTTTTTATCACTCGTGTCAAACATATGTACATTTGATCCTTGAAGTTGATGATTCAAGATATTTAATTTATCGGATATATCGACCAAGTAGCTCAACCTCACCACAAATAAACCTGCTCGAAAATTCTCCGCTTCCGGTACGTTTTCTTTTTCTAGAAAAATTGCATTTTTGTTTCTAAATTCATAAACACGTTGCAAAAATTTCCCACGTAATAACCTTGCCTCGGAATAAAATAGCAACGATGAGTGTACTACGCCCATGTCTTTGCAAAGTCTAGAAAAGATTCTTGAGCTTAGGGGTCTCATTTTTATGTAATTTACTACAGTCACAACTGTCGTTAGCACAAGATTCAGACCTGGACTCATTTCTTTAGAAGCCAGAGTTTCTCTGTGGATCATGCAATGTGTCCATATGTACAGTGGAGATTTATGTTTCACAAGTGCTTGTTTACTTTGAAATCTTCCAGACATTGTACTAGCATCATCTGTGCATATTCCGACACAATTTTTCCTCTCTATGTTTGCCTCGCTTATGACGAGTGACCGTACAGCTTCCTCCAGGCAGTTGGCAGCACGTTGGTCTACTGCTACAGGTGTACTAATGTCGGCTTCATCAATTCGTCGACGTCTGCTGCACCGTGGATTGCGTGCAAGGGTGCCTTTATACCGAATCCCCCTCACGGCAAACCATCGACGGCTGGGTCTGCAATGGGTCATGAGCACAGAGCCTGGCAAGCTGATTGACCCCAAGTTGTCTTTTCAGATGAATCACGCTTCAATTTGTGGGACCGTGATAGCCGCATTCTGTGTATAAAAATCAGAGCAATTGAATAAAAATTAGGATGGATGCGATTTCTTTCTTCTAAATGTGATTCTATTTGGAAGAATGTTATTTCTGCTTCAAAGGAGTGTGTAAATAGGTGGTTTCACTACGAAATATCCTCACCATGAAGTATTTTGTCAAGTGCTCCTGAATAAGATTTCCCTTTGTTCAATCTATCTAACAATATACACAGTTGCAATTTTATCCCCTCCCTCCACGAATCCTTTGGGACCATTTCACGTACCATCCTGTGGAACCATAATTTTACAATATTCCTCAAGCATTTAAAAAAAACCTAAGCTAGAATTGGTATTTTACCTCATAATTTTTTTGAAGAATATTTTAAGTTTTATTATTTATAGTCGCTGTTAAATTATTATTTGCAAAAGTAAATAATGATGCAAAGCCGTACAGTATTTAATGTTATCATTTTTGAAATGAAATTATCTTTGGGTAAACAGGTGGCAACGACTACAAAGTTTCGGTTTTGTTTTCGCGGGTTTGCAAGTAATCATGTGAAGTTTTATTGGAAGTTGTTATTGCCGTCAAGTGAAAATTGCGCTTATGTTAAGCTAATATCCAGAAACTTTTGTGAAATACTTTTTTAGGTATAGGAGCAATTTCGTTTTCGAAACTGAAAAATGGGTGTGAAATTTCTTGCTACTCATTTTGAAAGTTGTCACGATGCTTGTAAAAAAGTGTCCATCCAAGAATTGGCCGATCAGCATCGAAGAATTTATAAGAGTCAACCAGTTATTGTTGCGGATGGTACACATATAGTGTCTTGGCTGTACTACAAAAAAGAGTTTTCACTTGAACGCATTTATGGTGGCCAATGGCTACAGTTTGTTACAATTTTAAAAAATTTCCAAAGGGAATTGGAAGAAATAGGTGTTAAACTAGTTATCATATTTGATGGTACCATGTATGCCTCAAAGAAACAGTTATGGATCCAGCGTAGAGAAGAAAATGCTAGAAATATCACATCACTTTTTGATCTCATGCTCCAAAACAATAAAGAAGCTATTAAAAAATGCCAAGATCTACCGAATTCATTGAAAATTCTAACCAGAATAGCGTTCATAGAGCTTAATGTTGAAGTTCATCAAACTAACAAAGAAGTGGATCCAGATAATTTCATTGCTGAATATGCAAATAACAACGATGACGTTTTTGCCATTCTGAGCAGCGATACAGATTTTATTATATATGACACCAAACCACAGTTATGTCTTTTTCACCTGGATTTAAATTCAATGCAGACAATTCTATATGACAGAAGGTGCTTTGTGGAAAGATATTTGTTCATTCAAGTCAAACAGTTACCATTGTTTGCCTGCTTAATGGGTAATGATATTGTGCCATTTGAGGTCTTAAAACCATTTCATGAACGACTGTTGGGTCAAAAATCCTATACTGTGTCAAAATCTACGAAGAAAAAAAGAAACACAGCTGTCATTGTTCGAAAGATTTGTGAGCTCATCCGATTTAAAAGGTGGACTGGAGATTTTACCAGGAGAGGAGAATTGGAAGATATATCTGAGCAGGTGTTCCACCAAAAATATGAGGCTGATCTTTTGTACGAGGGATTAAAAGCTTATTCAACACATAGTTCTGTACCTATGTTAACAATAAATTCTGATGCTGATTCTGAATTGGTTAAAGAGGTCAATGAAAGACATTTCAATTGCAAAACAATATATCTTTATAATTTATTTTTCAAAAAGGAGTATGCATCGCAAGAGGTTTGTATCCTGCTTTTTTGTTTAGTGATTTTAATTCACAGATTTGATTTGAATGTAGATTTTCTTTATATTGCTAATACATAGAATTAAATTTGAAAATATTTGGTTTTGTCTCTGACAGTTTCTGTTCTTTTCCCTGTTCCCATTTTCTATGAATTCTACATTTTAAAAATTTATTATATTTATATACTATTACAACAATCGCCAGGTCTATTAATAACTCACCAAGTAGGCAACCCTGATTTTCTATGTGTCATACGCTCTGAATTGGCAATCATGTGCTTTATTTCGTATTATGTCACCAATAAGTTACGATAATACGCAAGTACCTTTAATTTAATTGTTGATCTGCGCAAATTAAATTTTTTTTACAGTATATTGGTATGATTAATGTCTGATATTGTTTTCTACTTTGTGTGTGTTTTCTGTTTGATATTATGGCAGGATTCACATGGCTCAAATTTGGCTGCTGTGATGTTAATACATATGTACCTTAAATTTTTAAGCTAAGTAGATTGAATAGAATTTTGAAATGCTTGTTTCCAGTTGGAAACTTTTCTTCCTTTTTAAGTTAAAGTTTAGATGAGTTTACCCCTTGGCAGTTTGTTTGGTGATTGCTGTAGTAGTCGCTAAATTATTAATAAGTATTGATTTTTATTTACAGTTAGCAAAATAGAAAATTTGAACAAAATGAAACATTAACATTTACAAAAGAATTATTGCAATTTTGTGAATTAAGGAAATATTTGGGCATTAAGAAATTAGAATCATACCACTTCTAAAAACAAAGAATTATTTTCTGTTAGAATTTTTATTTTTCAGAAGAAAGATAAACTTTTAAGATCACAGAGAAAGATGTTTATTAAATTGCAATTTTTGTGTATCCTTTTTCTGTATGAAATTTAAAATAGAATTGAATCTTACTTTTTTTCCAGCATTTTAAAGAGAATTTTTCATGAGGGGGAGAAAGGATTGGTACTTGCATATTATTACAACCTATTTGCGACATTATATGAAATAAAGCACATGATTGCCAGTTCAGCGCATACAACACATGCGAAATCGAGGTCGTCAACTTGGCGAATTGTCTTGAGCGTTGGTGATTGTTGCCATGATACACAAGTACCAAAGGATTTATTATTTGCCTTTCAAGTTCTAGACCAGGGATTCTTAAACTCTTAGGGGTGACAGCTCTATTTTTCGTACAAAAATTATGTGGTAACTGCACAAGCACATTGTGTATAGTTAACACATGCTTGGGTACTTATATGTGTTTCATTTGTGGGATATTATTGTTTTGAAGTAATAAACATTTGCAATAAGTTTATTTCTTAAGAATGACAACATAGAACTTTTAACTAACAAATTGAAAAAAACATTTTATAATTGAAAGGGACTTGCATATTATCGTTATGTAGTATTGTATTACTTAACCCCCCCCCCCCAAAAGTTCATTTTGTGGAAAAGTCGTTAAATAGATTCATCTTCCAACATTATTCTGTTCTTGGTTCCACAAAAAAGTTTGCAAAATAGAGAAATTCTTAAAATAGAGGCTCATAAAATGGAGGTCTAACCATATTTCCTTTTTGATATTCATATACTCCCTTATAAATTATATTTGTATAGTTTATGATTCATATTTCAGTATATATGAATAATTAATGTTATTTTATGTTTATTACAATTTTAATGTATTTGTTATTGGTACAAAAACTAATGTTAGTGTATTATATATACATATATATAGATTCTTATGGGTACTTATATATTAACATTACAATAGCCAAATGTGTGCCACACAATATCAGAACAAAAGAGAACACAAAAAAGATTCTTGCATGTTTTATTTGAAAAAAAAACCAGTCAGATTTTGTTAAAAATTGGCACGATTTGCATATTGCAAGTTTTGTCTGCCGTGGCATTAATACTTAAGTACCTTCTCTTGTAATAATTTCAAAGCTTTAATTACTTATGAATGATAATTTGATTTATTTTAAATGTTTTGTAAGGCATTGGAAGATGGCTCCAAGCTGCCTAGCGCATTGGTATACAGAGAAATTCGTCAACGATGTTATGGAGTACTTTTCAATTGTTACAACCCTATGAATCCAATAATAATAGAAAATTCTGTTGTTATTAAGGAAAGATGTGCATATAAAAATAATAATTTGAATGAACCTGAATTAATTCAGCCTTTACCTTTAAAAGCTTTTCAATCAGTATGCAATGGAAGTAAGTAATCAGTTATATAATTTGTGGTATTTGATTAGTATTAATAACAAACATATAGTTAAAGCAGTTATTTTGTTTGCTTCTGATTTATGTAAAACTAAGTAATATACTGAATATTGCTTGAGTGTGGAAAGGATTTTCATTAAAATCCCTTAACTGCAAAGGAAAAGGGTGAAATTGTCGAATCGGCCACTGGTCCGCCAAATTTTGAAAAATCGCCAACTTAGCGCATTTTTATGCCTCAATCCGACTACACCCTCACTGATACAAATTTACGAGGGTTATCAGATTTGGCGCATTTATCGATTTGGCAAAAAAAACACTTGGCGGGATAAGTGGCTGATTCGACAATTCAACCAGAAAAAGTTACATGAATTGTTTCCATGCACCGTTTTCAAACAACTGTACATACTTTTGCAATGTATTAGGGGAAAATAAAAGTCATATTAATTAGTAAAATGTTGGGAATAGTCTTACTGCAATGCAAAGTATCAACTTGTAAAAGGCACATTTATACCCCATGGGCAGTTAACGCACCAGCTGAGCGAGGCATATATGTACAATGTTTATTTATGTTTTGAATAATAAAAGTTTTTAATCATCAATAATTAAACTATTAATTATACATATAATTATCAATATTAAACATAAATAATTTTGTTTTAGTGTTCTAATACAAATATAAATCAAATTAGGAGAATGTTGATAGTTCTAAGTTTTAAAACTTTTAAATTGTTAATTAGCAGTTTATTAGTTATTTTAATTTATGTAATTTTTCATGTAATCCGAAATGTTGTGTTTATTTCTGTTATACAAACTTTTGTGAGTTGTATCTGTTTTACTTATCATATAAGTTTCAATTTTTGCTGAATTAAATCTATGTATATATGGGAGAAAAAAGGGATGCATTCATCATAAGCAGGGACGTCTTAAGACTTTTTGGGACCTTGGGTCCTTATGAAAATGTAGGCCCTATGTGCGACTTTTTTAAGTAGAGGGTATATAGCACACTCACACATTATCAAATACTCTTTCAAATGGTAACTTGTAACTAATAAATGAACATTTACTCTTCATCTTGCAAACTTAAGCAGAAGCCTTCTCGACCTACTGTCGCCTTTCGATTGAATAATGACAAGCCTATGCTTTGACGCGGATGATGGTCATGACATAATAATGCAGTTATGTCACTGTCGTCAGCTGACATATAGTTAAAGATTCCAAGTTTTATTTCTTGAGAATATGTTCAGGAATAACATCTGGCAACTGAAATGAATCGAATCATGATCTTATTGAGACCCATACCAAGGTTAAGGCCCAATTGTCCCAAGCCTTAAGACGTCCCTGATCACAAGATCTTTAGAACTATTTGGCAAACATGCCCCTTTCACTGACCAAATGTCAGCTTAGAATGAGTTTTGCGTAAAATCAACTTCCTAAGGGGACACTACAGACTTGAACTTAGGCAAATGTTTCTTTTATTGAGTAGATATTTGCTAGAAATGAGTTTTATGGAAATCCATGATCAAGAATGGTGTGAATTTCCATGGTTGATAGAGGAAACAGTTATAATAGATAAAAAAATTCCCTTTTTCGAACTAATGTACCAACAGACTTTACATTTGGCAAAATTCTTCTTCTGGTGAGTAGAAATCAAAGAACAGATTTGCTAAAAATCATCTCCCAGAAGGGTTCATGGGGAAAGGAGGGTGGTTATAGGAGTGTACTAGATAAAAATGTCCTCTTTTTTGGAAATAGACTAACGAACTTTAAAATTTGGAAGACATCTTTCTTTTGTTGAGTAAAGATCTGCCAAGAAAGTTTTTTTTTTTTAAAAATTGATTCCATAGAAGGTTGACAGTAAGTTATGGAAGCATTAGCCATAAAAATGTCCTGTTTTCGATCACTTAAACCTACCAACTTGGAATTCTACAGGGATTTTAAGTTTGTTGTGTAAAGATTCACTAAAAATGGGGTGTCAGAAAATCAACTCCAAGAGTAATGGAACAGGTGCATAAATGATAAAGAGACTTATGTTTTAGAAACTCGTCCTGTCCTTTTTAAATCAAGAGACATGGGGGATAAGAATATTCTTCAATGCACAGTCAAAAGCTTAATGCTAGATAACAACACAGTTCTTCATTGTTTAAAAATGCATGGGTTCATGGACTTGATCTGCATGTTTCTTTCAATCAAGTGGAATAAGAAACAACAACCTAAGAAGAGTGCATAGTTTTATAATATCTTGAAATACCCAGCAAAGCAGCCGTATGACTCAGTGGCGTAACATACACCCCCTCATATCCGGGGAGGGGACAGGGACTCTAAGGGTCCCAAAGCTTGAATGACGCTAAGTATGTATTTGAGCTTGTGGCCCTAATATTCTCCGTTATGTCACTGATGTGACTGCTAGTGATTTGTATATAAATGATGCTTGATTGTTAATTTCTAAAAGTAGAGGAGAGAAGTTTTTAAAATTGTGTTCGCTGATCAATTTTTTAAAAAAAAAAAAATTAGTCTTGAATATTTCAATTTAATCTTATTTTTACTAGTGATTTGAGGTAGCAAGGTCTTGTAAATTTTACTTATGTCTTATTTACTTGCAAATATATATGAGTCTTGTTTTTAATCCTAGGTCATGTACCAAGAATTCAAGATTTGTGGTTTAAATGTACAAAAGAAGAAAAACTGAAAGTCTTCTGGTGTATACTACAAATACCGATGGACTTTAATATTTTTATGACATTGCCTGAAGATCAATTAGTTTTATCATGCATAGTAAATTATTTAATTGGTGGTTTGAATTCTGGTCCTCTTCTGGAACCATTAGAAGTAGCAGTTTTTATTGCTCAAGCTTTATGGAAACCAACTGCTAAACGTTTGAAAGAGTTACCAGTAATTATTTTTTCTCTTTCTCCCTCAATATTATTTTTATGGAGGAATAAATTCAGAAACATAAATTATTTTTATCTAAACTTGGAAAGATAACATAGTTGGACCGAGAAAAGGCATACATATTAACAAAGTTAAATTAATTTTTTTTTCTAGAATATTCAATTTAATTTTTAAAAGTAGAAATGATTATGTTGATTAAAGTTGAAGCTTTAAAGCTGAAAAATAATGAAAGTAATAAATTATTAACTTATATTCTTTTCAGATGTTTTTAAAAATTAAATGTGCAAATCTCTGTAAGAAAACACATTTGGTAATTCCATACAAAATATACACAAATAAAATTACATACTATTAGTTACATACTACAACATTCTTCAATTTATCAAGAATATTTCATTTTTTTAAAAATTAAAGAAAATTAAGTTAAAAAGTTAAATTGTTTAGTTTTATTGCCTTGTACAATACAGCATTTTAAAACAATTTTTTTTTAAAGTTGTTGGAGAAAATGCTGTATAATATGTTTAATAATTAGTAGTAAAGTATGTAATTAAATATAGACTTGCTAAAAAAAAGTATTTAGTTTATTAAAACAAAATAATTATGTATAAAATACATCAGATCTTTTTTTGATTACCATAAAAATTCTGTGTCATTTCTTGAACAGCAATATATAGCAAAAATTTGCATAATTTTCTACTAAAATAATGTTTTAGTGAACAAGTAAACTGGGTTGTGATTGGATTTCAAAACTGAAGAGATAATTTATAGCAACTTTATGTGACATAAAACTAACTTATTAAGATACATTTTACTTAAATGTCAAAAATGTTACTTAATGTTCAAATTTGTAAACTTTTTTCTTTGACATTCTTCAAAAAGAAATCTAAATAAATGTTATTGTCGCTTGCAAATTGATTATAGGTTGAGGAAATCATAGATTTTACTCAAAATAACTAATTTATGAACTTGGAAAAAATGTTGTATCATATTAATAATTTGATGTTTCACATTAAAATTTGCAATTCGTATAATGTGATTAAAATCAGAAAATGGAATATTTTATTTTCTGTTTCTCTTTGATTATGACTTTTAAAAAGTAATGAATTGCAAGAAATTATGCCTATGTATTTATAGTTAAAAGGTCCAGTGGTACCACAAGATTAGCATTAAAATTTCTATTTATCTGTATTTAGCTATAATGAAGGAAAATACTTATAATTTTTATGTTTATTTATTTTAATAAATATGCTTAAAAAAACATAATATATGTATAGTTTTAATTTTTTTCATTTTAGTTGAAAAAAATAGTTCTGTTTCATACTGTTTATTTTATGTTGAAAAATATCTTTAAATGATGCATAATTAATGTATAACAAAACTTTAAATCTATATTATTAACCTCTATTCTTTAACTCTGCATGCGTTACCGTAGGAATCAAATTGTTTCAAAAATGTCCTACTGTATGGCACGCTGAATCATACTGGTAGATTGGTTTGGCACACCACAGCTAAAAAGTTGCCAACCCGTCATATACCATACTAGAACGATATTATGTATGGTATGGATTCAAATAGTTATTTATATTATTATTTGCATGAGTACAATTTTTAATATTTGCAGAATTTTCTTCTGTAATAAAAATTAAATCCTTAAAGTTATGCAAAAAATTTTTTGTCTATTATTTTCACGGGCATTCTATTGAAATGGAATCATTTTATTCTACAAACTGTAAAATAACAATGAGGAGAATAAATTTAATGAAGTTGAAAGTGGGAATTGCTTAATAAAGAGATTGGAAGAGTCTGTTGAAACTCTTCTCTTAAAATAGCCCTGAAAGCTTTTAGAAAATGTAGTGTGTGCTATTAATTATATTTTGTTTGTTGAATTTAAGTGTAATTCATTTTATACATTTTTTTTTTCAATTTAGCTTCCTTTTGTTCATACAACTGCTGTCAATTTATCTACACTTTTTGTTTCTGGGATTATGGCAATTCTAATGGCATTAGAAACATGCGATTTTCCCATTCCTGCAACTTCTGCTATGCCTTGGCATTTTTTTGATGGAAAGCTTTTCCACTTCTTATATGATGAAGCACAAAGCAATCCTTCAGTACAAAAGTTATGCAAGGATCAGGTTAGTTTGAGTTTCTTGCGAAGAATACTGTAGAAAAATGTTATGTTGGAATCTGTGAGCAAGTTCTTTAAACATATTTTTTAATTGGTTCCCCACCCTACAAATGTTTAAATTAAGTAAGACTTCATGATCAGTAATTTATTTTGAGAAAACAGATATATTATATATAATAAATATTCTTTGAATCACAACTTTTATATTCATATGTTTACAGTAATTTTGAGGTTCCCTTAATCCTCTCGCTGTGCATCTTGCAATTTGCATGAGCAACGTAAATGTAGCAAAATTTGCACAACCCGCGATTTCTGCAGGTATGCATTTTTCCCCAACTATTTAGCTGTGCAACCCATGCTGTTTCTGTTTTAATTTATGATTTTATGTTCATATATATTTTTCATGACCTAATTCTATATTTTAAAATAAACTCTTCTACAAAATTTTTTTGTATATTTTAACTTTGAAATGTAGATTTGAAATATGTAATAAAAAAAATACATAATTTTTGAACCTACTTTGATACAATCACTAAGCAGTGAGAGGGTTATCTAGGCAGGTGATTAAAAGGATAATTTTCTTCTTATGAACTATGTACTTAAAAGGTGCTACAGTTGTATCAAAATTATTATTACATTATATTTATGTATATTATGAAAATTAAATTATCCAGAACTCTCATGTAAAGTATGAAAAAAGTGTTATACATGTAAATGTTTAATTTCTTGCAAATGTGAATCGGAAGGATAGTGATTTTTTTACGTACTAGGTATAATTGTGTACAGGGTTATTCATAATTCCCTCCATGGGTTTGAGGTGCTGTAGTTAAAAAATTAAGACGTATACAGCAAAAAATTAAAGGAATAGAGAAACATTTCAAGTTTTATTTACATACTTTTTACATGTGTTTTATTTGTGAATCCTTGGTTATATCACGTACATCAATACAGTTGTCCAGTTTCTGCTACACTCTACTCAACTTGGTACTATAAGCATTATTGACAGCATGTGTTATACTTTTATGGAGTTCTGCTACATCACCCTGCAAGGAAAATATGAAAACTTAGTCATATATAAAGAAACCAAGTTTTCAGATTACATGCAAATGATAACATGTGCTATCAATAATGATGATAGTACCATGTTGGATAGAATGTGGCAGGAGCTGGAAAATCGCATGGATGTATGCGTACCATGGTTTCACACATAGAATATTTTCTTTTAAATTTTCTTGTTTGCTGTATGCAACTTAGTTTTTTTACTATAGCTCTTCAAAACTCAGGAGGAAATTCTAAATAACCCTGTGTAATTATTATTTTTGAATAGAGAATTCTTGAATATGTCTACTGAATTTAAATGTTGTACTTGTGATAAAGTTATTTGGTAAATTAGTTAAATAATATTGAATTCGCATAATAATTTTAAATGCTACAGGGACAAAATAAATTCACATTCTCTTTCCAACAAATGTGGAGGCTTCATGAGGCCTAATATTAATGAAGTTTGTAGTACTATTATTATAAAAAAAATTCAGTAAAAGATCCAATTATTTTTTTTTACTAATGCCTCATTAATTTACTTAAAAACAGCATTGCTTAAGTACAGGTGGTTATCAAAATAATGGAAACACCTGTGAATAAAAATGACATTTTTTAATGCATTTCATAAACATTAAAATGAAAAAAAAGCTACCATTTTTTTTAAAAATAGAAATGTATATATTCTGGTAGTATATGGTAGCATTATTGAAGTTCTGTAAGCCTTGGATTTTTTTCAAAAGCGTAAAATGTCGGACTTCTCAGATTTTCAAAGAGGCCAAATTGTAGGAGCCCGTCCAGCTTGAGCAAGTGTGACTGAAACATTCCAAATTTTAGGTGTTTCCAGAGGTACAGTGTCCATAGTCATGACAGCACATACACAGCAAGACAAAATAATGGATGGAAAGAGAAGCTAAGTGAAAGAGACTGGCAGATATTGAAGTAGATTGTAACGTTTAAAAAGTGAACAACTACCACAAAGCTCAATCAGCATCTGGATTCTTCAGTATCAATGATTACTGTAAGAAAGCACCTTCATTATAACAGAAGATTTATGGCAGAGCAGCGATTCCCAAGCCACTTGTCCCAGATGTTAATGCCAAACGTCGACTACAGTGGTGGATTGATTAGTGGAAGAAAGTAATACGGTCTGACAAATAGTCTTTTATGCTTTTTCCTACTAGAGGACGGGTACACATTTGGAGGACACCTGCACGAGTGTATGATTGTGATTGTCTCCTTCTAACTGTCAAGCATAGAGGAGTATCTGTCATGATGTGGGAGCAGTGTCATGGTTTTCTGCTAGACCAATGGTAAACCTGAAAGGTAGGATCAATGGGAGAAATATAGGGAAGTTTTAACCGACCAGGCCCATCCTATGATGCAAACCTTGTTTCCTGCAGGAGATGGGATTTTCCAGGACGATAATGTACCTATCCATACAGCAGGATTTATCCAATAATAGTTTAATGAACACAAGGATGAAGTTAAACATCTATCTTGGTATCTGGCCTGCATAGTCACCTGACCTCAATATAATTGAACCGTTATGACAGGATTTTTAAGAGCCTTCAATATGTAATCGACATCCTCCACAGGTATCTCTTCTAAAACTTCCACAATATTTCCATGAAGAATGGTACAATGTATAGCACTTGTATGAATCAATTCCTAGGCAAATCCAAACTTGTATTACATGTCAAAGGTGGTCCTATACGATACTAATAAAGGATTCTTTACAAACCTAAGATGTTTCCATTATTTTAATAACCATCTGTATATGTAACATGTATAAAATGAAGATTTAATACTTTTGCTTATACCAATATATTAGCAAAGTGTTTCTCATGAATTATGTAATAAAAAATATTTAAAAATTTGTATGTAAATTTTATACGATATATTGTATTCATACGAATACATAATTTTATTTCATCAGTAAAATCAAATTAGTCTTTATTGAAATAATAGAATCATTATTCACTACACAGTGCTGGAAATAGCATTTAGTGAAGTTTTATTGGAGAATAAGAAATTGTTCCAAAATTATTAATTTTATTTAAAATAATTATTTAATAATCTATATAATTAAAATAATGGCTATGAAGAAAAGTTAATGAATTCCTATCTGGTTTTTATAACTAATGTAAGGTTTTTTTATTATATAAATTATTTTAATTTAAAATCTTCAGAAAACTAATTTGTGTTATAGCCATACAAATCTTTCTTTTTACTCTGATAAAATTGTGTGAGATATACTATTTTTTCCCTCTTTTGTTTTTTCAGGACCAATTGGTGAAAGAATTTTACAAGTTGCTTCCTCTTGTTACCAACAATACTGTTTATGCTGTTGATAAACTCAATTGGAAAGATATATTAAATGATTTTAAGGACTCTTCCGAACATTAAACTTCCTATATCAGTCACAATATTAAGAAAAGTTAAGATTTTAAAAATTTTATTTGAGCTAATATGTACTTTTCGCTTGTAGACATGTTTTTAAGATATCTTGCAAATTGATTAGTGTTTTTTTATTAAAATTTTCTTAACCATAACACTCAGATTTTCATGAAAAAATGCAAGTCCAGTTATATGCGGTTTTTTCCTGCAGTTAAACAGTGTTTAAGAGAAAGTAAATGGAATTTGATATTCAAGTTAAAAAAGACAAGGGAAAATATTACTGCAAGCAGTTTTAATACAGTCTTTTCTGATAATTCACTAATATACTTCATTAAAAAAACCAGGCTCTAAAATTTTATTTAGGGAACCATATTTTAAACCATTTAATGTTGTATATTTCATTTACCTCAAAAAATGATAACTGACTTTTTATCAAATTTTACCTATTTTTTTATTATAAAAAGAGCTTTTAATTTATCAGAATGAAAATTATTTTAGACAATAATATTTTTAATATAAACATTTTATCTGTGATTCATAAAATGTTTGATACTGTACTTGTATAAAATAATAAAGATCTTATAATTCACACACACTACTAGTTATTGTTTCCCTTTATATTTATATTCAGTGAACCCTTTAAAAGAACATTTGTTTACTTCTTAAATTATGTGTGTGATTATATGTAAGCAATGTATGTTTTATTAAATATTTAATTTTTTAAGTACAATTCTTTGATTAACAAACAGTTTTTAATTTGGTTGCTATACGGATGAAGATAAGTACTATTTTCATTGGTAATTATTTGCTTCAACCATAAAACAATTTTAAATTCAAAACTACATGTATGAAAAGTTTTGGATATAAATAAGCAAATCAGATGTGATTTTTATATGTAATTGTTTCAATATATTTAAAGAACTCCTGTAATTAAAAGTATGCAAACTTAAATCTAGCAAAGAAGGGCTGTAATTTCCCACCACATCCGTCCTTACCTATCTGGAATTAAACTTGTTGAAAAAATCTCAAAATTTGGTGGAATAGCCTTCAAGTGTGACAGATGCTCCCAGACTACACTCTTGCGTCTTGCCAGTGATCACATCAAGAGTGCCTCTTATTCTCAGAGAACAAAAAGATCTTCTCTATCTGTGCAAGATCACCAGACTTCTCACAAGTAAAGACCCCCTTCTTGTGCTCAACAATTTAATTGATTTTGTCTAATTCCGTCAGACTCTTGAGGATTAGCAACAACAACAGAACCTTGCATAATATTTTTAAGGCTTATAACTAATATTGAAAAATAATTATATGCTCTCACTATCTGTTAAAAATGCAAGAGTATTATTGGTTCATTTTTAAACACAATTCCATATAGTTTAGCCAAATACAATATATATATATATATAGAATAACATTTCTCAATAAAAGTTGAATTCTAGTATAATTTTAAGATCATAATAAATATATATAATATACAAAAGTTTTAAGTTAGTTTTATAAAAATTGCATTTAAAATACTCATACCTTCAATGAAGATAATAAAATAAAATCTAATTACAATAATAACCAATGAGAATTTGATATATATACAATGGCTTTTCATCACAGTCTTCAAAAATTGCTTTGATGATTGATTGTAAAGTTTAACGTTCAAAATCTTCTAACACATTTCCCCATGGATATTGATCCACATCATAAATTGAGTTGCTGGTCACAATATGCAGCAATTTATAAAAGTTCTTTACTGTTTCCCTCTAAAATGAAAAAATATGCACATGAAAAAACCATTCCATTAGTAAAGTATAGAAGGAAGAAATTTTTTTAGCGAAACAAATAATCCAACACTAAATTACACTACAAAATTGAAAAAGGTTAAATAGAGCAGTGATATTAAACTAAAGAGTATCATATTTACTCAAATCTAAGCCGCACCCCAATTTCTCAAAATATTTTTGAGAAAAAATCATGAAATAATTATTTAATAATTAATTTGGTTTACCAATATTAAAAATTTTCAAATACATATAGGAATCTATAATTGCTCTAACCGTCATTATCATGTTTCAACACTCCCATTGGCACAACTAACCTCAGAATTGGTGCCAGCCTAGCCTTTTTCCCACACGTCTTCTTCTATGCCATCCAATACATTTGTTATGCAAAAATTTAAAAAAAAAAAAAAAAGAACCTATTATAGAAGAATTGAAAAGAATTATTAAGAAGACTGTTGAACATTTACATGAAAAAATTATATCATTTTGCTTACGCCATTGACGCATATTTGTATCTTTTGTGTCGAATTTCCTGTGGCCATTGTTCTGTTTGTTTTTTCTGCATATAAAACTGCCTTCCTTTTCATACTTACATCATAACGAATTCATCTTGATGCTGTTATCAATATCTTTGATGTTCAGGTGGTTAAAAGAAAGTTTATACAAAAAATTTCTTAAATACGAGCAGACATCGACGTTTAGGACAGACTGAATCCTAGAGATAAACTGCGGAATGGGATAAGTCATGGATGCAAGTGGCCAGAATGACTGGCTACATTTTTCCTTTTGAAAGGGGCGGAAACTCAATTCTCCCCCTCCCCAACAAATGCTTTGCTTTCGATTCTAAGCTGCACCCGATTTCCAGTAGCATTAACACTGGAAAAATAGTGCGGCTTAGATTCGAGTAAATACAGTATTTCTAAGAAATGACTTCATTCTTTAAAGACATCGTTTAACAATTTTTGACCACCTTTTTATCAATTTGAAAGAACATCTGCTTTTATAAATTCTGGGTTGCTTAACATAAATAAATAGAATTGATGGACTTTGAACATAGATAATGGTAGTAACTTAGAGCAAGTATTAGTGAAAGTGATCAAGACTGAAATGTCAGGCAAAAGACTGGGTCAAAATGGATAAATTGTGGTTGTCACTGATTGGTGAATTATTGGAAAAAATGGAGAATCTTCTAAAATTGAGAAAGAAATCAGAATGGTAACAGTACAGAAAATTCCAGCATATCTGAATCAAGTATCGTCTCAAAATATTTCAGGGTGAAGTGCTTGCCATACTAAACGAGTTACAGATATTGAAGGTCAGTGCAAACATTATTACCTTAAAATCCGTTGTATAACGTGCACTTTTAACACCAAAAATAAGATTGAAATCTACGGGTGCTGGTTATTCGCCAGGTATAAAAATGAAAAAAAAAAAAATTAAACTTCTACATACACTCAAGAGCCAAAACATTATGACCACCCCTACATTTTGCAATGGACCCACCTGGATGACGTGGAAGGCACGTGATCAGGTGGAAGTGGTGTTTAACTGCTGCTGGAAAGTCTGAAGAATCATTCTCTCACTTACTTCTGTGTGTGATGGGAAAGGCTGTGGATCTAAGCGACTTTGATAGAGGGCAGATTGTAATGGCTCAAAGGCTCGGCACAAGTATTTCCGAAACTGCACGACTCGTGGGTTGTTCGCGATCTATAGTTATTAGTACTTATACAAAGTGGATGAAACCAGCAGTAGACGACATGGTGTTGGACGTCCACCCGCTATCAAAGAAAAAGGTCGTTGGAGACTCTCGCATGGTGAAGCAAAACCGGAGCCAGACAGTTGCTCAGCTGACAGCCCAATACAATGCAGGGCCAAGTAGAATAGTATCGGAGCACACTGTTCCGCGGACACTATTGGATATGGGACTATGCAGCAAACGTCCCACTCGTGTGCCTTTGCTGACAAAGCGTCATCGCCAACTGCACCGGGCCCGGGAACATCACGACTGGTCCATGGATCAGTGGGAGAGAGTTGCCTGGTCAGATGAATCACGGTTTGTCATTCATCTTACCGATGGCCGTTTCAGGATACGCCATCTTTCAGGCGAACAGTTGCTCCCTTAATGTACAATAGGTCATACACAGGCCGGTGGTGGCGGTATTATGCTTTGGGGGACGTTCTCTTGGGCATCTCTGGGACCGGTGGTTGTGGTAGAGCGAACCATGAATGCTACAGAGTATCTGAACATCATTGCGGACCAGTTGCACCCTTACATGGCCTCTGTTTTTCCAGCTGGAAATGGAATGTTCCAACAGGACAACGCCCCGTGTCACAAGGCTAAAATTGTGTTGGAGTGGTTCTAGGAACATGATGCTGAATTCCAGTTAATATCCTGGCCGCCTAACTCTCTGGATCTCAATCTGATAGAACACATTTGGGATGTCATGGGACGACAGCTCAGAGTTCAAAGACCGCCAATTCGCAATATCTCAGATTTGCGTGACCATTGCTTAAACATCTGGTACAATCTGTCTCTGGCCATCTACCAAGGACTTGTGGCATCCATGCCAAGGCGGGTTGAAGCTGTGTTGTGCGCCAAAGGTGGGCCAACTCGTTATTGACAGGTGGTCATAATGTTTTGGCTCTTGAGTGTATATTGAAGTACAGTTTATTTTAAAGATATGACATTCTTTTGAACTTGAAGAGTTGAATACAAGAAGTATACTATTTTTTCTAAAGCCTAGGATAATATCTTGAATAAATGACTTCAAAACATACACAAGTACATTTCAGGTTCCTTCGTAAAAAAGGGAGGGGGGGGGTGCATTATACCGCGAATACACATTAAAATTAAAAGCAGCTTAGAAGTATAGGTACACGTTATATGCCGAATGTTATGGTTAGTACCTGAGCAAATCTGAGATGTTGCAGACATGTTGGACAGTTTGGAAAAAGAGATCAGGCCTGATCAATCCAATTTTAAGTTAGCAGATGAGAAAAAAACATGAAACCTAAATGCATCACTTCAACACATTAAGTTGAAGGAGGCAATATGAGGTTTTGCGAAATGTCTTCCTGGCATGCTTTATCAGGTCCTTTGTTTTGTATGTTTGAATCAGACATTATATCTACACATCATTTCAGACCAAGTACATCCTGCAATGCGGATTTTTACAATGGCAATTGTTATGGTATTGTGCAAAATATATTTGAAAAACATGACAGAGACATCATTGTCTGTCACAATCTCCAGATCTCAATCCTACAGTGCATTTGTTGAGAAGTTGAAAGAGCCATCTGGCATCTAGATCCACAACATTCAATCTCACATATAGGGAAGTGCTATTCTCAAAGCATGGTCTTACACTCGGATTTGACAAAAACCTATTAGAGCATCTCATATTTATGGAAATAAATATTTGTAATAAAATGGTGTCTCTCAGTGCATATATCATAATCACTAAATTTTTACTTTTATTACTTAGATATATTTACTAACTTCAAAAATCACATAAAAATAGTTTATTTATACTTAATATAATTACATACCTGATTTTTGCAGAATTCCCGAACACTGGGTTTTACTCTCGCTTTATTTAATAAATGATGGAAAAGTTTTCCATCAAAATATCGCCATGGCATAATATGTATCACAGGAATAGGAGATCCACATGTACTTAAAACGAAGAACATAGTTGATACACCACACAAGAAGAGAGTACATAAGTTTACAACATCTGCATCCAACCATGGAATCTAATGTATAAAATTATTAATATTGTGAAGGATCAGATAATCATGACAGTTAAAACTACATGTAGTTTTATCATTATAAAATTTCAATAAAACCATTTAGTGCTTTTTGTCAGGAAAAATTCACAGAACATGATTCATTGTAAATGCATGTAAGATCACAATTCTTGGCTCATCCCAGTCTAATATATATTTTGCTAAACTGTTATTTCTCAACTCCACCTCGAGTGAGATTCATTGATAAATAATTTTAGCATCAGAAGTTCAAATCAGTGTATACTTGTATCTAAATTATATATAGATATATATAGAGAAATTAAATTTAAATTGCTTACCTTCTGAAAAAAAAAAAAAAGTTTGCTAACTGATCTAAAATTATTTGCACACAAATGGAATGGACACACATTCCAATCATGAAATCTAATGTATAAAATATTAATTATATTACAGAGCCAGATAAATTATAAAAAAATGGGTTTTATTTCTGCAATTAGATCTGTGCAATAAAATTTAGCCTTTTATTCTTATGGAAAAAACATCACAGAATGATTCATTATAAATATGCCTAATCTAGTCAAACTGTTTCTCTACTCAACCTTGCATGATTCACTATAACAATTCCTTTCAACAAACATTTCTCAAAAACAGTTCAATAAGTTCTATTAGAAATAATTCAAAAGATCAATCAGATCTTCAACAAATAGAATTTATTTTTCATAATTCTTTTCTATTTCTAAATATAATGTATTTTTGATCCAATGCTTTTTATATATCATGCAATTCTTTTTTCCCCTTCAAATAAGTGAATATTTTTTATTTCCGAACTTAAGTCAGAATTTCTAAGATTATAAACTTTTACAAATAGGTGAAATAAAATTAAATTGTTTCTTTCTTCATTATAAAGCACTTCAATTGCTACTTGACTAAAATTCTTTAATAGTAGACATAAGAAAAGATGTATACAAATCAATAACAATATAGCTAAAATTTTACAATTGCTATTGAAGTTAAAAGAAAAGTGTCCAAGTCATCGACGAAATTTCAAGGCGATGAAATTGTTCAACATGTTATCACATAAGGTTGAATATGAAAATTATGTAATGATGTCAAAAGCAGGGTAAGTGTCTACTACTTAAGGATTTTGATTAATTAAAAGAAAACTATCATAAAGTTAAAATAAGAATGTATGAGGGTCCTTCTCGTATTTCACTTTTGGAAATTGATTTTGATAGACATTTTATCCGGTTTTCTCACATAAAAGGATAACCAAATTAAATAGGTTTTTTACATCCGAAAATAGATGAGTAGTCACTTAACATCAAATGAGTCAGAAGTTAATGATCAAATTTAAAAAATCCCCATGGGAGAGGTAAGAAAAATAGCTGATAAGACAGATGAAAACATGCAGGAATAATTATCTGGCAGATCCTTGTAATTATGGTTCAATAAAAATACAATGGAGGAAATCAACATCTGTATACGATATAATGATCTGACAAAAAATGCTGCAAATTTTACCTGCAAAATGCTGCAGGACTGATGGTGATATTTCACATGCGATCATTTCAACATCAGCTCGCAACAGATTTCAGTTTTATTTAGAAGAAAATTATCAAAAAACCACACCCCTTACCGAACAAATCAAATGAACTTGTTTAGTATTGGCTTTAAATCTTATGTTTTGGATTAATAAATGAAAAACGGTAATTTTTTCAAGTAAAAAAAATTTTCATTTAGGTGACCCAGATGAGAACTTATTATTGGCAACATTTGAAGATGATAAACATCTTTTATCAAGAAGATATAATTGGAATAGTTCTGTCATGTGGTATAGGCATCTTTCAGATATAATGACAAGGTGGGTATTGCTTTTGTAAACAATCAAATGAAATTACCTATGTTACATTAGCAATGGTCTAGATATTTCTTCCATACAATGTATCTATACATCATTGTAACTGGTTAGAAGTGAACAGAGTGTCTGTACAGAATTTCCCAATGAAAAATCTGCATCCAAAATCCTCAGAAATTGTATGGGAATATTTAGTATGCACTCTATATAATAATGATCAACAGTACTATAGTGTTCTCTAATTGAAAATGTCAATTTTAGATAAATGGAATAATGTTGTAATCAATTTTTTACATTGATCGACTCATTATTTGATGTAATCATGAATCAAAGTGGTCGTTTTTTCTTTATTTCCATTTGTGATCTTAGAATTACTTTGCACATATTTTTTCCTATTGTGTATTGCTCTTTAAATAAATCATTTGCATGGTAACAATATTTTGCATGCAGTAAACTTTTAATTTTAAAGTTCCACATTTTTTATTGCATTTTAATAATTTTCAGTACTTTTTTTGTCATCATCGACAAAAAAAATATGGCCTTAAAATTTTGTTTATATAATTTAAATTCAAATAATAAAAAGCTTTCACGCAAATTTCCAGTTTACAATTTAAATACATAAATCAAATGAAATATTTTCTTACGTTTATTAAATTAATTTAAAAATCTCTGAGCATACATTACACACATTTTTTGGCATTATATATATACATTATAATTAAAATTTCAAAAACAGGAAAAAAATTCTTAAAAATCATATACACCCAATTCTTTTTTATATGAATTTAATTTAACACAAATGATACGAATTCTAAGATGAAAGCTTTCCTTTCCTTTTGATAATTATCACCCTGGAAACAAAAAATGTAATGCAATTTCCATTTGTGAGAATTCCCTGAATTTTATAACCATAATATGGAATTCTGCTTGCTTTGAGAACATCAAGATATCAAGCTCATGATACCAAACACGACAATTAAAGGGGAAAAAACCTAAGAATGTGGCATGACAAGAAGATTAAACTGGTGCATTAGTGTCAGTGGCATAACAAAGAATTTTCCCACATTGTAACATAGACACATACAATTGGCGGAGAAGAATTCAATGATCAACTGCTTGAAGGAAATATATCAATGAGGTAGTTGATAAAGTCCTAAAGGAAGATGAAACCAGAGGCTGTCCTTGAGACTCTGGTCCCAAAGAACAAAGTGATAAGAATGAAAAATATTCTGTTCTAATGCAGATTTAATTAAAAAAGGTGCTGAACTGGTCAGTAAACTCTAATAATTTTGTTAAATGTGAAAATGAGGAACAAGATGAGAAATTTCAATGTGATCTGAAGCCATTAATGTCCTCTTACAGAAAATTAAACAATGGCCAAGCCAAAGCACAAACACAATGATTAATTAAATCTACTGAAACATCAGCACTACTGAAGGCTAGTCCTAATTTTGTTCAAGAAATACCAGAAAGAATTTCACCAATTCAACATGAAAATCAGGGGCGCAACTACTGCTGTATCAATGATACTAGGCCCCCAATCCTTAAATGTGTAAGCAAAAAATCGTTAAATGTTAAGAGGCATTAAAAGAGGGTCCCCAAGGCATTTAGATACAGGGTCCATTCAGGACTAGCTATGCCAGAGATGAAAATGATAACAAAGACTTTTCTAGTGGTAATATAGTCTAATCCAAAAATATGTATATATAGCTAGAAAGTGACAAGAAATAAAATCTTGTTATATGTCACATTATTTTGTCTAATTTTTTTGTTCATGAGTTAGTGACTTATCCCATCATTAGGAAATAAAATGTTTAAGATCCTAACACGAAAATTCATGGTTTATCTTAATACTTTTGCTGATTTATTAGACCTGAAACCAATCTTCTATTTTTTTTTATAGATGTAATATATTTTTTTCGATGAAATTTTTGGGAATGTATCTATTATGTAAAAACAGAATTAGGTATATTTATTTCCACATACCGGTAATTTTTCTATCTCATCCGTTTCTTTATCCCATACAGCTTGAGCAACAAAAGCTGCAACTTCCAGTGGTTGAATAAGTGGACTCGACTTCAAGCCACCAATTAAAGAGCTAAGAATGCAAGCTAAAACAATGTGATCATGTGATAATTCAATCAAAAGATCAAATTCCATTGGTATCTGTAGAATATACCAAAAAACTTTTAATTTCTCGTTAGTGCTTGATTTGAACCACAAATCTTCAATTCTTGGAATTGCAAATTAAAAAAATTGAGAAAATAAATATGTAATAATGAAAAAAAGTTTTCAGGTATAAAATTTTTGAATTAATACATGCATTATAATTTTAAGGCCATAGATTAAATTTTGGATCCAAAATGAATCACTTTATGACAAATAGCAGATAAGAGAACAGACACTCGACAACTAGCCATTTAAACGATTTTCCATTTTTTTAAGGTAAAAACTGAAGAAGGGGGGGGGGGTAGGAGCGTAACAATTTAAAGTGCCTAGGGCGCTGGTGAGGTTAAAAATGGCCTTGCTTTGGGCCCCTAGAATCCCGCAATGCGGGGGTGTACGTTACGCCACTGGTTACCTTACAGTACCACGTTAATACTCACTTTTATACCAAGAGATTTTCCTTCGTTTCGAAAATTAAAACGATCAACACCCAGTCAAACTTAATATTTCTTTTCGCAGCATCATTTTTTCATTCCAAAATCTCTTTCTTCATTTACGTAATTTTAAAAATAAGTGATTATTTTATTAATTTTTAGCTGACTGAAATTAGATCTTTCGGGTGCCAGAGCATGCACGCTTATGCCAAGATTTTGTAGCTTTTTCAGTGGCATAATGTACCCACCTCTGCATCGCAGTAGAGAGAAGAATTCTAGGGGTCTCAAAGCCTGACTGACACGAAGTAAAATCTGGCTTGGGACCCAAAATCTGACTTCCCAGGGAGGACCTAATATTTTCCGTTACGGCACTGAGTTGATTTATAAAATTTTATTATAAAATTATTGACAGATCTGGTTTTTTTTTTTCAAAGGCATATCAAATATTTATCTTTATTACAACTATGAAAATGCTAATACATTTTTCCTCCAAAATTTCTACATCATATGAATATCCTTTGCCTTATTTTTTCTCCCTTTGCATACTGGTATCACTTTCACATCTTCGACCTTTTGATTCTCTTCCTGAGAACTGTTTTCACTGAGATGATCTCTCTCTTTACATTATTTTTGGCTAATGCTAGTTACTGCTGTAGAACACCTTGGAGTACAGTTTTGGACTTATAAGAACAATAATTTGATACTGATTATACCGTTTGATACGATATATATAAAATATTTGATACGATAAATGCTGTTTTGAGTTTTCATATAGCGCCATGAGTTGATCAGTGCAATAAATGTTTTCTTTTAAAGGACGCTATATGTTTGTGTTCAGCCTCATTAATCTGTTTTTAATGACATTTTGTATTGAGAATTAACTCAAAAAGTTCGATTAATAATTATATCTTTATTTTGTATATTCTGAAACAGAACTGGTGTATATCTTAGAACTGCCCTTTTAATAAGTTAACCTTTACTAGGAGCTTTAATGATAAGTTATTAAATATGCAATATAAACTTGCTGATGGTAAATTTGAAGAACCTTTTACAAATTTAAGGATGGACTTGAATGATTATTAGAATGAACTACCCTCTGCAAATGTATTCCTCCGATTCATCTCCCCCCCCCCCAAAAAGCTACCGCTGACAATTAGTGTCAAAATGTCTTTTTATATTCCATTGTTGAATATGCCATTAGATCTTTAAAAGGTTAGGTACTGCTAATACCACTACCCAGTGCCGGTTTATCCATTGGATGATCAGGGCATAGAGGGACCCGGATGTTTCACTTAACTAGATTTTCTGGTTATAAATTTAGATCCTCCGGTGCCAAGAGGGCCTGTAGATCTTCTGCGCCCACGGACCGAAATAGCTTAAATCGGCACTGCCACTAGCTTTATCAAATTTTGCTTTTTAAAAAATGTTTTGCAGATTCGACATTATAGGGCTTTTATGAAAAACAGTAAACTCATGTACCGATTTATAAACCATAATATAGAAGTGGAACCTTTGTACTACGTTCTGTAAAACGTTCGCAATAGACGTATTTATATCATGAGCAGTAAAGCATTTTTTAAAATCAAATTATGCTTTTTGTACCTTTTATATAAACATATCTATTTATCTAATCATATTGTATTCTTGAAATACTTATTCCTTTTCGATTTTATATGAATGAAATCATGCTACATCATGTCATGGATGATTTAATTGTACATTAATGTTGCACTTAAAAGATATACGAGAATTATCGGTGACGGACCTCGTAAGTTTGAACCTCGATCAAGTGATGAGGATAACCTCTGAGTTGGCAACCCATTCCCTAAGCCTCCACACCAAATCAACATGAAGACTTTTGAGCCTCGACAGATTTAACATGCATTAGTTCCTCTATGAAACATGTCTTTAGTGGTGCCACAATTCAAATCTACGGCTTTCCAGAAACACCGCTAAGCTCGAGATCACTACCATGATCACTCAGCTACTGTGGCCCCAATACCATAAATTAATACAAGTATTTACCTTTACAATTGAAATATTCAATACTGGTATCAGCAGCTTTTTTTTCTTTTCATATTCATAGTCATTTATGTATTTGATAAAGAAATACTTACATAAATTCTTCCTCATCTCTACCTCTTTTTACTCTATAAACACAATAAATGAAACCCTATCTGAACAAGTTATAAACAAAGCCTATATGTAACACATCAGAGAATGTTCAGGCTAAAATGTGACCCAAGATCTGCTCTAATCAAACAAACATATTACATAGAGATAAATCATAATTATCACAGAAAGTCAATTATTACGGCTTGTATCTTTGAAGGCCTGGTTTTCTCTTTTAGTGAACATTTACCACAGGTGTTGTTTACAAAACAAAAAAGTACCATATAAAAATCATGGCATTTTTTTTTATAAAATGTAAATGTAGACTAAATCCTAGCATTAATAATTCAAAACATGGCACTACAATATATATAGAGATTATGACAAAAAAACAAACACCTGAATTTTAAAATGTATTGCTGATCACAGTCTGTCTCTTCTACTCTTTCCTCATAATTTCTCTGATTGAAAATTAAAACATCCATCTGTCTTAAAAGGGTAACAACACACGCAAGCATAGAGTAATTGAAAATTTATTGCACAACAGACAGTAAACTGTTTTCCAACTCCAACGAGTTTATTATGATCAACTGCAGTGGGACAGGGGCTTGAGTGAACCTTATTAAATTCTTTGGGGGCTTCACTTCATGGAAGCACACTGCTCTCATCACCATTTTTGTTCATTCAGATGTCATTAAGTATCACTCAGAAACTGCACTCAAAAAGTGGTCTAAGTACAACATATGTTGACTGTTCATGAACAATGAATGTAACATATGACACATCATAGTTTCATCATCCTTTGACTAGAGCTACATATTGAATAATTGATGAATCGTATAATTCTGAGCTCAACAGATGAGGACAACATTTTAACAAATATTTCATTCTCATAACTAAAGCACCCCACATTGAGAGGGTTTTGAGATTCAATTGAATTTAAAGTGCAGTGACACTCACCAAGCTCTTCTTTTAAAAAAATTTGTTTCTGATCTTCTATCTTCAACCCACACATTCCTTAAATAACTTATGTTCACAAAAAGGTCTATTCAACTTTTTAAATTGATCTGTAATGAGTGTAATGGATATTAAAAGTAAAATATGTACTATATGGGAGTCATTACTTAAAAAAATAGGCGAAAAAGCTTTTGACTAGAATATTTTTGATTTTATTGCATCCAATTAAAGCAGTAATTTTTTTTTAATCTATTAAAAAATACTTCATGAAGTGTTTAATAAAAATATGTGAAAATATATTAAAATTAAATATAATGTATTAAATATATGTATACACACAAATATATATTTATCAATTAATAAAAATCCAAAACTTTTAAGTATATTTCTTATTATACCAAAAATAGTTCATTTTTGTTTGCATTTGCAATCATTGTGAAGTATCATGCAATCAGAAATGTTTTTTGAGAGACAATATAAAACAGAAAGTTATGTTTTTAAAGCAGTGGTAAGGTATCATTTTTTAAAGCAGTGGTTTTAAAAAGTGGTAATATTACACTTTCCTTCACATTTGGCTGCTTATTACAGTATACCACTAAAGAAAAATTATTCAAAAAATTTACCAGACTGAAATAGAGAATCAATCATTCATCTATTATTTGAATGCAATTTCAAAGCACCATAGATAATTTTATAATATAAGATAAGTAACAAATGATGGACCCATTTTAAAAAATCCCATTTCCGAAACTACTGCATATATTACAATAAGTGATACATAAATGTAAAGAGGAATATACCAACCTTTTTTCCACCAATGATCAACAGCACATTCAAACATGGCGACAATGACAGGGAAGAGTTTTTGCGCATTAGAGTATGCACAGTCCCCCCCCCCCCCAGTAATTTTGGTGCAGAAAAGACTCACCAACAACAAGAGCATTCGACAATGGTATTACCAATTTAAGGAAACAGGTTGCTTGGGTAAAAAGAAAAGCTTTGGCTGGCCAAGCATCTCGAAAGAAGCAGTCGAGAGGGTAAGGCAGAGTTTTGTTTGAAATTCCTGGAAGTCAATGTGAATTGCCGCCTGTAGACTTGGAATGCCCCAAAAAACAGTACAAAAAATTTTACAGAAAATTAAACTTCATAAAGTATTATTTGCAATTGACAGAACATATAACAAAAGACGATAAGTAAGCATTTGTGCAGCATTACAAACCATTGGTAGAGTAATGCTACAAAATATATGGAACGAACTGGATTACTGATTGGACAAATGCCATGTAACAAAAGGGTCACACACATCAAAAATTCGTAACAGAAAAATATTTCTCTTTACATTCATGTATCACTTATTGAAAAATGTGCAGTAGTTTCAATAATGATTTTTTAAAATCAGGACCATAATTTGTACTCACCCTGTACACATTTATTTTTTATAAATATATTTTTAAATTACACAAATGTATTGAAAAATACTAGAACTATTTTATAAAATCTTTTATTTATCAAATAACAAAGTTTTATTCAAAAAATATTTTTTAAATAACATTTAAAAAAATACATAATCCATTTATGTATGATAATCAGGATTCCATGGTTACTAAACCATGAGTTAAATGAACTGTGAATTATAACATTAATACAAATTGTGCAATGAAAAATGTTCTAACAATAGTATGAATTTTTTGTATTTCAGTTTATTATGAAATAAAAAAATAATACCTTTACTTTAACACTTAAAATATTTAAAAAAAAGGAAGTTTGTTTTCACAACCATCTTCTATGGATTTTTTAAAAAATTTTAAATATCATTTTTTTCCTTCTTAATCTTTTGCACATCCAATACAAAATGGTTGAAAGCACAATCTCACAAATCACCAGATTTTGAAAAACAGAAATCAATCTGGAAAAATTTTACTTCACAAGAAACAAATTTGGAACTAGTTTGATATCACGGGGCACAGCGAAAAACGCTGTTTGGCGTGATAAAGAATCACACCAAGCAGCGCATGCCGTTGGAATGAAATTCAAGATGGTGGCCTAGCGGTAAGACTCGTCTGAAAAATAATTTTAAAGAACTTTTTTGAAAATATTAAAATCGATTTCAAATGAAGGATTTAGGAATAGATTGAGACTAACCACGATCGATAAATAATTAATATCAATATTATAAAAAAATCATATTTACTAATAGTAATATTATGCAGTATACAATAATCTTGTAATATAATGTTATAGAAATTATTATATATAATATTCATAAAATACTAAATAGTAATAATTATTAGATATTCATATGGTATTACTTTTTATTATTTTATATAATAATAATCACGTAATATAATTTAATAGATTTTATAAAAAAGAATAATCATCCTATTGTAATACAATAAGAATCGTACAGATATAAGAATACTCATTTAACATAATTATAAAAAACAACAAAATAATAATTGTAAATAAATAACATAATAATAATAAATAAATAAAATAATACTTAGAAATAAATAAAATTATAAATAAATAACACATATGTAATAATATTTATAAAATAACAATTATTACAAATAACGTATATTATATGATTATTAAACATTCTAATTTTTGTATTTTTAAATTATTAATAAAATAATTACATAATATATATTAAAATTGATAATGAATAGCAACTAAAAAGTACTAAAAGCTTGCTATGTTCCAAAAACTGCAAATTTTTTCAACGAATTTCATCAAACAAGAAACGAAAAAAAAAACATTTTTAAAAAGTAAAATAAATTGAAAATAAACAATTTATAGAAATATTTAAAATATAACACTCATTCTTTGAAAAAAAATATCTTAGTTCTCACTAATATTAGAAATATCCATATTCGAAAATAGCATTAAATAGAACAGAAGACTGAAATATATTTTGATTCGGGATTACAATGAAAATGGTTAAATTGTAAAAGAAATCGAAATAAAATCATCTGAAATTAATAGGATTACTGTGGGAACAGAACCAATAAAAATTAATTCTAATATACGTTATCGCCATGGCAACCACATCGCCAGACGATTAAAATATTAAGGTAACCATATTGTAATATTATCGCCCATCTTGGCGAACATAAACAACAACTTGGTGCGATGCCCCGTGATATCAAACTAGCAGGACAAATTCATATATATATAAAATAAAAAGGAAAAAAGCATTAATAATAATAAAGTAACGTACTAAAGTAATTAGAAACTGAGTAATTAACTAAAAAAGACATATCGCCCAAACAAAATATTAATCTGAAATCATAAAAAAAAAATTATATCACATTGCCCTCAACTAATATCACAAACACTTGTGTTGCAACTGTTGCATAACAAACAACCCAGCATTGTGGAGTCCAAGCCTGGCTTTGCAAGGAGGCTCTAATATTCTTCTTTATGCCACTGCGTAGCAAGGAAGCATAGTAAATCTGCATGTTAATGATGTCTGACTGCATATTTCCTTGCTAATGATTTGTCACAAATATTTAATAATGTCATTCAGTATAAATCAAAACCAACAATAATAAATTAAAACTTCCTATGATTATATAATTACTATTTGAAATAACCAAAAGCTTTTCTCACTGTTAGTGATTTTTACTTTCATAAATTGTATATAAATTATAATATTTTTTTTTTCCAAAAGGTAATTGTTATAATTCCTTAATTCCAGGGGACAGATAGACACTTATATCCCCAATGCATTTTTATATCAATCCAATGATTCAATCCATTCTTTTAGGCATTTTGGTTTATTTCTTAGACAACACAGAGGACGTACACAGCACAAATAACATTACATAAATCTGACTCTACATGCAAACATATAAAACAAAGTATATATATCTCAGATGGCTTGCAGTGCCATCTATTCATTTAACATTTAATTTACAACAGTAATATCTATTGATGGAAAAACTAATGGTACTTTATAACTTTACTAATAAAATTGAGAAAGATGAGTGGTACAAAAATCTATAAAATATAATTTTTAATATATAGCAATGGCATAATTTAGCAAAATGGAATAGAAAGCCATATATAAGTTACCTATATATATATTGTAATTTGAAACAATTAATTTTGCCAAATTTAATGTGCATTAGTCTCTTTATACAGCAGATCTTTAGAGCACCAAGACTAGGACCTATGGCAAAACAGAAACAAGATCTGCCACAAGTATATAACCATGACTACTCAGCCACATATATAAACAGGAGTTGATTTCAAAATTCATAAAATGGTGCATATAAAAATACTTTTAAACTTGTTAAAAGAATTTCTTGAGTATCACATTTACATTTTGAAGAATTCTTACATTAAAAAAACTCATATCTGTGTTGGAGAAACTAAAAATCTAATTACAATAAAAACGAATGAGAAACTGATGTATTTAAAATGATTTTTCATCACAGTCTCAAAAACGATCATTAATTGATAATCACCAATTCACAAATTTCAAAGCAAAATCTCAAAATCATATTGTTACTTTTTGTACATTACATTTACACTAGTTACATTTTGTAGCATTCTTACTTAAAAACACACTGTTATATCTAAAACTTAAAATCTAATTACAATCATAAGAATGAGAAAATGATGCATTTACAATGACTTTTCATCACAGTTTCAAAAATGATCATGAACCAGTGATCACTAATTCTCAATTTTCAAAGCAAAGTTTAACGTTCAAAATCTTTTAACACATTTCCCCATGGATATTGATCCACATCATAACTTGAGTTGCTTGTCACAACACGGAGCAGTTTGTAAAATTTCTTCACTGTTGTTCTCTAAGGAAAAAATTTAGAAATATTGTTAAAAAATTGCTAAACATAAATCTTATTAAAAAGCAATTTAAAAAATTGAAAACAAAGGTTAGACAGAGATGATTAGAGAATTGAGAGTGAGAGAATAATAACGTCGCATTCTTCAGCTACAATGAGGGCTTTCGACGACAGACCTTGTAATTTTGAACCATGGTCAAGTGACGAGGACAACACATGAGCTGGCACCCCCTCTCCAAACTACCATACCACACCACACCAACGGGAGGATGTTTGAGCTCTCAACAGATTTAACATGCATCGCTCCCCTCCACAGCGGGTCTTCAGTGGCTCAAACTCATGACACCCCAGCCACGAGTCCATTACCTTGACCACTAGGCTAATGCAGCCACGTCACTAGAGAATCAAGTATTTTTAATGAATAACTTCATTCTTAAATATCCCACATATATTAAGTGTTAAATGAAGAATTATAAAATCATTTCATATGTATCATTATTCATAATAAAAAAGAAGCATCAAAAACTAAATATTTTCTTTTACAATCAATTTCATATTTGTATTACTTACACATATTTACAAGTTTTAAAAATAACCAAAAAATAGTTTGCAATATAATATACAAAGTTTGTAACTAAATTTATACTGGACATACCTGATTTTTGCACAACTCATTAACACTAGGTTTTATTCTCGCTTTATTTAATAAATGATGAAAAAGTTTTCCATCAAAATATCGCCATGGCATAATATGTATTATAGGAATAGGAGATCCACATGTACTTGAAACCAAGAACATAGTTGATACACCACACAAGAAGAGAGTACATAAGTTTACAGCATCAGCATCCAACCATGGAATCTAATGTAAAAATTATTATTAATATTGAAAGATCGGATAATCATGACAGTTAAAACTAGTTTTATCATTGCAACATTTCAATAAAATCATTAAGTTAGTGCTTTTTGTCTGGAAGAACTCATAGAATATATGATTCATTTTAAATGTATCCAAGATCATAACTCTTTGATCATCCTAGTATAACATTTTGCTAAACTGTTATTTCTCAACTGCACCTTGAGTGAGATTTACTGCAATTAATAAATTCTCTACAATTCAATGTAAAGTAAAATCTCATTTACTTAACTCTGTCTCTCAACCTAATATATTTCAGATATGCTTTTTTTTATATGTTACATCAAGTACAATTTGAAAAATTAGTACAATTCTTTTTCAAAACAGTGAATGTTCTTCATTTTTAGTTAAAATTTCTATATTTTGCTTCATCAGAAATGAATATATTTAAAGTAGTTATTAAATTTTTTCATTTTATTTTTTCATTTCAATGTGATTAGAATATTTGCGATGGATCTATATGCGTCTTCTTACTAACTCCTTGGGTATTCCTTTAGGGCAAGACCAACTTTCACAGAAAACAAGAAAACGTGATTATGCAATTTAAGTTTAATAAATACATTCTGTATTTGCGAGTTTTAAATGGTTAGTGAAGTGAATTTATGGGAAGCTAGCAATTGGGCAGTAGTACATAAACAGTGTACGAAGCGTGAAGTGGAATCTCGAAGAATTGCTTAACTATTAGTGTTCAAGGCTACGTCTAAAAGTTAAAGAATTGCAAGAATTCAGGTACTGTAATTTTAGTTTAAACAGAAGTTAGAGAGTTAAATCAATAACAAGATTCTTGCATCAAGCCTTGTATAAGTTATTGTAAGGGCAGATTCTCAGGATTGTAGATATTGTCCACACGCTATCTTGTCTCATCTTTGCATTATAGTTGATCAAATTTATCTTATTGAGAGTATTATTGTGTCTGTGTTGAATATAAATAAATAGTTTGAGTTCATTATGTCATCTGATCATTTAGTTCCTCCTACACATCTAGCTGGGTTTGAGGGAAGAAGGAATAATAATTCCTTACATATTTATCATTATAAATTGTATGCATAAATTGTATGCATCCAAATTTAAAATCAGTGTATACTTGTATCTAAATTACATAAAGATATAGTGAAATTAAATTTAAATTGCTCATCTTCTGAAAAAAGATTTGCTAATTGTTCTAAAATTATTTGCACACAAATGAAAAAAAAAACTCAAGTGAATACATATATTGCTAAACATTCAACATTGGTTTTCATTAAAGAAAACATTCAATTTTTTAAAACTTCAGACAAAAAAAAATTTTTTTTTTTTTTACTCAAATTAAAAATTTTACATTTTAAGTATGAAAAACAGTTGAAATAATTTACATACCGTAATTTCGCACGTATAGTCCGCAGACACCATTTTATATAAAAAAAAATTCAAAAATCGTCAGATAGTCCGCGGACTATATGTCCGAAATTACGTTATTTTAATACGGCAATATTAATGTATTTTAGAAACAAAGAACTAAGTATAAATAGAAAAAAAGTACTTCCTTACTAATATACCTTCAGAAATAAAACGCTAAATACAAATAAAAAACAGTGCTTACTAATTAATCATATATTAATTAATCACACATTCTACTACATTAACGAAAACCTTCAAAGTCCGATTCATCGGTATCAGAATTAAACAGTTCTAATATATTTTCGGGAAGAGTGTCCGAAAGTTCATTTTCAGCATCACTATCTTCACTGTCAGTGATTTCCTTGCTTTCACTAACAATCCCGATCGGATGGTGGACACTTTAACACTTTTCCAGGATTTATCGACACATTCGGCAACTTCAGTGTATGAAGCGCGTCTCATATTTCCTCCTTTTGTACAAGTATGTAAATCTTCCGACATCCAGTTCTCCCAGCAAGCACGTACGTGGGACTTGAAACTTGTTTTTTAAATTTCAACGTTTTTACCCTTGAACAACCAGCGTATTATCCGCACTGGTGGATAGTCCGCAGCTTCAAAAATTCGCATTTTAAACACAGATAGTCCGCGGACTATACGCACGAAATTACGGTAATATTAACCCATTCAGGACCATGATCACACACATGTGATAACTTCAGAGAACACAATATCATATGCAAGATTGTGTTTTGCATGTTTTGATGCCCATGATCTTAATTTGGCACTTATGGAATTTTGAATGATTATAAACTATAAATTTCAGCATATTCTATTACAATAATGATTTTATATGAATTTTTAAATGAAGTTAGGCTTAACAGGAAAAATTGACAGGTCCTGAATAGATTAAATTAATTCAAATGTCTACATAGATTCTTAAACATATTTCCTAGCTATACGCATTAGAAACAAAATTTTAATTTCAAAATAATACTAATAATAATATACTATAAAATCCGGTGTATAATACACACCTTTAACACACAAAAAAAATAAGACTGAAATTTATGGAAGCACATTATATGCTGGGTATAAAAATGGTAACTTCAAAAAGAAAAGGGATGAGCATAAAAAAATTAATTTATATAGATATCAAAATACTGTTTATTTTTTAAAAAATGACATTCCCTGTGAATTTAAAGGGTTGTAATTCTAGAAATACATATACTGTGTTTTTTTTTAAAAGCTTGGGATAATACCTCAAATAAATGACTTAAAAACTTGAAAACATATCAGCATTGCTCTTGTACTTTTCAAGTTCCTTCGTAAAAAGAAGGGGTGTTTGTGTGTGTGTGTGCACAACATACAACGAATATTCCTTATAATTTTAAAATGTAGCTTGAAAGTATAGGTGTGCATTATACACCAGATTTTAAGGAACTTTTCACTTCTACTCACTGGTAAATTTAGCAGCTCTTTAATTTTTTTATTCCATAAAGCTTGAGCAACAAAAACAGCAACTTCCAGAGGTTGAATAAGTGGACTCGACTCCAAGCCACCAATTAAAGAACTAAGAGTGCAAGCTAAAACAATGTGATCATTTGGTAAGTCAGCTAAAAGATCAAACTTCATTGGTATCTGTAGAATATGCCAAAAAACTCTTAACTTCTCCCTTGAGGATAATTTGAACCAAAGATCTTCAATTTTTGGAACTGCACATAAAAAAAATAAAGTTTTAAAAATCGTTATGGTATAAAAAAATTACTTCAAACATAAAATTCTTATTACTTATGCATGTAAGGAAAATATGGAAAATGTAATCTTATTTTAATTAATGTCTAAAAATAAAATTTTTATTTTAAAATTTCCTATTTATAATGTAATTAGGCTTATATATATGTCACTAAAATTAAACTGAACTCAGTGGTACAACAGCCCATGAGGACTAAAACCTACTGTGTCCATCTCAGTTTTCATGACTTGGGCACTGAGCTGCATGAGTAGATGTTCTGGTCAGGTGGTCAGTCTGATGCAAAACCGACAGAGTTTAATTCCCAAGCAATCTTGGTACTCATTTTTCGACCCACTGAAGATATATATCTCTGTACTAAATACAGATTTTGAAAAAAGTAGATTTTTATTTTTCACGTGATAAATAACAAAAGTATGTAGAAAAAAAAGTTTTGTTTTACAATCGTGATTTCTCGCTGATGTAATCAGCATATGCAACTCCATATAGTTATCTAAAAATTTTACAAAATTCTCCACATTATAAAAAACAAAGTTACAAATATCAATGACTTATATGGTTTCCTTTGAATTACTAGCTCCAGAATAGAGATCCTCAACTGTCCCCTTTATCTCTCTTCATTTGACTTTTCAATAATGCGACTCCCATTTAATTAATGCAAGTAGTAGTACAGCCATTTCACTTATTTAGGTTCAGAAATTAACAATAGAAACGATTGTACTTCTGAAATCCAAAAGAGAATTACTATGGCTAATAGATGTCTTAATGGAATATGAAAATATATAAAGACAAATTTAAACAAAAGAAAAACAAAGGCTCTATTGTATAAAAGTCTTTTAAGATCAGTATTAACTTATGCCTGTGAAACTTGGTCCATGTCTCGAACAGATGAGAAAATGATAAGTATCAACGAAAGGAAGACTTTAAGATTTATTTTTGGAGGAATTCAGGAAAATAGAATAAGGCAAAGAAGATCAAATTTTGGGCTCTATCAATCATATAAAGAATCTGACATTGTTAATTTCATCATAATACAATGAATTAAATGGGCAGGTCACATTGTCAGAATGGATGAAAAGACCGCACCACTAAAAAAAGTCTTCAATGCCTAATTAATTGGCACATGAAGAACGGGCAGGCCAAATCTTTTATGGATTGATGGCCTAGAAAAAGATTTTCTAGTTTTGAGAACTAAGAATTGGGAGAATACTAGCAGGAAGAAGGCTTCTTGAGAAGGTCAAAGCCCACCCTGGGCTGTCGAGCCACTGAGGAAGGAAGGAAGTACAGCCATAATTGCACTCAGAAAACTTTCACATGAACTACTTAAATACAAATGAATGTCCTGACCATTGATGCATATCCTACGCAATGCTGCTATTTAGGCAGTTACATATTGTTATCCTATACTTTTGGCTTTCAATGCATTTATTTAACTTCAAAATGTGTTTCTCTCACATTTTATAGAACTTTGAGAAAATAAGCATGAATTCTGTGATAAGTTGGTTCAGGTAAAAATTTGTTTTTAGAATAAGCTATTGATAATTAATTTAGGCAAAGTGCATCGTAGTTACCAATTTTGACTAATTTATTTCAAGTTTAATCACATCAACACAAGCGATAAGAGCTATAAATTAACATCCCAACCAGTAAAATGAAACATTTGGAAATACTTGGATGTCTTCTGATGCTATATTCAACCATCTTTTTTTTAATATGGGTAGATGTGCTCATATTACGATTCAAGAAAATTTTACATTAATGTCCCAATTTATTTACTTCAGCCTAAATGTTTACAATATAAAATACGAATAATGAATAAGGACTTGTAAATCCATTTATGGAGCACATGAAATTTCTTTTTTCCAAACTTAAATATATTTTTAAATAAGCATTTAATTTATAGCTATTAGAATGTCATCATTTTATAAGCTTTTATTTAACTTGTAATGTATGTATGTATGCAATTTGTTCGGGTGGAATCTTGCAACTCAATTTTGAAGCTGATATCTTCAACCGATTGAGCTGAAATTTTGTATACACGTTTAGTTTGGATGACAACGGATATTTTGACCATTTATATTCTAATATTGCAATTACTTAAAAAGATATTAATTAAAAACCTCAAAACACGTAATTGTTTTACCCCTGTGCACTGTTTATTCCGCTATGCTCAGCGACTCAAAATGAAGAACTAGGGAAGGGGGGGTTCTTTTTAATTTCGACATTTTTAAAACAGTGATTTAATGATTTTTATAAAACTCAGACAAAAAATAATTACAGAATCGGAAAGATACAATACAATTGTTTTTACAAAATAATAATATTTATATTTTTTACAATTTTTTTTTAAAAATGAGTCAAAATCAATACATTTTTATGAAAATGATGGCTAAATTGTTGCACATAATTTTTTTTAAAATTTGAATTAATCGACATTCTTTATTAAAAGAACTCATGCTTTGCTATTTTAGAATCAGTCATTTAAAAAATAAAATATCAAAAACTTTTTTTTTTTACAATTTTTTAAAAAATACTCAAAATTTTAATTAAACATTTAATAACTTCGTCATTTATGAAGATAATCTAACGAAACTCTTTTTGTGAGTGTAGAACAATATTACCCAAAATCTGTATGAAGATTAAAAAAATTGCTTAAAAATTACGGATTTAAAAAAACTGTGTTTTTCATCGATTGCGTGCTTTTGCAAGGATTCATTTAGCTACTGTTCGAAATTAACTGGCAAATGACCTTCCACCAATGCGTTGAATGAGATGAACAGACTGAGAAACCTGTCCAGAGATAACTAAAAAGTAAAAAATAAATTAAAAGTAAAAAAACTTTTTTAAAAACAAGCTTTTATTTAAATGAGCTAAAAAAAAAAAAAAACTTTTCCTTTTAAAACTTTTTTTATTATCAACTTATAACATCATTACACAATTTATATGATATAAAAGCTTGTCATGAGATTTACCTGTGTTGATAAACAAGTAAATTAACTTATCTGATTGATTTTAATTTTCAAAATTTTAAACTATGTAAATACAAGTACTTAAACCTTGTGACAAGCTTTATATCATATAAATTGTGTAATGACCTTATGAGTTGATAGTAAAAAAAGCTTTAAAGGAAAAGTTTATTTTATTCTTTTTAGCATGTTTAAATAAAAGCTTGTTTTTAAAAGTTTTTTTACTTTTATTTAGTTGAATCCTCAATATATCAGTAGAATATACTTACAGTATTGAATGTATGCAGTAAAGAAATTGAATTATTTAATTATATTAATATACAGAATCAATAAACTGAAATTTTTAAAATTATTTCAGAATCTACACAACAAAACTTAACATATAAATGTAAATAACGTTCAATACATCATGATTATAAAATATCAACAAGTTGCAATGATACTCTAACACAGGGGTGGCCAACCCGCGACACACGGGAGTCAGAACTGTGGCACACGAAGACTTATTGAAAAATTACAAAAATATTGTGAAACAAATACTGAATTAATTGAATTACAACAGAAAATTATCACGAAGAGAATATGTAAAAAACGGAAATTTTCAGCGTGAGATTTTGAAGGCGCTAAGCAAGAATTTTTTCTTTTCTTCAGTATAGCCCCAAAAATGAGACCACGCTCCAAAACTTACAATTCCACAGCATTGTAACTTTCTGAGAAAAATGTTGAGTAACGTGAGCTTAAAAACAAATAAATTCTCTCTCTCTCGGACAGTCGAATCTTCCCAAAAAGTCACCCTCTCTTAGGGGCGGTTATTTTTAACATCTCGGATTTCCATTCAAATTCCCCTTGCTGTGCTGAAGTTTTAAATTTATAGCTATTGGTGGTCAGCGTGATGTCAGATAAAAAGGTTTTTCCCGAAGGTGTTGGCTATTTACGATTTCTGTAATGTGAAGAAGTAATTCTACAATAAATTAGGAGAGCAGTTATTGATATGGTAGAAGTAATTCTATCTGCACAAAGTAGCCGCTTTATAAAGCAGAGAGAGTGAGAACTTGCATCTATGACTAATCAGAATGCTGGATTCAGAGCCTAGAAAATTTGTAGCGTAACATCGTCAAATTGTTTCCAGCTGTCAGACTCAGTTGATTTTAAACTCTGTTTAGCAAGACGCTAAGCCTTTTTCCTCTTCTAAAATTGTTTTTAGATTTTAGCATTGAGCGTAGTTGTTAAAAAATTTTTTATTTTCAATATGTTTATGAGTAAGCCTTTGACATCAAAAATAAATTATGAAGAGCATATTGCAGCACGTGATTTTAAAATTGTCTGGGAAGAACAATACTTAGTTACACATTAAAATGCTTCCAAGCCTGTTTGTTTGATATGTTGTATTTGTATAATAGTTCCAAAAGTATATAACTTGCACCTTCGTTTCAAATAACTGCATAGTGATTTCAGCAGCAAATATCCTGTGGGATGAAATTTGCGAACCAAATTTATCAATAAAAAAAAAGATATCTTTATCCGACCAACAATTTTTGTTCCCGAAGAGAAATGACGAAATAGAAACTATAGTGAAGGTCTCTTTCTTTGTTGTTAGCCCTCAAGAAAAAACCATATTCTGATGGAGAGATAATAAAAAGCAGCCTTTTAATTTTCACCCAAGATGTCAGTGATGTAATGCAAAAAATATGGTTGCTAAAATAGCTTTGTCTAGAAATACCGTCGTGCCGTTTTGATGACATGGGCCAGGATGTTGGAAGGCAAATTGTCTCTGGACTTCAAAATTTCAAATACATGGTGGCTGTGATATCACAGACAATACGCAGTTAAGCATCTTTATGCATTACACGAACAATAATTTTGATACTGTGGAAGAACTTCTTAATTTTTCCAACTAGTTTTAACTACAGGTGGAGACATTTTTAAGGAACTTAAAAATGTTATATAAGTTAACAAAGTAGAATGGACAAAATTAGACAGTATTTGCACAGATGGAACGCCTTGCATGGTTGGCAGGTTAAAAGGTTTTGTTGCATTGCTTGAAAATTATTTGGGAAGAAAAATTTTCAAGTACCATTGTATTATTCATCAAGAAGCTCTTTATGCCAAGAACTTAAACTTGTCTTTTGTTGTCTTTTTTACAGTGCACCAAGGGGTAAACCCCGTGGTGCACTGTATCAAGAAAATACGAGCGTGTGCTCTGAAATGACGAAGATTTCTTGCGCTTTCCCCCCAAAAAACGGAAGAAAATGATGAGTTACTCCATCATTGTAGTGTACGCTGGCTTTCCAAAGGAAGTTCACTTGCGAGATTTTGGATTTTGATGGAATGTGTTTTTTAGAACATCTGGAAGAAAACAATGAACTTCCCAGTGAATGCTTGCTCCTCAGGAGTGAAAATTGGGTGAGGGATTTAGCTTGTCTTACTGATGTAATTGAACATTTAAACAATTAAAATTTAAGATAACAGGGAAAAAATTGTATTTTTTCTACTTTAGTTGGTCATATATCTTCTTTTGTGAACTAACTTTTGATTTTTTCTGTATTTTGAAGGAAAAAAATTAACTCTTTCCCCCTTTATGCAGGAATTACCTGCCAAAGCTAGTAATGTTCCGAACTATGGTAGATTTAAAAATTTAATATCCATTTTGCTGGATTCTTTCAAAGCCAGGTTTGTGGATTTAAAAGATGATAAAAAAAATACTGATCTTTTCACAAATCCTTTTTTGATTTTTCTTCAAGACATTAATTGTTACCCATCTCAGGTACTAATTGAAATTATTGACCTACAGCATCATATTACTCTGAAAAGCAAATATAAGAAATTATTTTAACCGCAAATGATCTGAATTACACCGAATTTTGAAAATTTGTGCCATAAGCAATTTTCCAAATTTACATGATTTGGCGGTCAGATATTGTAGTAGGTTAGGATCAACATGTTTGTGAAGAAATGTTTTCTGTTATGAACGCAATTAAATCAAAATATCGCTCAAAATTAACTGATATGCACCTAAAACACCTAATTTTGTTAGCATCTTCAAAAACTAATTCAAATATAGACGATTTAGTAAAAAAACTACAAATTCAAAAGTCACATTAAGAAAGTTGTGACGGGTCTATTCACGAGATATTCCTACTAATCCTCTTGGGGAAACTTTGAGGCTAGCATTTACATTAATTCACAGCCTTTCAAGAAGAACACAAGATAGATATATGTAAATTATTTTGACTATATAAAGTCTAGGTTTTGTAGATGTAAGAGAGAAGGAGCTGTGAAGCTGTCAAGTAAGTGTGAACACTGAAGTATTTACTTCACAAACCTAGCGCGGTAAGAAAGTAATTGCTGAGATCAAATTATTAGATTGAAGATTTAAGATAGTATAATCAGAATTGGCTATCGGTTCATTAGTGCTTGTTCTCCTTATCTATTTCTGGTAGTCGGGTTTACTTAGAGTTGAATATTAGGAATAATCAACGCTTTAGATATCACTCCTAGGTTTCTTCTTATACTTCCACTTGTGATTGTTTAAGTGTGTGTTCAAAGTCTGAATAAATCTAATTGTTATCATGGAGTTTGTTGGTGCTGCTTTGTTCCCCCCCCCCTACACCTAGAGACGGGCAGGACAGAGAGAGAGGGGTACCCTTACAAAGTACTGACTACTTAATAAGCACATAAAATTAAATTTTTTAAGGTGCTTGTTTTTATTTTGTACCTAAGCTAACTTGTTGATCCTGTTAAAATTTATCAACAATAAAATGTAAGTTTCTACTTTTTAATTGTTATACCATTTTTTTTTTTTTTTACATTTGCACAACATAGAACTTGCATTAAAAATATTGTTACGAATTTCCTGCGATGTGCTTAAAGTAAATTCAGTAAGCAGAATCCTTTTTAAAAAAATAAATAAAGCTATTTATTTAACGAAGACTACAAGAATAACACTGCGCATTCAATAGCTCAGTCACCAGCCTACAGCTTGCTTGCTGTCTAAGGCTCCAATACCACTCCTAATCTTTCGTGCTTGTTTTTATATGCTCTCTGCCGGAAGTGACGTCACTAACAGGAAGTTATGTCATATTAGAAAAATCCAGAACCTTGGAGAGAATTCAAGAAATCAGGATCCCTCCAGAAAATTCTCTCTGTCGCCAAGGTTTCCAACTTCCGTCGCCAAACTTGGCGAAATGTCGCCAAATTTGGCGACAAAAATTAGTTGCCTAAAACATCGCCAATGAGCCAATATCTCGCCAATTTGGCGACTTGCTATTGAAATACAATGGGATACATATAACATTCATTATCATAAGACAAATTACACCAATTTACAGAATTCGTAACAATATGTTCTTGGTGTAAATAACCCATAATAAGCCTATAAGTAACATTTTTTCACTTTCGTATATTTTTCAGTTTGGTGGAAAAGTTGGAAGTGGCATGCGAAATTTCTTTTTATCAGATTGTGGCACGCTTCCCAGAAAGGTTGGCCATCCCTGCCCTAACATATTTAATATATATTTTTTACTTAAAGTTAAAACGAGGGAACTAAATTTTAAAAAATATTAATATTTATATTAAGTTACAACAGTATTTTTCTATTTCAAAACAATCATACTAGTTAAAAAGCCATGTGTAAATGTTGCATATATATGTAAATGTAGGTTTCTGATAAGAGATATTCTACAAGTTCTTGGCAACTATGTAAAATAATACTTACCAACATTTCTGGCCCCTGAAAGATTTTTTAGCGGTAATGGCTTCACATATTCAGGTTTATCCATAAAATTTCCCTGGTATGCACACCATTCCTCTATAATAATAGAATCTCCACTTCTAGTTTTACCTGGATTTCCTACAGAATAAGGAGGTACAAAACAGTTGAAAAGCACCCCATAACAACGCTGTCGAATTTCTCTGTATAGTATGGCACATGGAAGTCTTGATTCATCTTCTAGCACCTGAGATAAAGCAAGAGTATTAAATAATTAAAAATAATAAAGTATTTAAATTTATTAAACAATAACTATAAATAATAAGAAATTATGAAGAGGAAATTAATTACAAAGCATTTTCAACTTGAGATATGAAACTAATCTGTAATTTGGTTTATCAATAAGGCTACATTGTTTTTAATTTGAAAATGTATAATATATATATACTAGCTTTCATGGCCCGGCGTTGCACGGGCTTTTACCGAGTGCATACATATGTGCATATGTGAAATTAACATGGGGATTAAGTTATACCGAGAGTATAACTTAATCCCCATGTTAATTTACTACTTTTTTTTCTGATGCCAACACTTTTGTGTGGTTTTGACGCGTACCATGTGAGTGCATGACCCGTGAGTGCTTGTCATGGCTTTGCCGCTTAACATTTTCCCTTCTCTTCACAAATTCAACACTTCCAATATTATTTTTCGAAATTACTTTGATTTCTTTGTTTCTTTCCTCTCCACTTAGCCCGGTGTTGCACGGGCTTTTACCGAGTGAATAACTTTATCCCCATGGAAATTTCGTGTTTCCCTCAGGCCGATAGCACTTATGTGCGCGATGAGAGTGATTTCTTTAACTATGTCATTAAACTCCCTTTTTCGAAATTTGTTCTTGCGTTGGTGTGGTGTTCTAATTATTAGAGATGGGTGAAAGCTCAGGTGTCGTCCTCGTCACTTGACCATGGTTGAAAATTTCGAGGTCCATCGCCAATAATCCTCGAATAGGCGAACAGTGCGAATTTAAAAATCACTCACTCAGTTTTCAGTTCTTTCGTTGCAATTTTTTAGCCCCCGGAAACGAAAATGTAGCCTTTTTAAAGATAGTTGTATGTTGAAAAAAGACAGAAAAGTAGAAATTTTTCAAATTTCAAAATTTTACTACTATTTTAAATATTGAAGTAAAATTGTGAGGATTTTTTGAAATATTCGACACACGGGAATAATGTTTAATGCAATTATCTTTATAAAAGAAGAAATTATTAAATGATTGTTTTAAGTATTTTGAGTGTTTTATTAAAATTTGTTTCGAATGCATAACATACTGCCATGGAAATTCACCTTCCTTTATCAAAGTTCCTGGTATGTGTGTGATTCCTTTATATTAACGTCACTACAATTCCCTTTTTCGAAAAAAAAAATATTTTCCAGATCTTACTAATGTCAAACAGGTTTCAGTTCTCTTTCTACAGCACGGTGTTACAGTGGCTTTTTTGAGTGTAGAACTATTTTCCCCCTGACTCTCCCCTCAGATATAAGATTTATCTTCAAGTTTCTATTCATGACATATCAAAAACAATATTGCTTTAGTAAAAAAATAATAAATTTAAACAATAAAAGAAAACTATTTTGATGCTTGAGTAAAAAAAAAGTCATCATTTTTTAATAATAGATAATTTTTAGGAATCTAAAATAATAAAATAATTTTCAGATTTTCATTAATCAATCGCTACTTACAGTTAGCTTAAAAATGTCTCTAGAACGTATTTTTATCCAAAATAATAGGCGATATACTTTTTATTAACAAATAATTAATTTAATAAGGAAATAATAGAAATATTCATTTGATTTTAAAAAATATATTAATTTAAATCCACATTATCTATAAATAATAATAATAAAAAATTCTACAGATAGCTCTTGAAACGTTTGGATGTTTGATTAAACATATGTAAGTGCTAAGAAAAACACTATGTGAAAAACCTAGTTATAAGTACACATTCACTGAAAAAAATAATTCAAAAAGAAAATAATACTATCTGATAAAAACATTTAATTTTTTTATTTTAATTTTAGTTTTTCATTCGACACTGTGTTAATTAAATTATTTAAACACGTATCTGAAGAAAAAAAGTTTTTTTTATACAAAACTAACTTATTAATTATTTTATGATAAAATTGATTTAAAATGTTCATAAGCCTTTATTTACATATTTACAGTATAAAATTCAAAAATAAAATAATACATGTGATAGAAAATATATTTCAGAATATTTCCTTTTGTGTGTAATGATGTGTGGCGACGCAATGTCCAGTAAGAGAAAAAATTTAAGACAAGTATGAAAAAAGCGACCGGCGGGTTTCTGCGAGGCGGACACCCTCCTTCGCATTGACCGCGCACGGCAGTGCTGCAGTTATAGTCTTGAGTGTAGCGGGAGCTCTGAACACTCCGCCACAAGAGCAGTTAACATTGAATGCAATAAATAAAAATGGATCAAAAATAGTTAAGAGAATTGAATTTAGCAAATAAAAAGAGAAATTTAAGTTATGGAGGATTGTACGAGTCCAGGAGAATTCTCCTGGGTCGCTTCCTCTTAATATTGGCTACATTATTTTCAAGGTTTTGCATATTAATATTATCAGAGCTATTGAGTGAATCAAAAAATTTAATCGAGTGATCTTGGATATGCTGCTTAAAGGATGGTATATTTAAACAAAACAAAAAAAATGAAAAGTACATAAAAATAACAGAGGATCACATGTTAGAATAAGTATTTATCAGTACAATTAATTTACGTGGGAAAAATTAGCAGAAATGAAAAAATCGTAATCCGTTGATTCTAACTCCGAGCTACACGATATCACTCCGCATGAAGTAAAAATTGGGACTACTTTTTAAAAATTCTTTAAAAAAAAGTTTTGGGAATTTTATTTTTTAAATGAATGGATCTAAAAGAGAAAGGCTTGAAGTTAATTAGTGTAGAATATCGATTTAATAACACGAAAAGTAATTCATACCCAACGATTTAGAAATAATTTTCATAAAAACGCATCAGTTTTAACACTATTTTAAAAAATTCGGAAAAAATAGAAAATATCGTTATTTTACAAAAAAAAATTATACCGTATCGTGGCGAAATAAATGATCTTTCCGATTCGGTAATTATTTTTTGTCTGATTTGAACACCGAAAATTCGATGACAATTTTAAGATGGTTGAATGCTTCTTGGAGTGTCTGCTTCCCGCAGGGAAGCTTAAACTCCTATCCTGGGAGAACTTTTGGAGAGACTTTGGTTCGGCTTAACCTTAGCCCTTTGCTGCATTTGTGGTCATGAAGATTTAAGTTAAGATGGTCGAAAATGTCGGATGACGGGGAAAAAATTTTTTTTTCACTCGCATTTTTTTTTTACTCGCCAAAGTTACTGATTTCCCCCTGTTTAAGGCAGAATTTTTTTAGTGTAACCCTTGAGTTAGATCGGTCGAAGGCGAAACAGGTCAAATGTCTTTGGCGCAAAGCTAATTTTCGATGCCAATGTTTGGCTAAATGTAAAATCGCGTATTTTAAAAATCATTACCTTCATTTTAAGGGCATAATTTTTACGTAAATGCTCTCAAACATCACCAACTATTTGCAAAAATAACGTACTTTGAAATAAAAAGTGTACATATTACTACTTTTTAATTTATTTCTCAGAAAAACATAAGTTTACGAAAATCACAAAATGTTTTTTAAAATCCGTAATTTTGAAGCAATTTTTTCAAGCTTCGTATATGTTACAGATAATATTACTGTACACACGGAAAAAAGGTTTTGTGAGATTACCTTCATAAATGACGAAGTTATTCAATGTGAAGTAAAAATTGGGACTACTTTTTAAAAATTCTTTTAAAAAAAAGTTTTGGGAATTTTATTTTTTAAATGAATGGATCTAAAAGAGAAAGGCTTGAAGTTAATTAGTGTAGAATATCGATTTAATAACACGAAAAGTAATTCATACCCAACGATTTAGAAATAATTTTCATAAAAACGCATCAGTTGTAACACTATTTTAAAAAATTCGAAAAAAATAGAAAATACCGTTATTTTACAAAAAAAAATTATACCGCGTCGTGGCGAAATAAATGATCTTTCTGATTCTGTAATTATTTTTTGTCTAATTTCGACACCGAAAATTAGATGACAATTTTAATATGGTGGAAAATGTAAGATTACCGCTCGGCCGAAACGGAAGGAAGTTCCGCCAAGTAAACAACCGGCAGGAGTAAAACAATTAGGCGTTTTAAGGTTTCTAATTAATATCTTTTTAACTAATTACAATATCGGAATATAAATGGCAATACGGCTTCCCCGGAAAATTCCCATCTTTTGGTACCTTCCGCGACTTTCTGCGTGTGCGGTTCGTGAGAAGATAGACGCACATACATACATACATACATAGATACGTTTGTTTACCTTCGAATTTTAATAGTGTAAGATATATATATATATATTGTTACTACACGTAGATCGCGGGTTCGAGGATTTTATGCAAAATCAGACGTAAACAACAAGACAGTTCTTTAAGAGCGATGAGTATTTATTGTTGGAAATCAATCCTTGAAATACAGGATTCAACAGCAAAATTCACAGAGTAAATAACAGAAGATTTCACACCTTCAACAGCACTCAGACACAATATGCAGTGTCTAAAATACATGTATGTAAATGACTATTCACAAGCACAGCCGAGCTGATCAAGTTCAAGGCAAGTCTACTAATCACTAATCAAAACAATGCTCACTACTCACTGGTTGAAATCAGACTCGCTACTCGCTGGTGGAAACCAGTCTGACTGTTGCGGCGAGTATCACTCAATTTATAGCTGGGCCGAAATTTCTGGAAAGATGCGCTCGTGTCACAGATCGTGAAATTAGTGGATTTCTCTACTAATTTCTAAAGAATCCAGAGGGTCCCGAACTTGCCAAAAATGATGCCAACTTGGCTCTATCACCAATATTTTGCCAAGTTCCCATTGAATCGCCATTATAACGTAAGGGACGGTGTTGCTTGTGAATATTACAATTTTAACATGAAATAAATATGGCAAAGAGTAATATAAAGGCATTGCACATCCAAATACAAATTATTTACATTATTTTATACAAAATTCGTAACACTATATATATATATGTTATAAAATTATTCGAAAATTACATTTCAATTATAAAAAAATAAAGAATAACTTTATTAACCCCTGAACGGTTGCATAATTATGGGGGGGGATTGCCATAAAAGTGCCTATTTTTTTTATTCAAGAAAACTATTTAAAACTAGTTCAAAAAATGCAATTATTTTTAAATATAGGGTAAATTTTTAACTTGAAATACAAAAAACTAAATTTTAAGAAAAGCCAACATTTAGGGCTATTGTGACTGAATGTTGGTTTTCTAGCAAAGGGAATAAATTACAAAAGCATGTATTTTAAGCGCTAAAGGAGAATTTTTGTAACACTTATGCAAATGTGAAAACATATTCGTAATTTTTTCTTGTGAGATAAATTTTAAAGCATGAGATTCAAAAGACAACATCACAGATCCATCACCACTGTTCTCAGATTCACTAATCGAACTTTCAAAACAATCAGTTATTTCAGAATCACTTTCAGATTCATTTATACTTAAAGCAGAATCTGATTCACTTCCAAATTCCATAATGTATTATAGAATATTAAATATATATTACCACAAAATGCAACCACATGTATTCACGAAGAACAGAACTAAGTAACTGAGCTTAGGTTACAAAAACATATTGCTAATATATATGTTTGATTGTGCTAACATCTAGTTTAAAATAAAACAACTACCTTGAAACATATTACTAATAATCTGGTAAAAAATAAACAGGATTCCAGTATAAAAAATAGATATTTTTAATCTTTTCAGCACGTTACTTTTGAACACTCCAGCCTAGAAATATCTCAGACACAAGAAATAGAAAAATTACACCCAGTGATTTTGACGGGAGCGAGAAGGGGGGGGGGGTTAAAATAATTTTAAAAATAATAAGAACAATTCAAACAACATAATTTAACAAATCGAAAAGACAACATCAACAAAATAACATAAAAAAGCAAGTTCAAAGATGTGTGAAACGTTAAATTATTTCAACCAAATTTATGCAGCATATCTGAAACAAAAAAGAAGTACTGAATGAATAACTTAAATTCTTAAATATAACCGATGCAAA
>BMAO01008383.1:0-152733 GCA_019973975.1 Trichonephila clavata | reverse complement strand
TTAAATTTTTTATATTTTAAGGTTTTCTGGCAAAATTAAGGCTTAATTTTCTTTTGTTTTCTATAACCTTTTCATTTAAATTATGTATATTTCTATTTTAGTGTCTCACATATCCAAGTTGGCAATTGTTGCAATAATACGTCAGTACCTTTTCTTTTTGTTTTAAGCTATATTCTGGTACTATTTTGCTACATTGATGAAACATGGAATTTGCCCGATAAAGGTAAAAAGCAATAACATTTTTTGAGCTTACGTATTATTCAAAAATTGCCAACTTTAATTAATAACTCGCCAAATTGGCAACCATATGCTTCATTTCATGTAATGTCGCCAATAGGTTGCGATAATATGTAAGTACCAAGAAAATGAACTCCATTCAAACTAATTGGGATTATCAGATTGCCGATATCATGATTTAAGTTAGAATTTATGATACTTACATATAAGCATCATCACAGCCAATTTGGTGCATCCTAATCGCTTCTTGATATTAAACAAAAGATTCTTACATGTTTTTATATAAAAAAAATCAGTCCCTTTTGTTGGGATTTGCTTAGTGCCAGTTTGGTTGTAGTGATGCTAATACGTAAGAACACGAAGGCTAATATGAATTTTTATTTACGTATGAGATTTTCTGACATATTTTCCAACATGTTATTAAATAGATTTTGGCATATGTTCTACATGCTGCGTATTTTATTTTTTCTCCTCATAGTTTTATAACCGATAAGTACTCTTTTTTGATCTCATGGAAAGATGGTTTAACTTTATTCATCAAGAAGATCTTCATGGAAACTATTGATGTGATTGAATGCATAACAAAGTAATTTTCTTTTGGACTTCAAAATTCTGAGTTAATGCAATTTTTTGTTGTGTTGCATTATAGTTTAATTTTCTTCTGACAATCGGTTCTTCATATAGATTTTGAAGATTTTATACATATGCATTGTATATAATTGTTGCATATGTATACATTTCTATGACATTTTTTTTTTGGTTGAAAAAAAGATTAGTGCTTTTTTCCTTCATCAGCAAATATCATGTTTTCATCATTACAGGAAAAAGCTACAGATGCTGATTAATGTTGATCAGATTTTTTGTCACATGGCAATTATGGCTTAATTTTGCCTCTGACAATATTCAAATATATAAATTTATTTATACCATTTGTGATCCAAAAGTGTGTGGAAAAAAGATGCACTTGATACGATTTTCTCATATTTCTCTGGATTTCTTTAAAATTCAATGTTGATGCGATTTTACTTCTCATGACATCAAGGTTTAGTTTTGCTTCTGATATGTTCCTTATTTAGTTTTATGAAGATCATATAATTTATACATATGCTGTCCATATATGATATGTTTCAATGATCACTAATTATTTATCATTGTATTTTCTCATTTGTTTGTTCTTATGACTGAGTAACAAATATTTTTAATCGAAATATTGCAAAAAAGTATTGTTTAAAAATTAATTTTTTATCATCAAGGTTTAGTATTTCTCTCATTAGGTTCTAATTTTTTAAATTTTTTATGTAGCACTTTTTAATCTGTTTTAGATGGTTTTTTTTTTTTGGTTCTTGGCTAATTTAATTTTTTCTCTATTGTATTACATCTAAATTTTATATTAAATCTAATATAGATGTTGGATAGTATTACATCCATTCCTCATGTAATTTAATGCGACAGTGTGAATTTAACTTAATAGTTTATTATATAATATAGGTCTATTTTAGATATTTTTAAAATTTTAGTTTGTACTATTTTAATTTTTTCCAATTGAAGGCTTCCTAATATTTTATTTATGATAGTATTTTAGTGAAATGGTTTATCATAATTAATTTTTTCTTCTGATTTATATATTTCATGTATTTTACTCATAGTTCCATAGCAGAAATATACTACTATTATCACTTTTCCGTTATAATTTGTATTTATATTTTCATTCCTATTTACCTTTTTAGCATGTTAATTTTCTCTCTTACATTACATACTTCATATGAAATCATTCTTAACTGTTAAGCAAAATTTCAATATGAACACTCATAAAATAAAATAACTTCTAACTTTTAGATACACTGCCCTGTAATGGCTCAATCCTCTTTAAAATGTGTCATGTTTGCAAAAAAACAGCTGGATTTTTTAAAAAATTTAACCTGTGCGAAGAACGGGTACGACACATGTGAAATCAGTGTTGCCAACTTGGCGAGTTATTTGGAACATTGGCATTGGTGCAATAAAATCTAAGAACCTACATTTTCTTCCATTGAAAAAGGTTACAACTTTTCGTGATACTTACGTATTAGAGTCACTGCAGCCAAAATGGTACTTTTTTCACCAAAATTTGATTTTTTCCTTATAAGACACATAAGAATCTGTTATTTTGATATCGTGGTGCAAATTTTGCTGCGGTGATGCCAATGCATAAGTACCCTTTTCCTTTATTGGCAGATTCTATGTTTTTCCATTGTAACCAAACAGTAGGAAAATGTAACTTTAGAAAATGACACTCAATGTAAACTGAGATTAACAGATTGTCAATATTGTAATTTTAAGTTAGAATTTCTATTTACGTATAATATTTTTTGTCATGCTTTTTTTTTGTTTTGAGCTGCTTATGATAAGTTCATCAAAATCAAATCTTAATTTATCTATTTAAAATACCCTTTTTTTTATTTCAATTAATATTATAATTTCAATATACTATATGTAAGGTTACTTTTATATTTCTTTTTCAATTTTAAATATTTAAGATTTTCTGTTATGTGCTTTTTTGTTGTTGTTCGGAACTGTTTATGGCAATTTTATCAAAGTTAGGGCTTACTTTTTCTGTTTTAATAACCTTTTAATTTAAATTAATATTATAATTCTATTTCAGTTCTGAACTAATATTCTATATTAGATGTATTACTGAGATGTTAGATAGTATTATATGAAGTATGGGTGCAATGCTAATTTAATTTTTTTCAGTTGAATGCTTTCTAATATTTCTTTTTCATGATAGCATTTAGTGAATCAGTTTATCATCATTCATTTTTTCTTTTGGCTCATCTATTCCATGTTATTTCGCCCATAGTTCCCATAGCAGAAACTCACTACTGCTATCACTTTTCTGTAATAATTTTTATTTATATTTGCATTCATTCATATCTATTTACTCTTTAGCTTGCTAATTTTCTCTCTTACATTGAAATATTTGTTTTTGTTAAATTATTATTTACTTTGAAGCCAAATTGCAATTTGTTTAAAATTATTTCTAATGTAAACATTCATTTGAAAAAAAAATGTTTTTAATTTTTGGTTTTCTACTTCATACAGGGTTTTACCCTCCCTAAAAAATATTATAATTGCTATGATAGAAGAATTTTTGTTTTTAAAACTTAACCCGTGCGAAGAACGGGCATTTCAGCTAGTGTTTTATCAATGGCGCCAATTGATTTGATGCTTTCTTTTCTTTTCTAAGCGTTCCCGCTGACATGACTACTTTCGGCATACGTTCTATTTTCACTTCCTGTATAAAAAATGCAGATAAGGTTATAATTAAATACGACAGTCACCATTTTTAAAGTGGGAAAAATGTTTCTCTTAGCCGTGAGAGGGTTAAAGAAATAAGGAAGATATAATTTAAGATACACACATTTTCTACTTCACACAATGACTTAAATTTTTAAAAAAAACCTGGAGTCTCAAATGACATAAAAATAAACAATTTACATAAAATTGGAAAACTTCATGTAAGAAAAAGTTCTTGGTTATGAAAGAAACCAGTTTAAATTAAGAACATCAAAGAAGTAATCCGAAATAAGTCAAAAAAGTACGTTGTCAGAGGACGTGTTTTAAAAAGAGCAGTGACCGCGAGAAATTTTCAAGGATTTACCGAAATATTTCGAAAGTAAATGCTAAAAGATTGAACTCAAACAGTCCTGTTCCTTTCATAAATGTTTTAAAATTAAATATATTCACTTCTTGCGAAATTAAATGCATGGGTAATACATTATAAAATAATAAAAGACTAGCTACGAATACTAGAATCCAAAGAGGAGATTTAAATACTGATTAATTCATGTGCTTTATTTCTTGGGCGGGATTAGAATCAACACCAGTATCGTTAAAATGCAAAAATTATTTATTTTCTTAAAAGGCATAGATGTAGAAATTTGACCTTCGTGGTGGGATCTACCTGACTACACGTTCGGAATTGTTATTTTGAAAGTGCATTAATGATTTTTAAAAAAATATTTAGTGTCACTTCAATTTGAATATACATATATTTCTCCAAAAAATGATAAAATTATGACATATATTTTCAAACATTCTGCAGTTATACATATTATTTCTATAATACTAAAATTTTGCCTAATATGTAGTTAGACTTTTGTACAGAGCTTGAACTAGGATTTTTGAAATGTATAATTTAGATATTTTCATATATTAATATATCGGAATAAAAAAATTTTAACCAAGAAAACTAACATACCAGGTTATTATTTCAATTGACAATAATTCTGAAAATAATGTGAATTTTTCAAAAGTACTTGTTGAAACTTTGTAGAGGTCTTAGCTATAGAAAGGTTAAATATTATTATTATAGAAGTATTTTTTATAAAAGGAGAGTAATTTGAAAATATGTCATTTTTTCTTAATTTTGTGCCAAAAATGCACCTAAGTAATTTTTAATTGTGATAATATTCTTAAATCAATTATATCTACAAGGGGTGATCAAATGAAAAGGTACGAAACGACATAAAATGAAACAGTTAAATATTTGCATATTCCGCCAAGGGAGAATGTAGCGAGACATCTCGGGATGCCATTGGAGACTCTGACTGGGATCGGATCATGCGCGGGTGCCCGCATGCGCAGGAGAGAGCAAAGGCTCTTATAAAAAGCGGCATCCAAATGATGCGAGCACAGAATTACTCGAGCATAGAAAAAGCATTAACTCCGATGTGTCCTGTGAGACACTCCGACGCCTACGCAGGTCCATCAAGAACAAAAGACCGGGGCTGCTCACGGAGGGTGTGGTTCTGCTCCATGATAACGCGCGTCCACACGTCTCCAGAGTCACACAAATGGAACTGGACAAGTTCCAATGGGAGACGTTGGACCATCCGTCCTACAGTCCGGACATGTCACCCTGCGATTTTCATATGTTTGGTCCACTGAAGAAACACCTGAAAGGAAAGCGCTTCAACTCGGACGACGTACTCAAGGACACTGTGAAGGACTAGGTCTCATCACAGCCACAGTAATTTTGGGAACAAGGAATCCTGCGGCTTGTTCATCAGTGGGATCGTTGTGCTCAGGCCTATGGTGTATATTTTGAATAAAGTCTATATTTGTACCCACCGTGTCGTTTCGTACCTTTTCATTTGATCACCCCTTGTATATATATAAAGGAGAAAAAAGAGCGACTCACTGACTGACTGACTAATCACGATATCTCCGGAACTATTCAACTTACAGGCTTGAAATTTGGTAGACATGTTCCTTTCATAGAGTAGAGATCCGCTAAGAACGGATTTTTTTTGCGAAATTCGAACCACAAGGGGCGTTACGGGGGGTTGAGTGGCGTTATAAGTAATTGTTTTCATTTTCAAACTACTCGACGTACAATCTTGAAATTGGGTGAGCAGATTCCTTTGATAGAGTAGATATCCACTACAAAATGAGTTTGGTGAAAATCGACCCCCAAGTGACATTGCGGGGGCTTAGGGGTGTTATAGATAATTATTTCCATTTTTAAACTATTAGACGCACAGTCTTTAAATTTGATAAATAGATTACTTTCATAGAGTAGAGATCAGATACAAGATGGTTTTTGGGAAAGTAACCCCTAAGTGGCGTTGCGAGGAGGGGGGGGCGGTTAAGGGGCGTAATAGATAAATATTTTCGTTTTTAAACTACTTGACCAACCTGCTTGAAAATTGGTAGACATGTTTCTTTTATGGAGTAAATATCCACTACAAAATGGGTTTTGGGAAAAATGACCCCCAAGGGGTGTTGCGGGGGATTAAGAGGAGATATAAATAATTATTCCGATTTTTAAACTATTAGATGCACAGTTTTGAAATTTGGTAAGCAGATTCCTGTCATAGAATAGAGATACGCCACAAAATGCGTTTCGTCAAAATCGACCCCCAAGGGGCGTATATTTTTCAATACAATCAAATTATTAATGCTAGGACTTAAATATCAATAATTTATACACACATATATATATAAGCAGCAAAAATTTATAAAGCATCATGAAATACCCAGCGAAGCGGGCGGGTAACAGCTAGTATATGTATATATAAAACTGGCCTCTAAAAATCAAAACACTAGACATGCTTCGAAGCTCGCTATTAAAAAATGACAGCAAAAATAAATTTCATTGTTTATATGAATGATAATCATGTACTTTTAAGAAATCTTATATGAAAAAAACGATAGTCCTAACTTTTATTTAAAAGAAACAGATATTTTTTTAAAGTAGAAATTAGAGAAAATGGGGAAAAATCAAATTTAAATAGCTTGGTGTGTGTTCGTTATTTGTTTGGTTGTTGAACAATAGTTGTTGGCAATTTCGTTGATAATATCCAAGATAATCTAAAAACGTCTTGGAAAAACTATTTGCTCGATTCATTTAGGTGGGAGGTATAGGGATAAATGGGAAAGGGCTTGTTACAAGTTGATGTTTCTAGAGCGGCTTAAATTGGCCCCCAGTGTGATTCAACGATTGTAGGATCAATTGGAATTTTAAGACTATGTATCTACAGGTTGTTCCAGGATTTTTGGGACAAACTTTAAGGGGAGGTAGGGGACATCACAAGGATTCAGATTTGCCTAGCAACCTATGGTCGGAAGCATTTTCGTTCGCCACTTGGTGGCGTTGTTTGCAAGAACATTGAAGGAAACAGACCTGCATTACCGCAGTCATTTTAGCTGTTCCACCCGCAGAGAAGTATGAGACGTTTTACGAAGGCCGAGCTGGCAGATATGCATCTGATTTATTGATTGGTAGAAGGAAATGTTCAAGCAGCATAAAGATTGTATCGCGAAAGATACTCACAGAAGGATGCACTGAATCATTGGATGTTTACTAATTTGCATCATAATTTGAGTGAATATGGATCATTACGAGGTAATAGGTATAATGAGGGTGGACAGCGAGTGACTCGAACATTCAGCATAGAGCAAAATTTTGGATACCGTTCGAAGGACCAGTGTACGAGCTGTCTCTGCTGCCGTAAGAGGATATCGGATTAGTCCTCATCGTGATTTGCAACATGAAGGCAAACCATTACACTCATATAAACTTCAGAGAGTATTTGTCACAAATTCTGATGAAAATTAGAAAACTTCTGGTGGCCCAGGGCTTCTTTTTGTGAGTACCTTTTACAATGCAGTCTTTCGGCTGCTCGTGCATTTCTTTCTGCCAATCCGCAAATAAGGGGCATATCTGCGAGCTAACTGTTCGTAACACTGTTCCATACTCCTTTGCGGGCAAGGACAGCTCAAATGTCTGCGGTAATGCAGGTCTGTTTCCTCCAATGCTCTTATTAGCAACGTCACCTAGCGCCGAACGAAAACATTTCCGATCAGGGGTTGCGATGCAAATATCTGAATCCTTGTGATGTCTCCTACCTCCTCTTAAAGTTTGTCCCAATAATCCTGGGACACCCTGTGGAAGACATGTTCCAGGTAAATCATGAGTTACAAAACAACATAGACGGAGACTGTTTTCTAACTCTTTCAGATGGAATAAGAAGAAGCATTATGATGCCTCAACTCTTCGCAGATCATTTTGTCGTATCAGGAATAAAAATCTATACTACAATAATGCAAAAACGTCTTCACAATACAAGTCTCCAGGCAAAAGATGAGTATTCCCCCAAGCCATCGACAGAGATATGTCCTTTTATATTGGACAAAAAAAGGACCCCGTTTCCCGGACTAGACATCATTGGACTTCTGTACTCTTCACTGAGAAGTCCAGGTTTACTCTGAAGAGCTATTCAGGATGTTGCTGATCCTTAGGGAACAAAGCACTAAATACAACTAATCCAAAAATGTTGAAAGACACAATTACAAATGTGGTGCAATCTTGGTTTGGGCAGATATCTCTCTTGGTGGTCACACTTGCATGCATGTGATCTATGGAGAAATTCTGACTGGATTGAGATATCTGGGTGAGATCCTTGATCGATAAATTCACTGATGCACCACAGCTATTGATAATGAATTTATTCTGATGGATGATAATGCGGGAAATCACAGAGCTGTGCTTGTTGAGTATTACCTTCATGATCATAGTTTTCAACGAATGGAATGGCCAGCTCAATTTCAAGACTTGAATCCAATATAGCATATTTGGGGCTATCTTGGTAGACACGTTGGTGCTTTAAGGTTCCGACTGTAAGGTTCTTACATGATCTGGAACAAGGGTTACTCCATATTTCATCCTCACTTTCCATTTCAGTATCCGATAACTTAGCTGGAAGCACGGAAATGTCGATGCCATAAATGCATTGCAGTTAGGAGTGAATATATTTCTCGTGATAACCCATTTTTGTAATGTTTCTAAGACATCTTTCTTCATAAATCTGTGATATTCTATTTCCTTCCATAATGGACTTTTCTTTCATGCTTTTTTTTGTTGTAAATTATATTTGTTAAACTTATGCAAATCTATGTGTTGCATTCAATAATACACTGTTTAGTGCACATTTCCTACAAATTTCTTGTTTCTATGTTAAGCATTAATAAATCAGGCACATAAGCAAGTTCTACTTTTACTTAGGAGGGCAGTATATATTCTAGTTCAGTTGGCAGTAAATATAAACAAGTTAGAGCTATCCAGGTCACTTATCCGGTATAATGGTTAGCGACGCTGACTGCTGTGCCGTAGGGCCTGGGTTCGAATTCCAGCGAAGGCATGGATGTTTGTAAATGTATAGTGCCTTCGTGGCATAGGGTTACTCTAAATAGCCGTCGAGCCGCAAGTCCTCTCGTTAGGTTGGTGGAAGGGGAAGAGAGGTAGGAGGCCCCTGACCACTCCCAGGGTGTTCTCCCTCAAAATTGGGGTGGAATGAGCCAAATCGTACTGTCACCTGCATGGTGCTCAAAGCTACACCTAACGACAGGCGTACAATCTAGCCCGATGCCATGATGAATTTCGTGGGCTTCGATCTGACTCCGTCAGACAGGTGGCATAAGTAACATCAACAACAACAGAGCTATCCAAATCAATGCATTTGAATTGAAATAGGGAACACTTAATTTGTTTTCAACAAATTACGAAATAAATTATTTTGTTTCTCTAATATAAGACTGGTTTAGCAGGATCCTAATTCGAAAAGTATTTTCGGATAGAAAAACTTCCCTAATATTGAAATAAGTTCATGCCTGAGTCAAGCCAACATATATTATTTATCTTGTCACGTCTTTAAAACGTGGATATATTTTATTAATACGCATTTTTTATAACTTTAACTTGTTAAGTATCAGTTAAGCATTAAGGTACGGGAAATACAACGTGAAACATGCAAAAATTAATATTTTTGATTTAAATATAACAAGGTTTTATCTGCTCATTATAGGATAAGAAGTTAGAATGCAATATTAATGTTGACATTTCTAAATCGGAAAATATGTTTCATTTTTAGGCCCTATTCTTTAATTTAATGCAAATCGTAGGTTCTGAACGTGGGCGATAACACCCAATTGTGGGCGTTTGAGGCTTTCAGGGGGGCAGTAAAAGACCTAAAGAAAGTTAGGGGGCGTCACGGAGGGTCTTCGGGAGATTAACCAAATATAATTTTAAAAAGACTAAAAAACACGCTGATTATGTACTAACAAAAGTAAACTTTAATACTGTTTGCTTAAGTTGATTGTATGTATTTAAATCATTTCTATATCACATTTACGAAAATTCACATATTTCGGTAGTTCGGGAAGTGGATGAAAAACTTAAAGATTACATTACATTCAGACCTACATTAAATTGAATGATATAGTGCATTTTAATTCTTGTAGTGCACGTGTTGTCGTTGTCTGTGAGCTGTAGGAAAAATGTTTCGTCCACTGCATTGCATTACGTATATTATCCAAGAAACATAATTAAATATGTTAACCAGGAATTAACGTGCAATTCTTTAAAGGCTGAAGCTGTCAATTTATATTTATTTTGAAAAAATAGTTTATTATGAATTACTTCGTACCATCAAAATTCCTACTTGTCTTTATAACAGCTAAGCTGAAACTTTTTTATTCCACTCTTTTAAATGAAGAAGAAATTCAGTAGCGCGCGTTTCAATTCCAACAATATCCTATCTATAACTAAAATATATAATATTACATATTTAAATATATTTGTGGCAATAGCTATTTCAGATTCGCTAAAAATCGGGGCTTTAGAAAAAAATTAAATTAAAAAATATATTATATTAGTATTAGAATATTTAAAAAAAATTTAACTCTTGTTTTCACCAGTATTATGTACACTCTCATTTCTCAAGAGTGGGAGGGGGCGGTATCAAAATATTCATTAGAAAAGGGGGCGCCAGTTCAAAAAAAGGTTGGGAACTTATGGTGCAAATAATAAACAAAAAAAAAATTATGTATCTTAATGTTCAGTTCAAGAAATCAAACAAATATTGGAGTAAGTCTTCAAAGATACATACTCATTCCATCATGACAATCGATAGACTTTAGAAGGAATAAATCTAAAAGGAATAAAAAAATTAGTTGTCACCCAAATAGCTCATTTAGTTCGCATACAGAACTTAGTTTTCGTAGCGAACTGTAAAAGAAACAATTGAAATTCGTGTAATATGAAACATCTTCAATATAGTCTCTCACCCAAATAAGGTTACTCTAAGATGCCCTAAGTTCAACGCCAATTTATTGACGTAGATTAAAGATACCAAGGTCATCTGAAGATCACATTGCGTGGGCGGATCTCCTACTGCACCTGACTACGGAAGAAGATGAGAAGTCAACAACAAATAAATTAAAATCTGTGATGGAGCTATCTGGTTTCTTAAGGTTCATTTTCAGAGAGAGTTCTCTACCAACAGAAAGACTCTGAATTTGAGACATCATAAGAAGGTGCATATTTTTAGTTTTTAACTGACTAAAGATGGATTATTAAAATTTTTTGTGGGTAAAATGCTTGCGTATGATGTACAGTATAACGCATTGACGTAAATTGTATAATTTGCTTAAGAAAAATCATTTAGAGTGTGTTAAGAATTTCTTAAACTATATTTACTTTATGTAGTTCTGTAGACATATGGACATGTGATAGGCACATGTGTATAATAGATTTTTAGCCGATTCTGTTCAAGCTCATTACTGTTGCCAGATTTTAATTGTACAAAACATTTTAAAAATATTACATATTAATTTACAATAAGGAGGCAGATGGATAACTGGTAACACTATTTTGGAATGCAAGAAGAAAAGATGGCTTTTTTTATTCATATAATCTTTTCGATCAAAAACAAAATGTTGATTCGCGATTTTTTGTCACTATATGCGAGAGAAGCGAAATATATTTGTGAGTGAAGGAATACGGATGTTCTTCAGAAATATTCGGTAAAATAAAGAAAATGATTATTTAAAATTTGTAACTTTTTCGGCACTTACGTTTTACACCATCGACCAATTTCGTCAAATTAAAAGACGTCGCCAAATGCTGCGATATGCAGCCAATAGTGGAAACCGTTCCCGTGCTTTTTCGAACACAGAAATAATAACAATGACAGTTTTTGGTAGCTATTTTTGAATAAATGTCTTTTCGCTTGACAAAATTGATCTACAGTATGGTACGTAAGTATTTTTTTGGGAAGGGGGGGGGGAAGGGAGAGTGATTTAGCGAGGTTTTTTTAAAAAAATGTAAAATAAGTGTAATGGAGGGTTAAAATTTTCTTTTTATCTTTTTTTGAAGCCATAATAAATACATTTATAAAATTTTCTGTTTATTTCCTTATAAATCTTTTATTGTAAATATTTTTTATCACTCACACATCATTGGTGAAACGATGCCTTATCCTTCATCATGGAGTATAAATGTGAATTAAACGTCAAATTTTTTGAGTATAAAAATAATTCGATTATGACTTCATATCTTTCTGAAATTGAAATTCATTCATAAGATTTTAGAATATTCACTTTTAGAGTTTAGAATATCAAAAATAATCTCATAAAATATGAAATAATTTTTAAGATAAATAAAAAATATTACCTTTGTTATTTGTTTATTAAATATTTACTGAACATTTTCGATTCCTTATTTTTACTCTACCCAAAGGTCTACTAAACTGAGCTTATATGCTCAATAATTTTTAACCACGATCAGGAAACGAAGTCGAAAAGTAAGCAGACATCCCATTCCAAAACTATTTAATTGTAAAATTACAATGTCCTACTATTTGTGCAAACAAATTTTCGCTTTATTACTTAATTCATTCAGTTAGTGTAATTTATACCATTATCTTAAGGCTTCAGTTGAAATCACTGATGATGACGTAAAATGAACATTTTTACAATGAATTTGATAAAAATCAAATACTTTAAAAATTGTTTTTAAAAAAAAACCCGAAATGGCAGTTACTATAGACTTAAGTTTCTTGTTCACTTTAAATAATAAAGCCGCAATTTGCTCTTTAAAAATATTCTCGTTCCGATTTTGCTTCTGCATTTTGGTGATATAATCTAATTTATAGAATTTTAGATTACGCGCTATAAACTGAGTTGAAGTAAATTCCGGGTTTCTGATGCGTAGGAGGTAAGACTACGCAACTTGCTGTTACATATAAAGACAACTTTGTATGTATTGTGGCATCAAAATCGTGATATAAATTTTTGAGAGACTTATTACAAAGGTGAAGGCATGAGTTGTGAAAGAAATAATAATTTTAAATTCATTCTGGTTGATTTTTGTTTTGTTTCTTTTTTACGTGGGTTAGAAGAAACGGGAAAGCTGGATGATGGGATGTTAAAAATATTTGTATTATAATTAATGGTTAATTCTATTTAAATTTTAATCGGTTTCTGGATGGCCTAGCACACGAATTCCTAGCTGGTACTGTTTTTGTCACAGGTTCGAAACCTAGGGCCACTAAAGACCTGCCACGTAGTGAGACAGACCCACATTAAATTTGTAGACTATCAAAGTATCGGCGTGGTGAGAAATACAGATGTTATCCTCGTCACTTAATTGTGATTCAAATCACGAGGTTATTTTTACCAGAGCCCTCGTGTTTCAAAATATGACTTTTATATTAATGAATCAATCCTTAAATTTTAAAATTGCTTTAAAAACTATTGTTTAAGAATCATTTTATAAAATAACCTTTGTCTGATTTCGTATTTTGTTCATATAAAGTTACCCCATTGGAACAATTTGCTCCTTTTAGTAAATATTTAAAGGCCCTTCTAATGAATAAATAAATTCGTAGAATTTTTTTTATCTTCTCTCGAAATGCATCCCATATATCTACATTTTAAATCTGTCCCAGAAAATTTTCCTCGGTAATTTCTTTGTTGTGCAAAAATGTGCGTAACTTTCTTGAGAAAAACGTTTAAGAATTATTAAGAATTATTGATACATTTCTCTCTCTCTCTTTTGATTATCATGTGTTTGAGTTCTGACTATATGAAAGATCGTATTGAACGGTGAGGGCTTAATTTCTTGTGGTGAGGATGTTAAGATTGCGAGTTCTCTACTCAGGTGTTGTCTTCGTTCCTTCCCCGTGGTTAAAAATAATGATAGCGAAGTTCCTCTTTAATAATCTTTGAATTATTCTGAAAAGCTGTTAATTTAACTATTTTTTATAGATTTTAACGTCTCGTAGATGTATTTTAATATTACTCATGAAACTTTTGAATTCTCCCTCTTTCGTAGATTGATTTTTTGCAGACTTCTTATGCAGACGCTAAAGAGAGGCGGATTAAGACAGTTGGAGACCCCCTGGCGGTAAAAGGTTTGAAACCCACGGGCTCAAGAGTCGAAAAATTAAAGTAGATTCACTGAACTTAAATTTTCAAAACAAAATGTATTTCTAGTAATAAAATTCAACGGCGCAAGAAAATCTTAACTGTATTTAAAAAAAATTAAAAACCTTACTTAAGAGCTCACAATTTTGCTATACAACTTTACTTCTTGATTTCTCTTTGGCAGATTCATCAATTATTTTTGCCGTCTCTATTTTGTCCAAAGCATTTTGTTCTATGTATGATATAGCAATGCTGTTCAATTTGTTTTCTCTCCCATAACACTTTTTAACGTGCTTTAAAACTGAAAAAGATCCCTCACCTGATGCACTTAATATCAGTGAAATATTTTCATAAGTATCTCTAGATTAGGGAAAGTATCTATGTATCAGGATTTCTCTTACAACTCGATTAATTTATTGTGAGATCTCCATTCTATCTTTGTTTTCTTTTAAAAATGGTAAAATTTAATCTAATTCATATCGTCAAAATCAGAAGATTCACTGTAATCTTTGTAAGTTTCCTTTAGTTTTTGTGTAGCTTTCTTCCTAATTTCAGGTAATAATATCTGGTAAAAAATACAGTAAAATTTTCTATAACGCAGCTTCATAAATCACAGCTCTTTGGGATAGTTCTGCTCTTGCCTTATAGTATATGACATAAAATGAATTCACTATGAAATTTTCCCTTCTTTCAAAAATTCGTAACCGACTTCTTTTTTTTTTTTGACGGAAATTTTTTCCCCCCTTTGCTGGCTTGATATTTTGTCCAGCTTCTTCAAACGAGAGCACTGATAAATCAGTTGCTCCTTGTTCCATTTTTTTTTCCAAATCCTTTTCTGAAATTTCGAATATCATTTTCTAGAGATTTTTGTTGACTAGATCCTTTTAATAATTCACACTCCATTTTTTGAAGTGATTTGCAGTAGCATTTATTCTCTGGAGTATGGTATTCCCGATCATGGTCATTAGGGAAGTTTCATATTAGTTAATTTGTTTCAAAAGGGAAGTTGCCTCCAGTATTGTGATCTTTTCCCCCTCATTTGTATCACGAATTTCAGCTAAGGCTGCTTTTATTCATTTTTATCTTGCTATTAAAGCTAAATTAAATGCAACTACATTTTGAAATATTTTGCTTTGAACTAGACATATCTTTTATCACATTACTTCATTTTTTGTTTCATTTATCTTCATCAGTAAAATATACTGATGGGAATAAAAATCTCATCATCAAGTAAAAAGTTGTGCTATTTCAACAAAATTTTGTAGTCGTGTTTATATATCTGAAAGATAACTTTGATTCAAATTTCACGTTAGGCGCATAAGTGTGGTGCTAGTTGCGCCACTATGAGGATGCGAATCAAGGGTACTTTAAATACGAGCTATAAAATTGTAATTGTAAAATTGTAACTACAAATACGTGGAATAAAATTTGAGGACGCATATGAAAATTTTATACAGATTGCAACAATTCAGACACGACAGAAAGATGGCTAGGGATGCTACACGATTTAAATCCGTGGAAATCATCAAAGTTGCAATATCCGTTTAACACTTTCATAGTGGCAATGGCTTGCTTTTGTTCCACCCTCTGCACTAAGAGTTTGCACCGCACTCAGCAGCGCTAAAATTGAAACAAAACACAAATTCCTTCAAAACCTGTTTATTTTACTTTCGAAGAATAATATTTATTTGAAATCAATAACAATATTAACTATTTATTTGTGATTAACTGTTTATTTGATTTATTTGTGGATCGTGGAAGACTAGTTATCTCGTCCCTCGCGGTGAAAGTGTTAAGATCTTTTTGTTGCACGTTGAATTTATAACTAGAATCAATCAAGCTTGAAGCCCCTACTAGCACTGGGGCCGCTTAATTAACCTCTGACAATAAGTAAAAATTTCTCGATTTACACGTGTATTAGTCTAACCTGATCTGTGGAATATATTTGAGAAAAAGTGTGCTAAAAATAGAGAATCCCTTCAATTCTGTTTTTTTGTAACAATAAAAAGGTAAGGAATCTCTTTTCTTAAAAAAAAGAAAGAAATTAAATTTTAAGTGAAATATTTTCTGGGCGTGATATTTGGGTATCGACTTGGAAACATTAATATATAGATTATAGTCCCCCTTTATTCAAAATTGCTTAACTATAGTAAAATAAATTAAATTACATAGTTATTTTGAAACTTTATATTACAAAATAATGATAAACAATACAACAGTACAATTCTGAATATGGTAAGCTTACAAATCTTTCACACTATAAAATGTATGCAAAAATTTGCCTATTTATAATCCACAGCCATACACTTTATAATAAACCTGAGCCAAATGCTACACATAAATAAATGCCAAATAGTGAATCAATTGTTCTATTAAACATTTATAAAAGGAAAACGAATTCAATTTGGGTTTCACGGAGTAAGGGCTTCGAATAATTTAATCGAATCATTTAGCTCTTATTTCTTGAATGAAACGGATGAAATAAACAGAAAAGATAATTGAACCCGTATTTTACACAATTTAATCTTAAGTCCAATTAAATGCAATTAGTAATATCATATTTCATAACACTGTCTTCCTACAAGTTGATACGTACTAAGTTTCAGACGTCATTCATTGAATCAACGAGTATGGAGTTGAGGTAATTTCTCATAATAAAAACACTACGCGATCTTGTTCGCAAAGGCTATGCCTTTGAAGTGGTGTTGGATCTTCTAATTTTGAATTATTGGTATTCTAGGACACCAGTATATAATTTATAGGAATAAGAAATAGCTATTTGGCGCCTTTTTTGAGCTCAGAGATAAATAAGGCTGAGTTACTAAGCGCGCGCGTGTAACCTTCACCTTGCACTCACATTAAATAATTGTGGAAAATTATCGCTCTTTCATGTAGAGGCAAAGAAATAATCGTTTCGGTTGTTGTTCCAGCAGTCAACGCCTAATTACTCGTTGCGTGAGGTGGAGATGTCAATCAAATGAGGGTAATTTGCATAATTAAGTCAGCATACTACTGAGGTTGAAGCAATTATTGTTCCTTTAGGCTATTCAATTAGTTCAATCTTAGCATAATTATGTTTTTAAATGTTTCACTTTTTATTATTTTTATGATTCTAAGTAAGCAGCAAACATTTTGTAGTGAAATATTAGTGTTTTTTTTAAAAAAACAAACAAACAATACTAAAGCAACGCATTTGATACTGAGACATTACTAAAGTAATTTTAAAGCTAGAAATTAAGATCACGAAACAAAACTGATTATTTATGTAACAGACCCGATTTTTTCTTTTATACTAAGGTGGTGGCTGTAGCCATGTGGTCGTGTCCGATGATATTCAAACTGAATTTAGGGTTTAAGCTTTGATTACAGTAAAGATCTTCGCGGTGACAGATTTGTGTTGACCTTGGGTTACCACTAGAGATGAAGCTATTGGAGACTCCAGTGATAGCGTTTAATTTGGATTAGCCTACTATGGGTCTACGTCATTTTCACCATGAGCCTTGTTATGTATTACGATTGGCGAAAAATGTCTTCAAAAAACAGGAGAATTTTTCCCCCTTTCGATCAGGTATCGGCAACCTATGGAACATGTGTCAAATTTGGCACGCGGTACAATTTTCAGTGGCACTGTGCACCACTCGATGAATTTATCAGATTAAGCTAAATTGACCTGTATCATTTTTTCTCTCCTTTTGTTCGGTTTGTCGAATATTTCCAACTGTACGGCATCTTGAATCATATTAGTACATTGGTTTGGCACACCACAGCTTCAAGTTTGCCGACTTTTGCTTTTGGGAGACATTCTGAGCAATTTTTACAGAGGATTGTTTTTTCCAGTCATCACTACAATTGATATGCATTTGTTGTACTGATCACTGGCGTAGCTAGTCCTGAGTGGGCCCCGTATCAAAATTCACTGGGGGCTCTTTTTTGAGTGTGTGTGTGTGTGTCTCTTAACATTCTACGATATTTTACTTGCACATTTTGGGGCCCCTGAAGTTTGGGGAGGGGCCGTATCTTTGATACGGCAGAAGCTACGCTCCTGGTATTGAGCATCATTTAGAATGTTTTCCATAGATGCCATCCAGTTGAAATGGCAGATATATTCAACTAATAATGCTAGGCTGTACATCATCTATTGTTCAATTTCCGAATTACTATTTCAGATTTCGGCTGCAAATGTTGACCACGGAACTTGAGGTAACAAATTTGAAAACATGAAATTTAAGGTGCCCATCTTCGGTGAGTGTTGATTAACGTCGCACTATAAAGCAACATGAGGGATGTTGACGACCTCGACTTAATTTGAACCTCTGTTAAATGACGAAGGAGACACCTAAGTTGGCATACCCTGTCAAAACTACCACCTAACCTCAACGGGAAGTCTTTGAACTACGACAGATTTTACAAGCAGCAGCCCATCAACATGGCGGGCCTTCAGTGGTCCATACCGACTCAATAGAAACAACGTCGGCAACTAGTTCGCTTCTATGACCACTAGGCTACCGAGACAATTGATTCGGTGTGAAATATGAAATACAGTAAGACCCCGCTTAACGCTGTTTCGGTTTAACGCTCTTTTGTTTGAATTGTGAGACCCCGAAATTGCACGCAGAGTTAGGCTTCCCGACATCCGAAGCAGTTTATCTGTATTTCTTCTTTCCTGCGGTGTAATACAAACGTATTTTTATCGTTTCAAACATTTTTTGACGTTATTCTAAGTATAAATTGAATAATATAACGATTGCTATAGTGACAAATATTATGATTTTTAGTTTTTATCATGGGTGGGTGTGGTCATCAAAGAGTTCGTTCTTGTATCTAGTTTATCCAAACTCTAAGCTTTTCTTGCATCGGTGGTTCATTTTGTACGTGAATCTAATTTTTCAATGTTATATTTATTCAAATCTTATCTAGTAAGTCTAATTAATCCATCAAGTGACACGCACTGCTTCATTTTAAAAGAACTTTTTAATAACGTGAGACAAAAGCAGCATACACAATGATGAACAGACAGAGCTCTAACAAGCAGTAAATTTCTAAGAAGCAAAATATATGCGCATGCGCATGCAGTAATTACATTAGATACCTTCTTGATAAAAAGGCAGAAAATTGGAAATACAGAAGAGACTGAATGATCTGAAATGTAAATATACTGACTTAGAATTTTATTTTTTTTTATATGTATGTTCGTTTATTATGTTTCTATATTTGTAAAAAATAAATTTTTGTTTTATTGTTATAAAAACATAATTAATAAATTTAATGGTAAAATACCTGACCAATTTTCTACCCATTTTCCCCTAACCCCATTTACATCACAGGTTCCCAAACTTTTTTGTCTCACAGACCCCTTGGCATGTTTTTTGGTTTGGCGTAGACCCCCTACTTACCTAACACTGATTTTTTTCAAGTTTATCAATTTAAATGTCTTTTTGACAGATGGTATAGTGCTATTTACTTTAAAAGATTTAAATTTCTAACAGTCGTGAAAAGTATAGTGTTTGAAATTTAAGAAGCACACACACATCTTAATTAATTAAATTAATATTTAATTAATAATAAAATTTTTGTTACATAAAGTAACTGAGCAACAAACAAATGCTTTTAATGGGAGGGATGAATCTAGTGTTTCAACAAATTTTCCACATTTGGCATCAATCTTGTCAGATTTAACCCTAAATTTCATCGATTAGTAGTGTCCAGTCTTTTTTTCTTTCTTTTTTTTTCTGGAGTTTGGCAACCTTGCTGAAACTCCACTAGGAAAAGCAATTAAAAACTTTCTCAAAATATTCAATTATTAGGGATAAATAATAGGAATATCTTTTAGAAGCCAAAAATGCTGATATCAGTTTCTAAACTTTACTTCAATATCTCCGTTAGTGTCTATTCCTATCAATTCCTCTCGTAATTTGACATTACTTTTTTGACGTGACCGTATGAATTCATTGTCTACTGTGGTATCACTATAATCAAAGAGCATTCTCAAATCTAGTTTCAAAATCTGAATAAAGGGCTTTTAAATGTTAAACGTAGGTTAAAATGTCATTTTCGGGCAGATTGTCTGTGACAAATTGAGAAACTGGGAAAATTTGCAACATTAATTTTTTACCCCTTTAGCTTAATTCTGGCAAAAAAGCCAAAATGATGGTCGTTTTAATAAAATGTATGCTGTTGCCTAGGAACTGCAAATTAACCTCATTAAATTTAGTAAATATATTTGTTAAATAAGTAATTGATCGTTGATTAAATTTTCTTTTAAAATTAAAGTCATAATCTGATTGAATGAGAGCCATTATCGTAGACCCCCATTAATACTTCATAGACCCCCAAATTATTTTTTCGCTGCCGTGGACCCCTTGCAGGTCGTCATAGATCCCTGGGGGGTCCATATAGACCACTTTGGGAATCACTGATTTACATACTGAGATAACCTCATTTGACGCTGTTTCATATTACGCTCTACTTTGATGGAACGTATATCCCGCATTAAGCGGGGTCTTACTGTATTGATAAAATTTATCAAAAAAGAGCTGTAGTCATTTGATCATTATTCATCAACAGTCATGAAAACATAAATTGTTGAAATGCATTGAATTTTTTTAAAAACAAATATAGATGAATATTTTTTCAACTAAGCCAAATTTAAGTATTTAAATAAAAGAATAGAAATCGAAGAAGTTAAAAGCCAGCAATACAAAACTGAAAATTTATAAGTACTTTTCCACGAGTCAATTTAATTTTCCAAGTCAGTTAAAAAGTTATTTTTCTAGAGAAAAATTATAAATAAAAGATTACACGGATGTGTGCAGTGAACACAAATGAATATATTTCTATGTTTTTGATTCACTAATAAAAAGGTCTTTTGCTCCGTGAAAATGAATAAATGTCCTCTAATGAAGTGAATCTGTCATTTGTCTCATCGATTACACATCCGGAAGTCTGTCCATCATTTTCCTTCAATTAAGAGTATGTTGAATATCATTAACATAATTATAGTTTATTTAATATATTGACGTTTTTCCAACGGCTCATTTCTACCCGGCTAAAATGTCTAGTTGTATTCGCATAATCTTTAAGAACAGCAGCCAGAATCGAAATATTTTCTAAAATATAAAGCAATAAGAATAAAATATGTCACTGTTTACGTCTGCTTTTACCGGTAATGTTCAGTGCAAATGTTTTGTTAAAAGAACAGTTTTAGTCATCAAAACATACACACGCGCAGCGTATTCTCGTAATTTTAAACTGCGGTCAGAAGACAAAGTCGACACTCAAACTTGAGTCTCCTTCTTTTCATTCAAACCAAAAGGACTTTGCGTCATGACATATTTGACGCGCGTTGGCTTTTGTCGCTCAACTATATTTGCTTACAATCACGAGGCCGAACTATCTGTTTGAGTCTATTATTCTACCAATCTAATATTATGTAAATGATTAATTTAAAACCCAATATCTTGGAACCAGACTCTCTTATTTAAGCAATAATAAAAAAAATCAGTTAAAAATGCTCTAATCAATAAAATGTTCTTAAAAAATCGAGAAAGTGTTACAATCGCATTCGTTTGGGCAATATATACCAGTGATAGTCACTTTATGCAACATCTTGATGTTGCGTAATGTGTTAACGACAAGATTGGTATATGTTTTTGAAAAAACAATAATGATTAATTGAGTGATGTATCTTTTTTCTTCAGATTCTACTGTGACTGAACATCAGTGGCGAAAATGCGGAGGACAAGACCTACGCGATGCGACATCCGATCCACAGGAAGACGGTTGCGTAATAGTGTTTGAAAACAAAGGCATGTGTGTGCATTTATTTCTATCTCTCTCTTCCTCTCATATATTCTGTTTCTCATTATTATTTATTATCATATTTTCAAGCGTTAACGACATTTTTGAAGTGAAAGCCTATGTAAACAAAGCTTACTTGGTTAATAAATAGTTACATATTTCGTACACACAATACTAATCTGTATATTAAGTTTTTAACATATATCAATTAACGTATACATCAACAAGGTTAAATGATCTAAGAACTATTCCCAACAATCATATATCAAATAAAAATGAAATAAAAACCTGATAATATTTCCTCATTTATTAGCGCATATATTCTTTTTTTTTTTGGTATGTAACACATAAAAAACAAAAACAAAGAAAAAACAAGACTTCAATGAAAACTTATTGGTATAATGTGTTTTATTGTTTAACTTTGTATGATTTCTGACTTTAAATATATGTAAAAGTTATATTGCTTAAAGGAGCTGCATTTAGCTTAGAACTAATGATAAATTATTTTTATAACAAAAATGAGAAAAGAATACGTATTTTTCCTTTTAACTTTATACGTATTGTACCTTTTAACGTTGCCAAATTCCCCGCGGTATACAAACAATAGTCGAAACCGTGTCCGTGCACGTTCAAACATAGTAATACTAACGTTGACAGTAATTGGAGACATTTTTTTGAATTGGCGATGTCTTTTCGTTTGCCGAAATTGGTCGACGGTAAAAATTGCCTAAATACTTGCGGATCCTATTTTCGTACAGTTCAAGATTTCAGAGCTATTTTCTATTTAAAAACTAGATTTATATTGACATAAATCACAAAATGTGAAAACTCATTGTTAAGATCTGAGCAATCAATAATTTTGAACGTTTCGTACATTTTAACCATTCTGAACCCGATTAGGAGCGTAAATCTCTTGTGTAATGAACAGTAGAAAAAAAATCGCAACACATTTAAAAAAAATATTTGTCATGAAAAGAAAAAATTAATACATAACTAATTTATTTATAAATTGTAAAGAAAGCATTAGTTTACTACTGTTACTCTAGTTATTTAATTTTAAGTTACTAGCTGGTATACTCGTTCTTCGAAAGGGTGAACTGAAAAATTAAACAATGCAGATTGAAAGATAAAGAAGTTTGTAATGAGTTAATTTTACGTGAATTGCAAATTGAACAAAAAAAAAAAAAGCTTTTTGCATATCTCAGCTGAAAAAAAAAACCATATTTGTTAAATTTTAACTCTGTAGATCTAATAGCTGATAAAAAGGATTGTTTTTATTTATAACGCCCCGTAACTCTCTTGTAGGTCGCTTTTTGAAAACACCTCCCTAAGTTGAACTCTACTCAGTAAAAGTAACACATTGTTACGAATTTTGTGCAATGAACGCTTAAAATAGTGTAATTTATACTTGGTTGTGTAATACGTTAATATTACTTTCTGTTGTATTTATTTTATATTAAAATCGTAATATCCGCAAGCAATGCCGTTCCTTACATTATAATGGCGATCCAATGGAAACAAAACGAAATGTAGGTGATGGAGCCAAGTTGGCATCATTTTTGGCGACCACATTGTCAACTTGGCGATTGATTGAATGGTGCAGAAGTTGATATGATGTAGCGCCACCTGGTAGGGAACTGCAACAAAGAGGATAGCACAAAAACCTTCTCCCCAAAATTATACATATACATGCCAATTTTCATAGTGATCGGTTGAACGGTGTTGGAGTGAAGCGAGGTCATTTTCACAAATATCCATTTTTATATAAATAGATTACATTTCCATCAAAAAATGAACATTTTAAGAAACCTTTTCTGGTTATTTTTTATGTTGCACAATTTTTGAACACATTTCTGGTATCAGTTAGGTATAAAAGCCGAAGACAACTCTCAGAACGGGATCTTACGTCTCTCAGAAAATTACGGTATTCCTATAAAAAAAAAACTGTAACAACAATAATTCCATCACCGAAACCGAAAATTATTTTGGAATTAGTATCTCAAGAAAAATAAAATTAGCTAATATGTGTTATTAGTTAATAAACACTAGTCAAAAAGATTTTAATAGATAAAAAGAAAAGGTTGTAATAACAACAAACTGTAACTAAAAATAAAAGGAGCATTTTTAATATTAATATTTATGTGAAAATGTAAGTTTAATTCCTTTTTTCTTGATATTAATAACATTTCTCATCTATGACGTTATATAATAATTTTTTGAGTACTTATGCATTAATTTCGTTAAACGTTTGACGAATTTCAACAATTTTTGTAAAATTTCTTTAATAGTTGAAGTGTGGTGTCAAAGAGATTGGACTAAGAGTTTAAATTTAGACATCTTTGCAAAAAATATATATATAATCTTAAATCTTTCCAGCAAACAAAATCAATGTTTTAGATTTTGAGAGTTAAAAAATCAGAAAAAAATATTCATGAAATAATTGTATTATATTTTTGTACGATAGACTGTTTTCAAAATTTCTTAGGTTAAATATGTATTATTTTGTGCGGTACTTCATACACTCATGTCCATAAATTAAGGATAATTCAGAATCACACAGAAATTGAACTCTACAATAAAAATTTCACCTGTAAAATTATCACACACATCTTGAAGAAGAATATGTAAATTACAGGAAACCACCAGATGGCGCGGATAGTACGTCACAATGACGAGAGTGTAAGAGAGGGGTATATGAGGAATGGTGGCAAAGAAGTAAAATTGTTCACAAGCGCTTTAAAAGCCTTTCAGTGCAATAACCGCATAGTTATGGCACAAAGGAAGCATTTGGATGATTTTTTACGTGGTAGAATTATCGGATGACTGGAATGTGGACGTACCCATCTGGAAGTATCCGAGGAACTTGGAATCGCCCAGAGTGTCATCTCCAGGCTTTCGCAACGATTCCAAGATGATGGTAATGTGAGTAGATGTTACAACATAGGTCACCCCCGAGTTACAACGCCGAATGAGGACCGGTATTTGGCAGTTACTGCCAAAAGAAACAGACGGAGCACTGCATCAGACCTATCTCGTCAGCTCTCTTCAGCTACCGGTACGACAGTTTCAAGGCAGACCGTGTAAAGACGCTTATGGCACATTGGTCTATATGCTCGTAGGTCTGTCAGATGTGTTCCCCTTACCGCAACTCACTGTCGCCTGCGATTAACCTGGAGTAGAGAGCATGCATTGTGGACACCGCAACAATGGTCTTGTGTGATGTTTTCCGGTGAGTCCAGGTTTAGTTTGCAGTCTGATTCTCGCCGGACTTTTATATGGAGAGCGCCAGGTACCCGTTACCACCAAGAGAACATCATTGAACGACACCGTTACGGTGGTGCAGGATGGCTCGTTTGGGGAGGAATTATTCTTGGTTCCAGAACTGACCTGCATGTTCAGAGTGTAACAATAACAGGCCACATCTATCGGGATGTCATTCTGGAACAACATGTACGTTTGTTTCGGGGCACGATTGGTGCTGAATTTCTGTTTATGGATGACAACACCCGTCCTCACCGTGCAAACATTGTAGACGAATGCCTTCAATCGGAGGATATCACCCGTATGGATTGGCCAGCATACTCACCGGACTTTAATACAATAGAGCATGTGTGGGAAATGCTTGGCCGACGAATTGCAGCCCGTCAACTTCCTTTCACCTGTCTACGGAACTTCGGAGGGCATTGCTTGATGAGTGGTGTAATATTCCCCAAGATCAGATTGATAATTTGATACTCAGCATGCGTAGGCGTTGTAAGGCCTGTATTGCATCGTCCGGGAGACATACTCCGTATTAACCATCATACTAACCATGTTACACTGTTTTTTGTAAATAGGTTCTTTTTTGAAATTTGCTCCAGGGAGTAAAAATCGCAATTTTTATTAATTATGTCAAACATATAGCATCTTTTTTGCTCTTTACCTTTTGTTTAATAAATAGACTTTACAAATAAGTCAAATTTGTTTTGCTTCTGTCTCTTTCTTTGCCTGAACTTCATTATCCTTAATTTATGGACATGAGTGTATATGAAGATATTGAGTTCCTTCAATAATATCAATGGCTGGTATTCTGTAATATGCATTAATTGTTTAAATCAATAACAAAAAATTTTTTTTAACATGAACTTTTAAAAAATATTTCTGGACTGATATGAATGATAAACTGAACTATTATATTTCAGAGACAGCTATATAAGAAATGAATTCAAGCGGTTGTCGCAGTCCACGTAGAAGGTAAGTTATCAACCAATGTTTTTCATTTCCATTTTTTTACTCAGTTTATAGAAAAAGCGAGCTTTTCATTTAACTAGTAAGAACTTTCTAATTTAATTTGTAATTTATTTACTTATCTATTTAGAACTTACAATTTAATTTAATACTCTTGCTAATTCTTCTCTAAAACACTGCAACTTTTGCAACTCGCAATTCTAAATTTCTGTATATTCCGATTGTACGAACAATGAAAAAACGACACATTTTTAATAATCTTTAAATATAAAATTCATATACATATACATGAAAGAATGTTTAATGTATTTATTCAGGTGACTTTGAATATTTTATTATGGATATATTATACGTGCTCTCAGAGTGTAGAAATTTAAACATTGATGATTTCGCGTTTACTTCATTTTAGCATTAATGTAATAAAGGGACAGAAAGTTTTACATCCTTCAAAAATGGGATTAGATTTGTAAAAAATAAAAATATAAATTATGAATTAATATCAACATATGAATAAAATACTGAAAAAGAGGGATATTTTTTAGCTTCAAGAAAGGATATATCTATTAAAATACATATTAGAATCTTAGACACGAGCACCATGATACAAATATTAAACAGGCTTCATATATTCGTCTTTTATTTGTAGTATGTATATTGGCAACCTTTTGGACCTAAACGTGCATGCCAGGCACCCGATTGATCTACTTTACGTTTGACAACTTTATCAGATAACAATTGCATGTTCATGAATTACTTACTTATATTTGACATAAAATATTTTCAACAATATTCGCCAAGTTAGATGTTTTTACATATATAATTAATCAGAATTGTCGTCAAAATTTTTTATTGTGATGACATGTATATCTCGAGTGCAAATGAGGTTCACTGAATAAATTTATGACTACTTCACTCAGTAACGCGATACACTTCAAATTTTCAATTTGTCCTCTTATGAACTGTCGACGTTTGAGTTGTGTTGCACGCCAGTTTTTTTCACCCAGACGTCTAATTGCTTCGGTCTTTAAACAGCTTGGTATGTTCACATTTGCTACATTGGTTTATGTAACTAAACGGTACGTGTACAGCTTCTAATGCCATAATCGATCCTATTCATGCTCGGGAGAGGATATTTTATTCCAGTAACACACGAGACAAAAAAATGAACGATGGAAAACATTTCAATAAATAAAATATTAAATTATTTATAAATAAGGTACGAAGACAATAAGTTCGTTACTCATTTTAAATTAAGTTGCAACAGTTTTAAAAAGAAATTCATTTTATAATGGATGTAAGCAAATTTAAGTAAGTAGAAGTTTGACTTATTCGATAGACAGATATGGAATAAACTGAAAAGAGGGAAGTCATAAATGGAAAAAATCGATTGGAGGGAAATTTAAGGAAAAAAAGTTGGTCAAAAAAAAAAAAAAAGTAAAAATTCAAATTTTCATAATTGCATTCACTCATGCTGTCACAGACACGCACGTGTTATGAACTCATATAACATTCCTTCAAAAACAAGTAATCTTTGGTTTCAGACTTCCAGTTAAAAAATTTACTCACCCACAAATTCTGAGTTTATTCTAATGATAAGTAAAATTATACATCGGGAGGGAAAATTAAGTATAAAAAAATTTTAAGTTAATTTTACTAAAAAGCACGATATAAAATCCCAATATGTACATAAAAATAAAACATAATAATGAAAATAAAGAATCTAAAGTATTCGTAATTGTAACATATTAGGCCAAAATGGAAATAATTATTATGTAACGAAAAAATACGAAAAATATATACCTTTGACTTTTGTGCAAATATACTATATCGTTGTGATGTTTATTTTTGTACATTTTCTTGCATGAATTAGACAATATGTGAATTATTAAATAAACATGTTTATAGTCCATAATTAAGTCAATATCATTTTTCATACAATTATAAAACCAACGCCTTTATTCTACAAGGATATTAATGACACCGTTAACACCAATCACGAAGAAAGACATTTTCTAATTTGCCCCCATCCAAAGGAACATATTCTATTTTGCCACCAATCATGTCATGTATGCCACTTATTATGCTACGTATCATAGAATCTATGACTTAGATTTCAATTTTAATTACTTTTTTATATTCAACACTTTCAAATTATTAAGATGGTTATTATTCTACAACAAAAATTAAATATATGACTACATTACTAAGCATAAGATATTTCAGTTGCTTACATATCTTACATCATACGCGGTTAAGAAGTTGCGAAGAGTCATTATTACTGATTGTATAATTTTACTCTCTTAAAATTTAAAATAGTCTTCGAGCTTCCACTCCTCGATTCTCACAACTGTTGCATGTCTGGGATGAGAATCAAGTTCGAAAGTTCGAATGCCACGTAGATGGATATCCGAGGCCGGATATAAGATGGGAGAAGGCAGGAAAACCTATTGGGAAATCCAGGAGAATCCATATGACAAGATGTGGGGACAAGTGAGTGCTGTTTTGTATTTATTTGAATATTTTATTTCTGATAACAAATTTCTTTTCAAATGAAACAGTTTATAATATATTTTTGAACTCTGAATTTGATAATGTATATTAGAATCATATCAGAATATTTTCTTTAAATAATTAATGTTATCTCCAGTTCTTAGAGATCTTGTATTTCTGCGATCGGGCTAAGCAAAGGAAATTGAACTTGTCCTTAACAATGATAAAAAAAAATTTCAAAAGCTTTTTTATACAATCATGCAAATAAAAATACAAGAAAATTAAAAAAATCAAACACCAAAGTAGATTTTCGTATAATTTTCCACTATTTATTTCTCACTTATATTGGAAATCTTAAAACTTGTTTGGAGATCTTTGAAAATAATATTTTAGATGGATTTATCGGGAATAGAAACTTTATTCCTCAAAAGAAGAGTAAAAAAAAAATTACATTTAAATTCCATGATAAAACTTAAGATTTATTGAAAACTGTTTATTAGAATAATTAAAAATATATATATAAGAAAGATACAGTGAAAAATATAAAATTCTATGAAATTGTAGTAGTTAATTTTATGATGAATTAAAATACTTACAAACTTCAATATTATCTTTAATTTTTTATTTTCAATAGTTGCAAATATCTTCTGAAATATAACAGCTTTACTTATAATACAAAACTTTCGGAAATACATAAGGGATTTAAATTTGTGAAGCCACATTGAAGTAGGGCATATCAGTGGTCTCCGACGGTGTTCCACGGAGCCCTGGGGTTCCACGAGCCATACCCAGGGGTTGCCCGAGTCACCATACAAAAAAAAATTATAAATGTGTATGCAAAATGGATTTACGTTCTCTATGAAATTAATATAATAACAAGTATTTAAAGCTGATCCCAGTCATTATAAAAATGAATACTTTTAATACATAACTTTATTTTGTAAATTTTTTTAATATAATATAATAAAAGAATACAATAAAGTGTTTCTTCTTTATATCTTACCACCTACTAGATTGTGAATATTCCCTCTTTTCTCTCCCGGATAACAGTGACGTAGCGTACACCCCCACAACGCGAGGGGCCCATGACTCTAGGGTGCTCAAAGCCTGATTGACGCCAAGCCCGTATTTAACCAATTTATAAAATATTGAAGGCAAAATCTGATTTTGCAGGGGGGCGGGGCTAGTATTCTCCGTTACGCCACTGCCGGATAACACAAAATGATTTTATACTGGTTAGTATACAATGTTTTGCAAAATTAAATAGTTTTCCAATGGAAAAGGCGCTAGAAAAAAAACACTTATAATGAAGGGGAAGTAACAACTTATTGACATTATTGACAACAGATTCCACTTTAAAATCTAAATTTAAGAAATAACAGCTCCTAAATTTAAGGTTGGAAATTCATGCAAAATACACGAAATCTTTCTCACAGCTATAAACATTTTTATACCACTCAGAACAATGTATTTCATTGAAAAATATTTTTCAACATAAGGGCAACAAGAACAAAATATATTAACAAATTAAACTCAGAATATGAAATGCAACTGTAAATAACTTAAACAGACCTAGACTTCCCCAGTTTGTGTAAAAAAGCTGTAGTACATTTCCCTGTAGCTAAATATACTGTATAGGTAACTGACAATTGCATCACAAATTATTATTGTGTGAGTAAACTATTTAAAAATTGCATTAAAATTTTTTAATAATAAATACAATACTTTTTCAACAGTCTTTACACGGAAGTACCTATAACACACACGTTGATCTACTTTAAATATTATTTTTGGATATATTCTTCTAAATTTGTGTGTGTGAGAGAGAATGGGGTGAAAACACCTTATACCTCGAAAACACCTTAACCACCACCTTATACCTTTCACCTTATACCACCTTATAATTCCAAGGGTTCCGTGAGTCGTAAATTTTTGAAGACCAATGGGATATATAATTACACATCTCGGCAAGTTAATAATTCTTTATCATAAAATCTGTAATTCTTGTCATGCTCTTACAATAAACAAGTTCCAGGTATTTCGAAAATATAGTTAATATTTACATACATCACAATCCCCTTCTATTCTGGATTTGAATTGCGAATCGTGGGGAAAATTGTAAATGTAACATTAACATGCGTTGCTCAGATTTTTTTGCTCAGATGAAATTTATGTTTATTTCTGTAAATGTTCAATTTTCTTTCATTTGCAATTTTTTCAAAATTTCACTCCTGTTCAGATTTGCGTAAAAATATAAAATTTAGCATGTTTAATGCTTATTTTTTTATTTCATCTGATGAAAGATAGATGGCAGCACGTGCGATATTCTAAACTGTGTTACGGATTTGTTTTCAAAAAAAATATTGATAATTTTTTATTATTAAACTTTTGTTCAAATGTATACTTTCAACTTTCAAACGAAAAACTCTTCTACATTTTCGGTTTGTGCAATTTTAACACTTATTTAAATTAAATTTTCTGAAAAGTAATTTATTTGTTTACCATTAGGTGTTTTAGTTTGTTTACTATATTGTGAAACTATACGGTTTCTTTTGTCATCATTTTAACACACTAACAATTTCAAAAACTAGGAGATTTGCGCCGGTGAAACGGAAAAGTACCAAAATCGGTATTATCGTTTAGTTCAGTGATTCCCAAAGTGGTCTATATAGACCCCCAAGGGTCTATGACGATCTGTAAGGGGTCTACTGCAGCAAAAAAATAATTTGGGGGTCCATGAGGTGTAAATGGGGTCTATGATAGTGGCTCTCATTAAACCAGATCGAGACTTTAATCTTTAAAAAAAATTTGATCTAGTGGCAACTAGATTTTACAAATTTAACTGATATAGTGAGGTTAATAGGTGAAAGCATACATTTTTTAAGACAAGAACCATTTCAGCATTTCTTTCCAGAATTAAGCTAAGAAGTATAAAATTGGACGTCACGAACTTTCTCAATTTGTGGCTAACAATCTGTATGGACATTTTAACTTTCGTTCAATATTCAGATGCCCTTTGCTCAGATTTTGAAACTAGGTTTGAGATTTCTTTTTTTTTATAGTAATAACCACTGAGGTGACTATGAATTCATGTAACCACATTGAAAAAAAATGTTACATTATACTAGGAACTGATCAGAACAGGCCCTAACGAAGATCTTAAAATAAAGTTTAGAAACGGATATCAGCAACTTTGGCTTTAAAAAGATATACCTGTTACTTATCGCGAATTATGGAATATCGTAAGAAAGTTTTTAATTGCTTTTCCTAGTGAGAGGGAGTTTCAGTGAGTTTGCTATTCTCAAAAACAAAGGGGGCTCTGACTGGACACTAACAAAGAAGATTTAGGGTTAAACCTGACTAGATTGATACATTAAGAATTGAAAATTTGTTATTAAAACACCAGATTCATCCCTCTCATTCAAAACATTTTTTTGTTGTTCAGTTATTTAATGTATTAGTTAAATTCATTAACATGTGCCTATTAAGTTTTAAACACTATCTTCACTACAATTAGAAATTTAAATATTTTAAAGTAGTAGTACCATCTGTCAAAAAAAAAATTAAGTTGATAAATTTACAAAAATTCAATATTAGGTAATCAGGGGGTCTACCCGGAACCGAAAAACATGGCAAGGGGTCAATGGGACAATAAAGTTTGGGAACCTCTGGTTTAGTTGATAAAATTTTTCAGGAAAATGAGACCAGTTTTTTTACAATGAAAAAAAGGACAAAAAATTTGAAAAAAAATTACGAAACATTTTAATTGTTCAAACAAAAATACGCTTACATCTCTTTTAATTATTTCTTAAACAAGTATTTTTTCATTGAGTGATTTTTTTCGTCAATGTATTATTTTCTAATATATCGGAAATTTCGGATCAAGAGAATCCTTCATATTGAATTTTACGGTAAGTGTTGTAGCTAAAGTTTCAACATTCAATCTTGATTTGTCACATGTCCAATAATCATTATCAATTGAAAAAAATCTTTCAATTACTGCATGATCTCCAGAGCAGTACAATGTTAATTCAACAAGAATAACTAAATTTTCATAAGGAATATGTTCTTTTTTTAAATGGTTAAATATTTCCAACCATCTTTTTTGAATTTCAACATGTTGGTTTTCCCATTGTTCCAATTTATCAGAATTTAAGTATATGCATTCAAATACTATTTTAACTTCTTGAAACAGAGAATTGTCATCAATTTTAATAACAGGAATTTCTTTCAATTAAAATAAAAATACAATTTTCTATATCTGCCCAATTTACTTGCGATGAAGTGAAGCGTAACAGTTAGGCCTGGTATCTTTGAATATAGAGATTAACGGATTAGTTTTAAAACATTGAAAAAGAGGACAAGAAGGAGGACACTGTTCGCGGAAGGACAAAACCTATAAAAGAAGGACTGTCCTCCCAAAAGGAGGACGATTGGTCACCTTATTTTTAGGCAGATAAATATTTGCGTACATGAGCTTGAATAATTAAAGATTAAATTTAGGCAAAATAAAACAAAAATTGTTCCAATTTTTAAACATTTTAGATTTTATAAATAGTTATAATTAAATACTGGAATTAGATGATACTTACGTATTTTACTGTTGACCTACTTCGCCAAATCAAAAACGTTGCCAATTAAAAAAATGTGACCAAATGCTGGCATCGTTATTATTGAGCTCGAACATGCTTGGGAAAGGCTTCTAGTATTGGTGGCATCATTGGTGGTATTTGGCGCGACGTCTTTTTATTTGACGATATTAGTTTACGGTATAATAAGTAAAGATTTGGAATTTTTTTTACAGCGGAATTAATTTTAATAAAAGTATTTGAGGTAAAATAATAAATATGTTTTAATAAACCAATGCAAGGTTAAGTTTTAAACTGAGGAATTATGTAATATATTTGTACTGTGATGTGTATTTAAATATATCCTTTTTATAAATATATAATTTTGAAATATACTAATTTTGTAACTAAAAAAAAAATCTGCTTCAAGCTCATTTCAATTTTATGCAGATTAGAATTTCCAAAAAGAAAAATTGTCATGTTCTTCCATCACCATTAAGTAATGTTGCGTAAGCCTTTGACCCTAAATGTGAGTTCTTACAAAAAATTTAATTTGATACTTCAATTTATTTTTCAAAAAAATATATACCATATTTTTATATCACTTACGTAATTATTTTTTAAAAATTTGGTTCAATAGTTACAGTAAAGAAATGCCAAACAAAGATATTACCAAAATTTAAATAAAAGTATTAAACAAAAAATTATTTTATTGTTACTATTAGAGTTAAAGCAGAAGTATGCTGTGCTTGTCGATGGAATAAATATGCTTCTACACAAAAGATAAACAGATAAATATCGTTATGTCTAAATTCAAATTCTAATGACAAACCAGCGGCTCTTAAACTTTCGATCACCAAGGCCCCCCTTTATATATTAGTGTGACATCACGGACCCCCAAGATTCTGAACATCCCTCCCCGACTTAATATTCTTGATCAAAATACAAGTTCTATTAGAGTTTTTTCGTTGGGGCTATTAATAATCTAGTCTAGTATGGCACATCTTTCAATTTTTCCATAATGCCTTTCAGAATCTGTAAAAGGGGGAAATCTCAACGTTATATGAGAGACTCCACGAACCCTCTAGAAAGGCACTGCGAACCCCAGTTTAAGAACCCCTGAGGTAAACGATAATAATGAAATATTTTCATTTAAATTATTTACAATTTTTTAAACTAGCAACTTGCAACCATTCTGTAAAACGTAATCAAAATAGTGATTCGAATATATTTTCTTTGAAGCATTTTCATATCAAAGTAGAATTTAAAAAAAAAAAAAATATTTTTCATTTTTTTTCCAGGGAAAAGAAAAAGTAAATTTAGCACTATTTTAAAGAAAGCATTTGTATTTATAAATAAAGGAATTTTAACCAAAAGGGATCATCGTTTATTTTTTAAAAAGAGTAAACACCATTATATTATAATTACAAAATGTACTAAACAGTGTTTCCCTATAACTCAGGAAATTAAGCATTTATCAACATTTCCTGTCTTCCAACCGGAATTTCACTCAATCAGTCGGCGAACTTTATTCTCCCATGTCTGTAATCGAAACCTAACTGACATTTTTTTGCTCTACCCAATAAAGACGTCACTGACACCTTCCGAGTTTGCGAAGTGACAAATTTTGGATATTAGCATTGCAGGTGCGCTGCAGGAAATAAATTATTTACTTGTTGTGGTGTAAAAGTTCTGTTTGCTTTCCCAGGTGTCTCTTGCAGATCAGGATGCCGCAGATAGAAGACATGGGTGTCTACACCTGCATTGCAACGAATATTGTTGGTACGGCGACAACGCAGTGCAAGGTGGGGGCTTCAGGTAAGAATTTAATATCTTAATTCGTTCTTTGAGTGATCTAAAGATTAAAATATTTCTCTAATATACTAATTTATCTGGAAAGTCATTCCGATTTTGTAATTGTTTTACTGAAGTCCTTTTTGGGGATGCATAACTCATTTTTCTGCAAGTGAACACACAATGGATTCTGATCATGGCAAAAAATTAGCATAAACATACTTGTGTTATTTTTGATGTATTAAAAAATTGTAAATTATTAAAATAATACTTTTTTTCTTCAAAATTCTTGTTTTACTTTCTTTTTTGAATGAATCACTAAGTTTCAAGATTGTTGGATGTTTCATGAGGTTGCATTAAAAAAGAAAAGCTGTTGCATTATTTTCGGCAACACTTTTAATTACAGGTCACTGAATAGATGGTTTTTTTTAATTATTTGATTTTGATTACTTTGTTTACAATTCATTGGCTAAATACATAAATATTTTTTTTAATTCACAGCATTCAAAAAATTCATGATATTCTTAATAATTTATTTACTCATTAATTAAGCATAGTTTAATTAAATATTTCTTTTTTTACATTATTGAAAATGCTGGATTTTTATAATAATTGAAATAAAATATTATAATTATGAACTAATGTACATTTTTCAGCACAAATAGAAATTTCGGAGTTAACTACAGAAGAAATAGCAAAAAAATTCAAGGAGCTTAGAAATATTTTAATACAGAAATTTTCATACATTTTGTGCATGAAATAGTATAATAAAATACTAGTTTTTCAAAATGTAGCAAAGTAAAATATTAAAATCTATCGAAATTATAAATAAAAAAGTCACAGATAAATTTCTTCAACTCCCATAATATATCAATCATAACCTAATCTTGATTTGTATTCCAAGACGTACTTCTCGTAAAATATTATATCTATGCTGTTGAGAACACAAATGTGTTTGGTAGTAAATTAAAAGTTTCAATTAAAATATTTTTTCCTGAAGATTTATATTATTTAAAAAAAATAACGCAATTCTGAAGCTATGATCTAAGAAATGTTTTGCAAACTTCTAAGCTATATTTTTTGATATAGCGCTCATATAAATTATGCGGCCATTTAAAAATGTTAAACCTATTGTTCACAGCATTAGAAAGTGACATATTTTAATTTGTGCTTATTTAAAGTTGCCAGGATTTAATCTTACAAGGATTAACCTTACCATAAATTAATTTTGAGAAATATTTTAATATATTTGATGATTTTTTCCATTTAAACAAAATAATTAATTTAAATAATATTTTGTTGTTTTTAATAGACAACATTTGATAAAGTATTGAGTAATTTAATAAACACTTTTTCCCTTCCCATTAAGTAAGAACATTCTTATCATTTAGAATACCTAATTTGATGTAACTCTATATGAAACGTTTTATTGCTTGCAATGTTTTTTCTAAAATTCTTTTTAAAATAAGAGCTCGTCATTTACTATTTAAAAGTATAAATTTGTAGTATCTATATCCACTAATATAATTGCTTACCCAAAGTGTATTTATTAAATGTACTTTTTAATTTAAAAATCCATTACTTAAATTCTATTTTAGAGGTTTCAGTTTTATACTGTATTATCAACAATTATAAATTTGAAATTTATATATTCATGAAATCACGTTTAAACTATCAAAACTCCTTTCAAAATGCTTTAATGTACTAAAACCCTAAAATAAATAGTATGTTTTATAAACTTACCCCCCCCCCCCTTTTTAAATTGTAAGATTTTGCTGTAGTTTTTAACCAGTAGAATTCGTTACAATAAACTTAAGAAATAACTCCAATTTTTTTTTAATTGAATAATGTTCCAAATTTTTCTTTGTTTTTAATATTAAAAATAAAGAAATAGAGGCATATGAATAAAAGTGATTTTATAACATATTTGGCGTGTGTGTATGATTAGCTTATCATTCTTCAAATTTTCTATTATTTTCTTATTAATTAATTCTACTAGTTTCTGTTAATTTTTTTCTTTAACTTTTTATTATTGTTTTATCACGTTGATAACGTATTTATTTAAATATATATAATGCATATATTAAATGTAAATATTAAGTGAAAGAGAAATGCACTAATGATTTTATTTTAAAAACTCAAAATTTATATATTATAGACTTATACATACTTTTTTTCTTCTAAAGGAGTACAAAAAATGAATACCGCTTGCAGTCAGAGGTTGAGTCCTCCAGATAAAACAGGAGAGAGATCCAGATCAACAGAACGATCCCCAGAACTCTTATCTGAAAACAAAAATCAACAACGAAATGTCTTTCGAATTCGTTCTCAAAGTGGCTCTCAAAAATCTGGACAAGAGAGCTCTAAATCCAAAATCTCTAACTTAGCCAATCACCTTTGGAAAAAAAATGAGGAATCTGAAGAAGTGCATAAGATTGATTCATCAAAACAAAAGCGGGAAATACTCATCGATATAAGCAAGAAGCAACTATCCAAGTCCATGGATGACTGCAGAAAGAACAAGAGAAGTTTCCTGAACCGCGTTAAGATACCGGATATCTTCAATGCCCAGAAACCTGATGCAGAACCTGTGAAAGACACTATTAGTGAGAGTGAAAAGCAAAATGGTGAAAATTGCGCAAATGCCGAAATTAGAATACGTGTTCAAAACTCAAAAAATCATTTTAAAACTAAGGCTCTTAGCGATGCCGAAAATACAAATGTCTCAGATGCCAAACTGACAAGATCTATTGTAGACGACTCTCCAATTCAACTTTCCACGCGAGATAGAATTGCAGCATACCTGAAGCGATTCGAGAATCCCCCTAGAACAGTTAAGACCAGAGGACCACCTCAAGAAATAAAAGGAATGAAAGCTAAGGAAGTGCCACAAGAAAAAGTACGAGTTCTAAAGCGAAATATTAGCAACGAGCAACAATCTGTTCCGGAGAATGACTGTAAAACTGAAAATGATAATAGCTTGTTCATTTTTAATAAATTTAGACGAAGAAAGAGTAGCGACAGTTGTAAAAAAAGGAGTTCTGAAGATATTCGGACTGAAAATGTTTCATTGGATGCAGAAACTAAATTAAATCAAGAACACCAGAATAATTCGACAAATTATCTAACGCAAAACGAAAACGGGGAACACATACAAAAGGACATTTCGAATAGTATGATTAAAATATCACAAAATGGTGCTGCAAATAAATTGTTAGGCGATGATCTTGAACCAACAGATCCGAATGTACAAGAAACAGAAAATAGGTCTTCATCAGAAACTGAACAAGTACTCAGGCAAAATACCAGCAATGAAAAGAAATCTGCCCTAAAAACAGAACAAAAAGAAAGCGACGGTGGCTTTTTTAATTTCAGTAAGTTCATAAGACGAAAGAGTAGTGATTGCAGCAAAAAAAGTAAGCCAGAAGAAGAAGGACTTGAAAACAAAAATTCGAAAAGAGACTGTCTTGATTTACAGACCAATCTAACTAGTCTTGAAAATATTTCCATAGAAAATGCTTCCATTGGTGAAACAGTTGATGTTAAGGGAGGAAGTTTACAAAACCTAGCTAAAGCCTGCGAATCACCCCAAGAAATACTTAAGGATGGAATCGGAAATGAAAAGACAGCAGAACACAAAAATTCTGGAAACAGTAGCTTTTTCAGCTTCAGTAAATTCATTAGAAGGAAAAGCAGCGATAGCAGCAAGAAAATTAGCAATGAGGAAAATCGAGTTGAAAATTCTCTATCGAATAGTAACCAAGACCAAAATTTAATAGAAAAAATGGATATAGATTACGAATCAAATACGATAGATTCCACACAAGATTCGGTTTTGGGTATGAATGGAACTTTAGATCTAAACATTCCCAATGATTCTGAAACTTCTCCTTCAGAGATTTTCCTCAAATGTAAGTCCATTGTAAGCGTTGACAAAGATAAGGAATCATCAGAAGTGAAAGATCGCCTATCGTCGACAAATTCATGTGATTTAGACTTAGGGACATTTGAGCCCCTCGACATAAATATTTTGGATACACTGACGGATTATGAAAAAAGTACAGGGAACTTGGCAGAAATTGATTCGACCAAAGGTAAGTTTTTTTAAAAATTATCTCGCATTTCGGTTTGAAGTTGGTTAATTTTAATGAAATAAGCTGTTTTTTGAGCTTGAGTTATGCATTTGGCATTTTTTAAACTTCCCGATGTATCTAAGTTGTACATGACAGATCATTTTAAATGTCAGAACATTACGAATGTACAAATTTCTTTCCTGTTATTGCCCGCTCGAGCTGCCTCATTTGATAAAAACGTTGAAAACATTTTAACCTGTTTTAGCTTTTCTCTAAATTTATTTGGTAATTTTTTAAAAAAAATCGAATCAAAGAAATAAATATGGCTATGTAAATGAAATTTGAAGAATTCAATATAGTACGCAAAATTGTAAATAATTCAGAAATTCCTTTTATATAAAATAAATTCGAAGTATTTCTTATATTTGTCTTAGTTAAAAGAAAACCGAGAAAAAAATTCTTCTGCTGCAACTATTCTTTTAGAGACTTATTGACGTCACTCTTTGAAGCTGGCTATTGGCGACGAACCTTTTAATTTTAAACCATGGCCCAATGCCGAGAACCACCTGTACCCCACCTTTCAAACTTTCACCTTTGAAATTTTAATTAATCCATTTACTAATCAAATATTCAAAAAATTATAATTTTTTTTAGAATTGTAATTATTTTTTAATGCATGAAATAAGCATAATTTTACATAAATTGTCTATTCATTATTATGGTTCCCGTTAAGTTATAATAGTCCAGTCAATATACAATTACTTAATTGTAGAATGAGTAGAAGTGATTAAAAGCTGCGGTTTGGACCAACCCAAATGTGGAGAAATTATAACATTATCAGACGTATCCATATAAGGTTTGAGAGCTCTAGAAAATATCAAATATATACTTAACAATCCATCAATTGTTTTCATTAATTTATTGAATATCTCAATGTAATACTTTATTGAATTTATCCGCGTCTTGCATGGAATATCATTAAAATTTTTATAAATCAGTTTATAAAAGGTTTAGAGGAAAAAATATCATTGAATAAAATACTTCAAAATGAAATTCGTATTCTAGTGATTTATTACTCTGAACATGGAAATTAATAGTTGTGTATTTTTTTAAAGATTTACATAAGGCCACGTTCTAATAAAAAAAAAACGTGTTTTCATGGTTTGTTGATTTTTTAAAATTTATTACGGAAATAATGATTGAGTGTTTAAAATTGTTTTCTTTCAGTTTCAGATTGTTTTAAGTTTATAATTAAACAAAAATCAAAAAGGCTAAAATATTTTAATTTAAATTAAAATTTATAAAAAAAAAAATTAAAAAATATAAAAATATACGCATTTGTAATTATAGACGAAGTGCTTGCATAAATTTATAGAAATATGAAAAAATAAGTAGGCTGAGAGAATTATAACTTGATTGAGTAGCATATGGAAAAAAATAATAAAATTATACAATAGAGCTTTTATCTTATAGAATATTTATTACATGAATTTGCTTCATAATTCTATTCCTTTCATACCGCTTACAAGCTAAAAAATCTTATTAAATAATGTTTTATTTAGAGTTATTTTAAAATCCTTTTGGTTAAAACGAATTGTGTTATTAGGTTTAGATTTTCAGCAAAAAAGCACGAAAAAATACGCCTTAATTAAAAACATACACATTTACAAATAAAGTTATCTTCAATATAAAATTAGACTTGTATCTAAAAAGTAAACAGATGAAAAAAAAAATAAGAAAATATCAGTAACATAGAAGAATCCGAAAAAAAAAGAAAAGCAATGAAAATAATTAAAATGGAAATTTCTATTTAAAAAAAAAACGTAGAAAGAAAAAGAATTAAAAGGGAAAAAAATCAAATAAGAAGGAATAAAAAAAAAAAAACGTACAAAAAGAAGTAATATAAAAAAAGATAGATAAAGCCTCTCTCTCCTTGAGTTATATAGCTTTAAAAATAAACACTCTGAAGGCAGTTAGTTTCGTTCAAGATAACCCATTTCGATAAAAAATTGGAGGTTACAATTTTACATAACTTTTTTTAATAGTTAATCTTTATGTCGTTGAAAAACCTACTAATAACACTTATCAAATGTCTCTATGAGCTAAGACACATCTGTATAGACAACTACAAAAATCAAATTTGAAGAGTAATTGAAATTACTTAATACAGGTTTACAGTACATAAACCTTTATGCACATCACAATTCTAATTTAAAAAATGTTTTGAAAAAGCGTATAAATGATTTAACTTTTTATATTTACTATCTATTGAATTAGAATATACATATGAAATTATTTAAGAATATTATTACAAGAAAAAACTATTTAAATGCAATTTTTTTTATCAAACAATGAAGAAAGAATGACATATTTTCTGAACATTCTCTTGTTAGGAAAAATTCTCCTATAATAATAATATTTTGCCTATATACTAGGACCTTTATATACTGGATTTGTATTACAATTTTTGAAATATATAATTTAGTAGTGAATTTATTCATATTTTTTTTCAGGGAAATTTAAAAAAAAAAAAAAAACCACCAGTAATTATTTTAACCCATCGTTACAAAGAAAATAATGTTAATTTTTCAAAAATCTTAGTTCAACCCTGGTATAGAATTCCTAAATCAATACAGGCAAAATATCATTTTTATAGAAGCATTTTTTCATAAAAGGAGATGTTTTGAAAATAAATAATTTTTCTTCACTTTTTGCCAAAAAGAAGAAAAAAAATTACATTTTGATAACTTTTTCTTGAAATAATTTTTTTAAAAGTATTTTATGTATGTTCAACTGATACTAAACATTAAAAAAATTCTTCATTCGTACGCTTTTTCAAAATCATGGTCACGAACATAGTCACCTTGTCTTTTGCCATTTTTATTATTCCAACACTTTTACACTTTCCAACAATTTTTAATTGTTTTTTGGTTGGAAATTTCTCTTCAGTGTCATCACGCAGATGACCACCATGTTGGATTGGGGAAGTTGACACTCCCACGCAGTTGCGGATCGGTTTGCTTTCCGTTCACTCTGCGGAATGTCATTTCTGATGTAGCTGTCGTGTGTTATCACAGCAAGGCCACTGAACAAACACGAATCCGAGAGCGATCTTTATCACGAAGCATTTTTCAGTTCACGTTTTCCGAAGTGTCGTGTCGACAGAATTGTGTATACAAAACCTCCTTCTCCGTGTTATAAACAAAACCATGTGCTCTACAGTTCGATGATAGGGCTGTTAGAGCCGATCAAGCTAACCAAATATATCATCGTATCTTTCCAATGGATTCTTTTATTTTTACCCTGCTTATTTTAAACCGCAACAGCACGTACGTTTTGGTTATCTCTAAAATCTTAATTCATCCGGGATGATTTGAAACCCTCTGTTGTCTTACGTGTGAAGAAGCATGCGCTGACGTCGGAGAGGTTTGACGGTGGATGTATTTGGGATGACAAAGTGGTCTTTGTGTTTTGGATGAAGTTTTGGGAGTTTTTCGAGAATTTTCTGAGTAATTTGTGTAAAGGTTTAATTAGTTGATGGGAAAGGTGCTTATGTTTCGATAAGTTGTTTTTCTTTTGTTGTGAGTATTTTTCAATTACCTCTCTTACATATTTTCTTTCTTTTTTGTCTTCATAAATGTTTGTTTCGCTTGACAAAGATTGTTAGGGATATTTTTGTTTGCTTAACGGATATGCCTGAACATATTTGAATTGACATTTGATCAAAATATCTTACAAACATATTTTTCAAATTTTTGATATAAATGTTTGAAAAAATGGTTGCTATAAATTTTTCAAAACATATAACTCCTTTCTATATAGATTCTTCTTTAATATTTGGTTTTTGAATGATTGTGAAGATAATTGCCAAAAATCACATTCTTTTTCAAAACCAAAAATCATAAATGCTTTTTATAACAAAACATGAATCAATAAATGGAATGGTATTGTTTCAATCCATTTTATGACAACAAGTACAAAATTATCTTCATCATTCATCTGAGGCTATGCATGGGAACTTATAATACCTTTCTTAGAGAAAGAGTTTGAAGAAAAATATTTATTTTAAATGAAATCTTTGCGCACAAATTTATTTCGAGACAAGTTTTTATATTAAAAAAAAATTAAGGGCAATTTAATCATAAAAACCATTAATAAACAAAAATTTCTGTTTGCTGTGATTTTATGAGCATAATATATCGAGTAATAATCAATATAAAAATATCGTACTATTGGTTTTGTACTTTGTATATACAATATTAGGCAAATTTTAACATTGACTTCTGCGCAGTATAAAATCTAATGGATATAAATATTAAAAAATAGTACAAAACATTACGAAATATTTCTGTGCATTTATTTTGAGTACAGTCAAAAAATTCTATTAAATGAGTAAGTTGCCAAAATGAGTAAGTTGGCACAAAATTATTTCTCGTTTAGACATATGTAATAACTTATCTCAGAATTTCTGTCACATTTGATATTTCAAGAAATGTATATCAGTATTATTGCAAAAGTCTAACTTTTGTTTTACAGAAGCCTTTTTAGTACAATCAAATCATGTTGAAAATGGTGGTAAAATTCAGTTGATTCCAGAGTTTAGTAGAAACAGTTAAGGTTGTTGAACTATTTGTTAAAATGGCAAATGTAATCAAAGTTTTTTCTGTAGAAAATTATTTTTTTAATACTCAAAATTACCATAAATGCTGCAAACTGGCTGCTAAATTATTTTAATCGGTAATAATTCATTATTTGTTTTGTGATGTATTATTATACTAAAAGATTTGAGCTTAGGACAGGATTTGATAATCTGACATTTATAAAACAATTCTTTTTCACTGCTTTATAAAAAAAGGTTTTCTTCTTAGATTTCAATCTTATTTTATGTTCGATCTCTTAAAGCTAATCAGTCATTTTTATTATTCTGAAACTATTGATTATGACATCCATTAATTTTATACTGCTAATGTAAAAATATTAATTTTGTATGCGAGAAAAACTTTGTAACTGTGTGTATATTTATGTATGTAAATTGATGCAATTTTTATTTCATTACGAAGATTGTTTTTACAGTGCAACATTTGTTGTTGCTGCTGCATTTTATGCTTATTATCTAGAGCATATGAAACAACTTTGAAAAAGTATTGTTGCCGTCCTTTTCAAGTATCTTAGAGAATATTAACCTCAAAATTTTTTTTATAGAAATGCTCTTTATTTCTATGTTTCACGTATCCTTTTTTCCCTTACATAGAACATTTCACTTTTCTTGTGTCTCATATTCCCGAACATTTTAAATCAAAATTCAAAAATGTGGACTGGAATATTCCACTGGTTAAGGTTATGACCTTTGAACCTACAATGAATAATAATTAAAATGTGGGACAGATTAGGACTTAATTGCTCTTGCATCAGAATTAAAGTCAGACACTATAGAAGTTTTTATGTATGTTTTTAAAAAAAGCAAAAAATACTTTTACAAGTGGAGCAGTTTACCAAGCTTGCATGGTACACAAATACCGTATTTACTCGAATCCAAGCCACCATCGATTCTAAGCCGCACCCCGAATTCTCGACATGTTTTTGTGAAAAAAATGTTGTCATCGATTCTAAGTCGCATCCCCAATTCCCTACTTGTTTTTGAGAAAAAAAAATTTAAAAAATGTGAAAAAAATAGGTTTATCAATATCCGATCTTAGAAATTAAAAAAAAAAAAACTTATTGAGAAAAAATAAGAGATTAATAATTTATTTGACCAGTATTAAAAACTTTAAAATATGTACATGATCCTATAATTACACTAACCGTCAGTATCATATGTTTCGAAAATAATTCGTCACTCCCATTTTCACGGCTGACTTCGAAATTGATGCCGGTGTCACCATTTTCCCACGTGATGTCTTCCATGCCATCCAATGCATTTGTTATGCAACATTTTTTTTTTAAAGAATGTATTATAGAAGAAATAAAAGAAAATTGTCAAAGACTGTTGAACATTTACAAGCACAAATTAAACCTTTTTTCTTTACGCCAACGACATATATTTGTGTCAAATTTTCAGTGGCCGCTATTTTGTTTCCGTTTTTTTCTGCATATAAAATTGCCTCCCTTTTCATACATGCGTCGCAGGGAACTCGTCTTGGTGTTATTACCGATATCTTTGATGCTTAGGTGATCAAAGAAAGAGCATAAAAAAGTTTTCTAAGTACTAGCGGACAACGACGTTTAGGATAGACTGAATTACTGGAGATAGACTTCGGAATGGGATAAGTCATCGATGCAATTGGCCAGAATGGACGGGAACATTTTTACTTTTGAATTGAATTGAAACTCAATTTCCCGCACCCAACAAATGTTTTGCCTTCTATTCTAAGCCGCACTCGATTTCCAGTAGCATTAAAACTGGAAAAATAATGGTGCTTAGATTCGAGTAAATACGGTATGTCTATTCTGCACTCTCTCAAAAATAAGTCTGGTTATGAGACTTAACAACATCGTAACCTACACAATTCGTTCTACTAGCATACACACTGACAGTTATTCCCAGTGATTCTCTCTGTACTTGCTTCAGATCCAAAATAGAATGCCTATTTGTCTATCATCACAGTTCCTTCACAAGGTGAGGTTTCCACATCATACAGCATTAGAAAGAAACCTCAGAGGTTAGTTAAGAGAAAATGCGCATGAGAACTTGTTACAAATAGACATAAAAATATCTTCAGAAATCGGAGGGGAAAATTTTTTAGAGGAACTTTCATTGTTTTTCCCTTTTTCAAATGGACTTTATTGCATTCAAATCAATACATCAGTCTAGGTTTGAGAGGAAAAAAAAGAATCCTCAGGATTATAACTTAATATTCGCGAAATCAAAATGTTGGTTGAGGAGAATTTTAAAGGAGAAATGAAATAATTTTTCAATAAAGTGACTAAGTGCTATCAAATATAAAAATGTTGAGGGTTATTTATGGAATGTGTTCTAAATATTGAGGATATAGAATGGTAAACTATATCTTTTCTTTTGATTATATAACAGATTCAGATGTATATGTATAATTAATTTGCATAAAAAGTGTGTTTTTCCAATTTTATTCTTATTTTCTAAAGTTACGCACAGTCTTATCATTATAAAAAATCCCCATAATTTATTTATAAACATAGCACATTACAGTCCCGAAAACTCGGCTCTCGATAAACTGGTCCGGATAACTCGGCCACTGACACACGCTCGCGCGCGCGCGCGCGCACACACACACACACACACACACCACACCACACACACACACACACACCACACACACACCACACAAAGAGAGAGAGAGAGAGAGAGGTTCATTACGCGTTTCTTTAAAAAAGTATCCAGTTTTTACAAAGTTGGTTGTTTAATTTTTATTATAAACAGGTTTATGATTTCGTAAAGTTTTTCTGAGTTGTATCTGATCAGGTAAATTACTATATACTACGTATTCATTAATTTCCTTTTTCATGTAGTAAATGCTCTATGCCTGCATTACATACGTACTTTTCCTTTGTTTAAAGGTATTTGGGCATTTTATCTTCTATTCTTCAAAAGTAAAAAAAAACAATACATACGTGACCACTGGCGTAGCTAGTTCTGATTGGGCCCTGTATTAAAAATCCTTCTGGGGCCCCTTTTTAGATGTGAGAGTCCTGTTAGTGGGACTGTAGTTACACATGTTGGGGCTCCTGTAGCTTGGGGCCTCGTATCATTGATACGGCGGTAACTACGCCCCTGCAAGTGACATACAATATTTTCTGAGAAAACACTCGTACTTATTCTTTTTTAATTCCCTTTTCGATAACCCGGCATTTTCACAAATTTGTCCACCCTTCAGTCCATATTAGGTCGATGTTTCGGGACTTTAATGTTTAAACCTTGCATCAATGTGAAAATATAAATTTTATTACTGAATTTTTTTCCGGTTAATGTCAATACCCCCATTCGTCCCCTCTTGAACAAGAAAGCTTGATTTTTTTAAATCCGAAACCAGATCCGGCGTTTAGCATTCCTCAGTCGGCGGTAACCCTAGCCGTTCTCTTTTATAAAAAGTATAACAGCAACAAAAAGGAAACCTTTTGTTGATTCCCATGTAGTTGCGCGCATAAGAAATTGAGGAAGTACTAACTCAGTCAGTTCCAAAACAGATGTTTATTGCTTTTCAGAGAGCTCCACTGATTCTCCAACAACTGTCTCTCAAACGCCCGCTGAAGGTGACGACAGTCCCAAGGAAGCCAACATTCCTCTAATTCACGTCGAGCAGGTAAGTGATGAATGCATAATGCTCACTTAAGTGAACACTTGTCGTGTGTTATGGGGTGGAGTTCTTTGTTATGAATTTTGTTTCGGTTGTAAAAAGTCGTTGCCTGTGTAGAAGGATACATTGTTGAAAGATAAAAGATAAGAAAGAAGAATCGGTTTTTCGTGAGAAGTGAGTGAAATGCTTATGTTATGATAATTCGTTTATTATACGAATGATTGTATCATAAAAACATATAAGAGCTTATTTTTTTCTGTGGGTAAAGAAAATGACATAGATTGTTGAAAAAATTATTTTGTTTCGCGTTGCGATCTATTATAATAATAATAATAATAGCAATTACAAAGATGGATTTCAATTAAACTAACTAGTAAAAATTTTTAATTTGTTTTTCTACGAATGATTAGGATATAACATAAAAGAAATTTTTATTTGCTTTGTGCAACTCTAAAGGATCAATAAACACTTAAAAAAATTTTTTTATGAAATTTTATCGTTAATAAATAGTTTGAGGAAAACTGAATTATTAAACATGATATTTTTGTTTATTGTTTTTTAAAGTTTCATTAACATTATGAATTATTTTTTTCTGTAAGACATGATAAAGATTAACCAAAAAAAAGTTAGTAGTTTTCATTATTTTTCATTAATGGTTGAAAGAATTTTTTAATAATGAACTGTATTTCTTATAAAAAAGACTAGTGATACATCAATTTTTAGAGAATTTTTCTCCTTTTTTAAAAAACTTTTAGTTATATATTATGTATGTTTACTTCATAATTCGGTATTTTTACTCAAAACATAATTATTTTGACATTTATCCTTGTGTTTATGTTACCGCTAAGTGTGAAATCAGTCATTTCAACTAATGATAACGAATCTCATTAATTACACAACCAAATCAGTTAAAGTATATAAAATTGTTGGATTCTTCGTTTTAACTAATTATTTTTGGAAAATGAATTGGTGAATCGTTTAACTGTTTAAGACAAGCAAAAGTTGTTTAACCGGTTTAAACTGGTTTGGGCCAGTTTTTTCAGCAGGACTAAATAACCTAATAATTTATATAATTATAAGCTGTATAAACTATAATTTAGCTGTTGCATAAAATTCTCCTATTTTTATTACTGTTTAACTAATCTATTACAAATATTTTCTGTTTTTCTTAAGTATTTATCAATCTACTATCCGTAATGTGAAAATCTACTTCCCGTAATAGGAGAACGTAATATAATGTATTTTTCGAGAGATTTGAACTGTTCATCATCAGTTAATTTGTAAAACAACGAACTTATTTTAGTATCAAGGTGTTAATTTACCCCTTTAACGGTCCATCATTAATTTATTCGTAGAATACCTAATTTCCTATAATTACTAGAAAAAGTCTAAAATTATTAGTCTGTTACACGCTTTAACTGACTTGGTCAATTATTCATGAAATACTGAAGTGTACTATGAAATAAACAACTTATACTTTTTAACGAGAACATATATATGTGAAAATGTAATCATCAAAATTTTGAATCAAAATTTATTTAAAAGTCCTTTTGCCAATCACTGAGCTTTTTGAAAGAAATATATGCAAACCATGATCAATTATGCTTAATTCAAGGAAAATAGTGTGTGATGCAACAAATACATTTGATCCAAATCACTTGATTTCTTTTCATTAGTAATGTATCTCGACTTGCTTGTGACCCTGCCATATCTCTTAATATAAATCAGTGGTCTTTAAACTGTGTTCAACAGAGCCCTGGGGTTCCATGAGTCGCAATAAAAAATCGAAAAAAAAATTGTACGACCGAATTGGATTCCCATTATCTATAAAGTTTGTATGACCACATAAAACTTATCCCAGTCATTAAAACTGAAAATTTTATTTACACATTTACCTTGTAATACTTTGATTATAATATTTTTAAAGAATATTAAATCTCCTTTTTTCACTAGAATGAATTTGGGGTTAAGGAAATTGAGTTTCTTTGGTGTCAGACCGACGCAGAGCACGTGGTGCGCTGTATCAAAAAGCGATAGTTTCTTGGGAGAGTTCTTAACACGACAGACTGTGTTTAGTTCATTGCATAAAGGAAGAGAGTAATTTTATTGGCTGTTGATGTGAAGTACAGCAAGCAATTAAAAAGTAATTAGGAAAGACATTACAAATTACCAGTTCTTTATACTGTGTAAAATAAACATAGATGTAAAGGTTCTAGAAATTCTAAAATTCAATATTTTTACTATATCCTATAACATTTCAATTCAATATAGAAAATTTTCACCAACTTTCATAGCATATTTCTAGAAAACACATAAAAAAAAAGAGGCTTAAAACGGAAATGCTTACAACTAGCTTTTTATGACAAGTTATGTACCATAATGTCTTCATGTTTCCATTAAAATTTAATTCCTTTTCTTATATTTACGTTTTATGGAATCCGTTTAAGACATAAGATCAAATATTGGAATTATCTTGTTTAAAATATTGCACATGCAAAGCGATTCTCTTCTAGGCATTTTAAATATCATCAATATTTTGTTGTTGAAATGTTTAAGTCGGATATCTCTTTACCTGTTGATTGTGTAAAACGACCGTCATTTTAAAAATATTTCAAGTTTTTTAATAATTATTTTTTTGAACTTCTGGGCTTGAATAAATTAATATTTTTTGTGGTGGGATTTAAATGAATCAGTATTGTTACTTATTTTTTATTATGTCATATATATTAAAAATTTTAAGAAAAAAAATAATTTATTATAGTTTTATTTGCTGGTTTTTTTGTAGTCCATCTCCGTTTTACTGCATAGTCCTTTTATTGAAGATGAAGTAAATGCAGGGACAATCGTTTATTTTAAATTTTTTTGTTTATTTCTAGTCTGCAGATAATGAGGAAGATGATCTGACCGTTGATGATCTAGAAGATATTGTCACACCTAGTGAAATTGTTGAAAATCATATCAATGAACGATCCACCGCACCTCCCTTGAGTCTTCGAAAACCTTTCAAAGGAAAAATAAAGTAAGGAATCAGTACAATGCATCAATATTTTTTGACAAACATTATATATTGTGTTGCCAGAATTCTATAATTGTCCGAAACAAACTAGAAACTGCCCACGTGAAAGTTTTACTGCTTTCAAAACAAGGCACTGACTTATTTTTCCGGGAATATAAAAATCGATATAAATTCCAAAACAAGCAATTAATGCAAAATAATTAATTTTTTTATTGTTCAAATGAAATTAAATGTTTCTTTAACATTGAGATGAAGTTCAAGATTTTGTTCAATGTTAGAATTCATTTTCATTTTATATTTCTAAATTTTTAAAATCAATACATACTATCAAAAAATGCTTATTTTAAAAAAAATCGGGAAAAAAATGATGAATTAATAAATTATACAAGAAAAAATATTGAACCAATTGACTAATTTTAAAATAAAATGAAGTGCTTATTTAGAGGAATATTAATTAGCTTGGGGCCGTGGGTAGCTTAATAGTTGGAGCATCGGACTACAGACCGGAAGGTCTGGGTTCGATGCCCAATGTCACTAAATACCCTCCGAGTACACACTGAGTACGCTCTCGTTAAATCAATAGGTCCAAAAATATTGTGGGCGATCGCAGCAGAAACCACGGGTGCAGGGTGCTGGAGAATATCCCCCCCCCTCCAGTTCTATACCTAAATTGTGGAGGTGGATATAGGTGGTCTCGCCATCTATCGTGCAGAAGTCCAACATGTCGTAGGCTCTGGCAACTTTCATTTCTTCCCTTCGAGAAGTACACGACAACAACAACATTGATTAATTTTTTTTTGTTTCCTAAAATTATTTACAGTTATCATAATCAAATTTACTTCCGTTGAAACATTATTTATTTAATTGTTTCCCAAAACTGACATTAGACTTGTACCTATTGTTCCACTTATAAAATTTAGAAACAATTTCAAATTTGGTTAAGAAGTAAAAATATTAAGATTCTTCAAAAAGTTTTTGAAAATAATAAAATCTTATATTAGAGTGGCACTTCTAAATCTAGTGCATTTTGCTTACGTACTCGTATGGGCGTTACTATTGTTGACAAATATGATCTTTTTAAAACAAAGTTTCCACAAAAAGCAAAAGTTTGCATCTGTGAAGCAAACTTTTGAATATGAGATCGCGTATATCACGTGACTATGACATCCCATGAATATATATGAGCTGATAGGCTGGAAACACGTGGCTATAGTTACATGAACATGACGTGATATACGAATTTAGCCTGTTGCTAAAAATGGAATAATCTCATTAAAAACGCTCGTTAGGTAAAAGCTTATTTGAAGAAAATTCTACTGTATTTTGTTATAATGAGTCTTTAAATGTAGGGCTTTCTTATTACAACAATTAATCCACCTGATAAATTTATTTATACAGTCGACTCTCGATAATTCGAAGTTGAAGGGACTAATGAAAACTTTGAATTATCAAGAGGGTAGGAAAGAACTCCCAAAGTACACGAAGAGCAATTTTTTTCTAACACTTTTAAATTTGAAACAATGTAATAAAACAACAACTGTACATACGTATAAACTTACTTTAAAGTATTTTTAAAAAGTACATATTATACAGTATAAATATTAAACAGAAGTTAAAATTCCTGTATTAAAATAATTCATTTATACATTAAAAACAACTATTAAAAGAATACATATTGTACATAATTAATTTTTTTTGACGAAAAGTCTGTTTTTTGTTTTATGGCATTCAATCTAACTTTGTAAATAGATTTTTCTAGAATAAATGAAGCTTGATAAATACGTCCGCATCAACATGATTTTGAAGGAAAAAGTTGCGTAGTTTGTTTAGTGACACTTTAGCTTCTGTCAAAGTTATCGGAGTCAACTCCGATGGTCATCAAAGGGGCTACGTTACAGGGGAGACAAGCAGAGAGAATACAACACAAAACATGTAAGTTTCAACCTGTTTGCTATAGGGTTCTACATGATAGTGAGTGTTTGAGTTGTAGAGAGTTTTATTAGATCACTTCAAATTATTACGTGTTGTATTCTGGTCGGCCACAAATTTTACTTCGAAATATTGAGTGTACCAAAACGTATTGTTTTAGTTCGAAATATCAAGATTTTTAGCCAAATATCAAAGGAATAAGTATATACTTCGAATTTGCGAGAGGTTCGAATTATCGAAGGTTTGAATTAGCGAGAGTAGATTGTATATTGATATTATTATACATAAAAAATTATAGCAGCTTTTGGATGTAGTCCTTCAACATATAAAAACGTACAAAGAATAAGAGTCAGACTAACATGTACAAGAATAAAACAAAACTTTTTTATTGGTAAAAATTGAACTGTTCAATAAAATTATTTCTCTCAATATATTTCCAGTGAAAAGAATGAAATATTAATTTATCAGCTCTATTAAAGTTAGATGTGAAAAGTTCATTTGTGAATTTTCGAAGTTAAATAATAAAAATTTATGAATGAATTTCAATACAAAATGGCTTATCCTAGTGATTACTTTAAAATTGGATCTCAAAATGACCTCTTTTATTAACACCATCGCTATACATTCATTGACTGCAAGCCTTTTTCCTTCCGATGCCATTTTGATTAATTTTTTTAAAAAAATCATACAATTTATGGTTTCATTACCTTTTTGCAGATACTCGAGCCCTGTGATAGAAGAAGAGTGTGAGATTCTACAGAACGAACAATCCGAGATCCTGACACTGAAGACGGATTTGCAGCGGATCTCCTCTCAAGAGGAGAGTCCGGCCAGAATCGTCAAGGGACCCCAGAGTGTCACCGTCCTCAGAGGAGAATCGGTCACTCTGGCGATCTGTTTCAGTGGACACCCCCCACCTTCTGTCATATGGATGAAAGGAGTGAGTAGTTTCGCCTTATATCTCCAATTCGAAATATTTTAAACGTAAAGTTTAACTGTCTTATTACTTAATTAAAAAAATGTGTGAAATTTGCAATACATTTTTAAACGGGGACACAATACGATTCAATTGACAAAAATCGGTCAAAAAATCAAATTAAATTTTTTTGTGCTTAAATTATTCTTTATATACTTTTTTATAACCTGACAAAATTTGAAAGCTTTAAACTTTAAAAAAACACAGAATTATGACAGATTTTGCGTTCGTTTTTATTCACATCCCTACGGCAAATCAAAACTTTAAACTTACTTACCTCGGAAAGATAAAATAACTAATTTGTCTTCATTTAAAATGCTAAGGCCTTTTCCTATTGTGCTTTGAATTTTTTTAGCCTATTGCTAATAGTAAATGTAACAAAAGTTGGTATGCATTTTTCAATCAAAGCAATACTTATTTTTTTAAAAATAATTAAACTCAGAATTTGTAAATTTTTAAGGAATTTTCAAATAGCATTCATAAAAAGAAGTATTGTACGAATACCAATCATGTTATCGCAAAACCCATAGAAACTTTTGTTATGCATAGTTTGATGTACTTGTAAATCAAATTTCATGCGTGTATGTAAACTTTTGTAAGACGAGTAGCATTTTAAAATCGCTTCACAAATTTTAAGTTTTTTCCTTAAAAAGTTAAATGGCTAGCTTTTTATGAAATTTTGAGTCCAACGTGACGTAGTATACACATATAGGAAGCAACCAAAAAGTTTTTGAAAATCCTTAAATTAAAAAAAATTGCGTAAATCGTACCATGTCCCCTTAACATATCAATAACATGACAAACTTATCATTTTACTAGTTGTGTTGTGGCAGTGGTTGCCTTGTGATTATGATGACGGATTTTTTGCCGGCGTGTCATGAGTTCAAGCCCTAGTGCCACTTAAGACCCGCCTTGTGTTTCATCTGTCAAGGCTGAAAGTCCTCTGGTTGGCCTGATGTCGAATTTGAAGAGGGAACGCCAGCTTACGTGTCGTCCTCGTCACTTGGCTATGCTTCAAAATTATGAGGTCCGTCATCAATAGTCCTCGGATTGATTTGAAACGTGATGTTAACAAACACACATTCACTACTAGCTGCGTTGTAGAATGGTCAAAGTGTGGATACTATTTGATACTCTTAGAACTTTTATACTAATATCGCGAAAAACACCATCATAGCGTTAAAGTATTATTCTATCACTTAAAATATAAAATAGATTTGAGAATAATCATTTGCTCGTTGTATCATTCTTAATTACATATACGTCATTAAAACAACACGAAACGTAACTCGTTCTTAAACATGAAATATAAAATTTTTAGGTGTTATTTTTAATCCAGTGTTTACATTATAATATAAAATGTAGAGAATGGGGGGGGATGTAGAACATTTATTCATGTATTGTTAATATTTTGTTTTAAGTGATCACTGTTGTTCTCAGAGGAGTGAGTGAGTGTGTGTTTATTGATGTCACACTGTAAAGCAACGGGAGGGTTATTACGAAGGACTTTGTAATTTTATAGCCATGGTTAAGTGACGAAGATACCTGAGTTGGCACCCACTCTTTGAACTTCCCCACCACGTTTCGACAGATTTTACGTGCACCAGCCCCCTCAGAACGGCGGAACTTCAGTTGCACTTGGGTTCGAATTTATGATACTGCATATATGCTTTCAGAGAAATATTTTGCATTATGACGTTTTAGAATGTAAAAACATTTAAGGTATCCAACTACGTACGGAAACATTTTAAAAAAAAGGCGTATAAATGGATAATTTTCATGATATTTAGTGTCACTTGGATTAGAATACATGAATAAAATTGTCTTAAGAATATTATTACAATACAAAATTATTTAAATGCAATATTCTGGCAAAAGATGAATTAAGAATTACCTATTTTCAAAACATTCTCCCTTTTAGAAAAATGCTTCGATAATAATAATATTTTGCAAAGCAAATATTTCTCTGAAAGGCTTGAAGTAGGATTTTTGTTAAGTTCACATTATTTTTAGAGTTACAACTAACTGAAATAATTATTGGTGTTTTTTTCTTATAATTTCTCCACTTTGTAGTATTAAAATATGGATAAATCCACTTCTAAGTTATATGTATCAAAAATCCTAGTTCAGGCTCTGTACAGAGGTTTGAGCTATATATATATATATAGATAAAAAATTATTATTATAGAAGCATTTTCCATAAAAGGAGAATGTTTTAAAAACAGGTAATTCTATGTTAGTTTTTGGCCAAAATAAGGTACCTAAATATTTTTTTTAGTGTAATAATATTCTTAAAACAATTTTATAGATGTATTCCAATCTAAATGACATTAAATATCATAAAAATTATCCATTTATACGCTTTTGCAAAATAACTGTCCCGAACGTAGTCGGATACCTTAAGTGTCATAAATATTTCATAAATGAATTGTATAATGAAAATATTTTTAATATTTCTTTCATTAGCAGGTTTCTGACATTTATTACTCATCTTTATCTGTTTAACAGTATTAAGTAATGCTTCCGATCTATATTTCTTTTTACAAATTATACTTTTACAACATATCTCGTAGTATTTCTTAAAAAAATAAAGAAAGAAAACTCTTTATGGTATTCAACTTATAGAAAAAACGCATCTTCTACTTTGTGTCTTCAACAAAAAATTTTCATTTATCGCAGAATAGAAATATCATTGCAGAGGCATGAAAACAGTTTGAACACAGACACACACATACACGCGCACACGCACGCACGCACGCACACATACACACAATTTGTCTCCCCAATTTTATATTCATCGTAATGGAACACACATTTCTTAGATTAGTTTTGTGTGTGTGTGTGTGAATGCTCTCATATAACTTCTGTATGAAATTCTTTTTTTTTTCAGATTACTTGAAGTAATGCAATAAATGCGTTGCAAGTGTATGCTATTAGTAACTTCAAATTTTTATGTTTGAAATTTGTTTTATAAACTGTTGGCATGAAGCAGTTACGGAAATTAGAATTGCTGATGTCGAAAAGTAAAAATACTTAGAATGCATTTTTGGCTGTGAGTTTTAAAGTTAAATTTTTTGATAATGCATAATTTTAATCAAGAAAATTGTGTTTGAGTGCATTTAAAAAACAACAAACATCGGAGAATATTTAATACTTTTCCAACCGAGAATTTTCAATACGTTCAAATACACAAAATTTTTCAAGGTTTTCACGATCCCGATTAAGGGCAATATCCATGAATATTTAACTGCAAAATCAACAATGAAGCCTTTATTGAAACTGCTTTTAAATAGCGTTTTAATTTTAATACGTGGCAAGATTAAAATTTTTAGAAAATACCGAAAATTTCTTAAGACTAAAAAGCGGAATTAAGAAAATGCTATTTTTCTGTTGTTTAAAATAGCAATTAAAAAAAAATTAAGCGTTCGTTCTGAGAAGAAACATGATGAATAATTTCCTCATTGACTTGTTTTCTTTCAAATATATTATTCAGGCGATATTTTTAGTTTTAATTCTCTAAAAGCGTTAAGGTATCCGAACACGTTCGGAGTACTTTTTAACAAAATAGCGTGCTAAAACATTATAAATGCTCTTTTAGGACTCAATACCAATAAGTATTACTATTAAACTATCAAAATTTAAAATAAATTGCCTGAATTTTACAAAAATCACAATTACAAGTAAAATTTTAGCAATATTTTTGAAAAACTTGAAAGCAGTTAGAGAAAAAAGTAATAAACATATATTAGTAAAAGTATTACAAAAACAAATTGGATGCATTTATCTAGAAAATGTACTAAAATTTTAATTTTTTATTAAAATTTGAAAATTTTAGAATTTATTGAGTAAACATTATAAGAAATGTTACATTTTTTATGAGACCATTATTTAAATAACAAGCCATAACTCAAAAAGTATTCATATAATAAGAAATATTTTAGTACATTCTCTAGAAAATAACATAAATATCAGGTTCAAAAAGTTTTATAGAAATACATTCGCAATATTTTGAGTTATCAGACTCGCCATGATAGATTTTGAGCAATTTAAATGCCCACTTCTGGTAGATCAAAAACCCACTTCCGGTTTATCTAAATTTATAAAATTGATTGTAACTTGGCCTCTAGGTAGTGTAGAAACAAAACAAAGTACGTTTCGTAAAGTCAAGAGATAGAAAATTATAATAAATATAATATATATATAATAAATAACTTTATTCAATAAAATAAAAAACAAAAATATCTGTCTTGACTGAATTTGGTCATTTTCAAAGTGTTCGGATACCTTAATAAGGAAACATATTTCATCTATTTATCATTCTACCAAAGCGGCATTTCTTTTATATTGTTGTAAGCTGTTTTTTAAAGCTTTTCGTAGCATTAGTTTTCCTTTTAGATTCTTGAAATTATTTATTTTTGTTCCACGTGCACGTGTTACCACAGAGAAATGTATCACATTGGCAATTATAATTATAAATTTTTTTCTCCTAAATCTACACCTAAAAAAGAAAAAGAGAAATGATTCGTTAAATGAAAAAATTCTTTTTTGAATGACAGTTTTTGCTCTCTCGTTGTATAAGTGAAAGATGAAAAAAGAGAGGAGAGAAAAAAAGTCATTCTAACGAGTCTTGACAATCTTCAAGAGGAGAAAAAAAATGTTATCTTTATTTATTAACATGGCTTTCCGACGCGCTCTGCGCACTCAAAGTGAAAGAGTTCTGGAGATATGTTTTCACTCTGGACCCACCACAGAAATCATATTTTTCTTCGATTTACTCTTGCAGAAAGGTACCCATTTCATAAGCGATTTTCACGAAGTTTAAAGGGAAAAAGAAAACACTAATGGGAGTTCCACTTAAACTTATCTTTTCAATATATTTCGACTCTCAACTAAGCCGTTAAGGTATCCGACTACTCTAAAATTGTGAATTTTGCCAAAAATTGACTTTTTAAAAATTATTTTATTTTATAGGTCACTTAAAAAATACCAAGTTTATTATTTTCCATACACACTAGAACAAAATCTACAAGTGTTTTAGTAAAATCAGATGCCATTACTTTAAGCTAGTTGTCATACTTTAAAATGCGTTTTACTCAAAATGTGTTTTTTTGAAAATGCTCAAACGGGGACACAACGATTGCTTAAAAAGTTTTGAAAATAATTAACTGAATTTTTTTGTGTATGTTCTGTATAAAAGTAGTTTTAATCTTCAGATGTATTAATCACTGTTTTATTACAAGATTTACAGTTCCTTATGTTAATATAATCACTGTTTTTTTAAGCAATTTCTTACAATAACTAAGATAAAGTGCTTTAGTTTCATTAAAAACTAAAATATCTCTTATCCTGAAGGTCATTTCAAAAATGAATAACATAGCAATACATCAGAATTTAAAGATTGAAAATTTGTTCATAAACTTATGGTATAGAATGGGCCCCGTTCATGTTCTTTTTCTCAATTTTTCCAATTTATTAATAATAATTTATTTTTCTCTTCTTAATTTTAGCATAGTTTTCATAAAATGTACTAAACAAATCTAAAAACTACAAAAAAATCCCCATGTCTCGATTTCATTAAAAAAAGTTGTCGCAAGTAGTCGGATACCTTAAGGAAAATGAATTCTATTCGCAACTGTTCAAATATGCGCAAGCTACGATCTAAGATAAAAATATTCTTTAAAGCAGTTAAATTATAAAATGAAGTTTAACAGGTACTCTACATTTTTTCTTCCATTGTCATTAATAATTTCTACAATATTTTGTTTCTTAAGTACCAGAATTTTATGCTAGTCTTATTACAATAAGAAGCCATCGTATAAGTGAGGCGTAAACCTGGAGACATATGGAGGTTGTAACCTCCCTTCCCATAATAATTGCTTTATATTGAAGTTTTAAACAGGTCAATTCTAATGAAATAAAATTTTTACTTTTGTACCTCCTTTCAAAAAAGTAATATGCGAAAATCCTTACTCCAAATTAGCATTTTTGTCACCTTGAAAATGAACAATGAAATTTGAAATTAATTTTGAGATATGGACTGAAGTGGGAAATATACCTCCTCCATCCTAAGGAAAATATTAAAAAAGGACTCATTTTTAACAGTTAAAAATAATTGCAAAAATGAGGCAACGTGTAACTGCAAAACACGAGGGAATTTTCATTTGAAAAAACTAATAGAGGCACACATAGTTCTATTTATAGAAAATAATTATTATTTTAATGAATTATAGAAGTATATAGAAACCACTTTATTTCGATTTATATGGCCAGTGGTTTAAGCAAATATAAGGGAAGGTTGGCTGGCCTTAAAACTATGCTTAACCCGGAAGCAGGCGCGCACTCGATACTAATGTTAATGGTCACGGGGGGGGGGGTGACTGAGTCACCCCAATTCTTTTTTTTTATAGCTATTTTTATTGTACACGACAAAGATCCTTATTCCAGTGTATAATTTAATTAAGAGAAAGCATACTTTCCTACTTTTAAGGACTTTTCAATTTTCTTTGAAATGATAATTTAAGAAAAAATATCAATCAAGCTGAACCATGAAGTTTCAAATGTGCGGGACTTTAATAAAGGTCATAAATCACAGACATTTTTCGCTAACATCACATGAATGTTATTTGAAGGCAAAACTCTCATATTTTGTTCGTTATTGTAGTTTTATTGTCTTTTGATGATCAACAAATAGCATGTTGAACTTTTTTTTCTTGTGTCTTTTTGACAGGGTGAAGTGTGTCTTGTGTTACACTTATGACTTTCTTATTTTTCTTGATGGAGTTCTATAGGTAGCATTTGTGAAATTTTCCTTTTAATTCAAACTTTTCATGCTCATCGCATTTTTCAAATTTTCTTTCGCTATCATGATTAATATGCATTATTTCAGCAGGTTCTTCCCTTGCTTTATCAGTTTCAACTTCCTTCAACAGAGATCACAGATGCTCTTTCATATTCTGCTCATTTACATTTTTGTAAACCATAATAAGTCGTACAATACAGCAATCAAAACTATTAAGTTGTTTACAGGGGAAAAATGTTGTATGTTAACAGAAATTATTTTGGAACAAAAGTGGCTACGCGGGTAACTCAGTCAAAACAAGTACCTTAAGATTGTAAATAAACATTTGCCTCTCCCAAAAAAGAGGGAGATATGTGACAAATACGTTTTAGTTTCGATGAAGACTGTCATATAGGAGGATACTATCAAGGGCATTGGTAACAAATAAACAGTTTTCCCAGAATTAATGATTTTGTGAGCCTGGGGTGACTCAGTGCCCCACGCGACTGATCCCGCGTTAACCCTGTAATCTTAGTTCCTAAGACTTAAAGCTTTCTGTTCTGTTTCTGAGGCTATCTCACTTTTCAGCTATACTGCCTTGCAGTGGCGTAACGGAAAATATTAGGGACCCCTACAAAGTCAGCTTTTAGAGCTCAAGCCCTAATATGTACTTAGCGTCAGTTCAAGCTTTGGGCCTTCTAGAATTCCTGCCCCCTCTGCAATGCGGGATTTGTGGGGGTGTACGTTGCGCCACTGCTGCCTTGTTACATTTCAATTTCTTGCTTTGCTTTATTAAATTTATGGCAATTTAGAATATGACTATTGATATATAAACTAAGCTCCAAGGTACCATAATTATCTAACTAAAGCATTAAGCGAGAAATGAAGTGAAAAAATACATAGAAGTATAAGGACCACAGTAAATAGCAAGCAAATTCCCAGGTTTAAGAATCAGTTCGTAGTGTTCAAAATCTCTTACGGACCGGTCCTACCTTTCTCTATGTTTTTTTCAATATTACTAGACTAAAAAAAAATTAGACGAGAAAAATGCTGTACATAAATTAATTTAAAATAAAATTTAGTACAGTGTAAAATCTTAATATAACAATAAAAAAAAGTGCTGTGTTTTTATGAATTCGTAGTACTTTATATATATATTTTGAACTCTTCATAAACACACAATAATTTTTGACCTTCAGAAGGACTACTATTGTAAGAAAAGAATTATGCATGCATTTGATATAAGTTTCCCAATTAATTTTGAAGGCTTATCAGAAACAGAAAAACCAAATTAATAAGATGACTTTTTATTTTTCATCAACTGAAACAAAAAGTGCATTTAAAATAATAGTACAACATTAAATATCGCGCCATGTGAGCTAACATGAATTTTTATGCTTAATCTAATGGTTGATAAATAAGAATTAGTATTTGTGGAAAATCTTGGTTCTTTTCCGAGTATCAGAAAAAACTAGCTATTGCCATTAAGACACTTAAAAAAAGATGGAAGGAGTCATGGCGAATTTCATATATTTACGCAGCTGCGTTCCTGGATGAGATACGATGGGGATTTTTGACCCGAATTCGGATATTTTACAGCGAAAAAAAATCCCTTTTCTCAATCCTTTATAATATTTTGTATTTCCACAATTAACAAACTGAAACGTGACGCATTTATACAGAAAGTATAAAAAATTAAACTGTTAATGATGTATGATAAATAATCGTTTTAATATATTTTTTATTAAGAGCAAAAAGAGTAAAAGGCTCCAAAATAACACTGAAATTGGTTATTTTTCGCCAACAATTATTTTGACAAAATTTATATTTTAAGAAAATTAACAAATTTTCTTAATTTAATGAATATATAATTAGATAATGATAAATAAAAAAAATTTGTTGATATTGCACAAAAAAATTGATGCATTAACCAAAAAAGTTTCTTCAATCGGAGGGTTAAGAAGACTTTTACCACGTACGCAGTTGCGTAACGTACACCCCCGCATTACAGAGGGGGCGTGCAGGATTCTAGGGGACCAAACGTCTGACTGTCACCCCTTGTAAGATCTATCTTGGGGCCCAAAACCTGACTCCGTAAGGGAAGGGGGGGGGCTAATATTCTCCGTTACTTCACTGCACGTACGATATTCTAATTATATAAAATTGGAACTGAGAACTAACCGAGATATCTCGATAAAATGTGTTGTTGTTGTTAGAAATTCCACTCAATCGGGTGGTAACATCAGATCGAGGTCTACGGAATTCATCGTAGCAAGGGGAACTAGATTAAGTCTGGCATTTGGCTGCATCATTTTTGCATCATGCAAATGACAGTATGATTTCGCTCCGTTCCACCCCAATTTTGAATGAAAATACCCCGGTGGTCTTCCACCCCTTTCACCTTACCACCAATCTCTCGAGAAGGCTTGAATATGCCCCCACACTGCGCAGAGGCACTATACATTTACAAATATCCCTGTCTGTTCCAGAATTCGAACCCGGGCTCTTCGAAACAGCAGTCATTGTCAATAGTCTCTGGATGGTCGATAAAATGTATTCTGCACATGAAATGATCCTGATGTACGTGATGCTGTAAATTATGATTTGTTTGCTTTCGAGAAGCCGTATATTGTATATAAGTAGTAGTATAGAGAAGATAGACTCGCAGTGTAAGTAAATTCCTTCAACTGAATCCACGATGAAATGATGGCATTTGATGGAAATGATAGCTCCTTATATGATACAGTTGTGAGATGGAAGAAGAGTTTTCAAACTGACCACCTGTCCCTCAAAAACGATTCAAGATGTGGAAGACCATCGCTCACGGAAGATATATCTTTAGTGAAGAAATCGAATGATTTAATCCTTTTAAACCAAAGAGCAACTGTCCAAATAATCCTTTGGAAATTTGCCACATTCTCACTATTCTCTCGATTTTACTCCAATTGACTTTCTCTTCATCCCAGATATAAAAAAACTATTGCAAAGTCAGAGATTTTGCAACACAAAAGACGTTATTTAAGAGGATAAAAAATAGTTTTTTACTCAATTTGTTGATTTTTACAATCGGCCTTTTTAAAGGTCAAGAAATGCAGATAGAAATGTATAACTCTTTATGGTGATTGTGTAGATAAAAGCCGTAAGAATAACGAACAAAAATTAAGTTTCTCTGTAAATTATTTTAGTAATAATTAAAACTTAACGATATATTTCGGGATACGGATGCTCGTTTTTCGTAAGAAATAAAAAGAATCGATAACATACACTGTTGAAATTGTTATTTCTAAAAAGTTCAAAGTTACAAGCACATTAAAAAACTTCAACAACCTATCTCTTTTATGACGCATATTTAATTCACATTCTAACATTGACCATTTCTAAGATAAATTCTTCGTAAAGCAATGAACTCCATGGTAAACCGCACGGCTTCCTTCCACAAGAAGCTGCAATGTTATTGTTCGGAATCGGAAATAAAAATTACAAAAAACTATGAAACATACAGATTTATTTTGACCCATTATCATGTCTTAAAATGGCAAGAATAAATTTCTTCAAACAGAGCAGTAGACAACTTGTTTATTTAAGATATTTAGAAATTTTGTTTTCCATGCATCTAGATACTAAGAATGCCCTCACACATTCTTAAAAAATAGATAATAATGCGCTAACTCTATATTGACAGAAATGCTGATAACCTTTTGCCCTTAGAAGGTAACTTACTAAACATGCTATTAATCCTTTTCACTGTCAAACACATAACTGTAAAAACTATTATTTCTTTACATGTTTTGCATCCGGTCTGCAAAAGATTAAACATCCTACTACTTGAAGGAAACAAAAAATATCTATAAATTGTTGCAATACATCATATTTGAGAAAATTTATATAATCTTTCTATTCTATTTTTAGAACTGATATGTTTATTTCTGATGATGACCTTGAAATTGATCTAAACACTGGTGTATGTTATTACAACTATTGGGGCTACCAGTGGCGTGACGTACACCCCGCACCCCCCCCCTTTGCTGGAGGGGGCCCAACTCCTGACTGATGCTAAGTACGTACCCATTGTAAGATCCGGCTTGGGGCCCAAAACCTGACTTTGCAGGGAGCCCTAATGGTCTCCGTTACGCCACTGGGGGATACGCATTTAAGTAGGGTTCTGAAAATATGAGATTAATAATAACCATAAGGTTTGAAATGCAGTCTTTTCATCACTAAGTAGAAAATAAATATCAATAAAAACACGTGATTAAAATAAGCAACAATAATTTTTGTCAATATTTAATTAGTGTGACAGTTTAAAAAATATTATTTCAAATATGTGCGCTTTCTTTTAAATAAATAATAAACAAATTGGAATTTTCGGCAGTAACTACGTCATTTTGTTTTACATATACAATGAAGTATTATCTCTTTTCATCCTTGAAAATCGAACAAAATAAACAAGAGCTTTATCGGAACTTGATGGCTATATTAAATCTGTTTAGCTTTGCGCTCGATAAAATATACTTTTATGCACGATTAATTATATAATACATATAACGAAGTATGAAATCCATTCACTTAAAAGTTTCAAAAATAGAAGTGTTTGAGATTTGTAATAACAAACGAAATTCGTTTAAGTAATAAAACGTTTAGTAAAATCTCCATGGTGAAACTAATAAATTTCTTTTACAGTGTGAATAATATCCTCATTAGGGTAGACCTCGAAAACCTTTTTTCAGAAATTTAAAATCTACCTGAGTAGATGTCGAAAAGATGTTCTCTAGTATATAGATGAAGAGAAAATAGAATGAAAAATTATTTTTTGTGTTGTATTGCCACAAGAGGAATAAAATTTAGGTATTTGACCTTTTTTAAGGTAAAGAGTCAAAGTAATTTTTTGTTTAAGAAAAACAGGCGTGTTTCGGTATTTTTTAACACTTGTTACAATGAGAGGACGCCTACTAAATAGTTACAAGAAGAAATAAGTAATATAAATTTTTTTAAAAAAATCAATTCCTATTTAGATCAGCAAAAAAAAAAAAAAAAAAAAAAAAAAAAAAATATTTTAGTTACCTTTTATTAAATAGTTACAATTAATATAAATATGTATATACATATGGCAGAATCACAACATTAAGTGGCAATTAATTTTTATTAATTATCTTTAGAGTATCGTATTGTCATCCCAAACCATTTCAGTTCAAATGAATGCTTTGAAAAGTGAGAAAAAAATTCTTTTAAAGTTTTGACCCATGTTGCTAAAAATGAAGCCAACGTGGCTGTATTTGTAATTCTTTAAATAATTATTTTCAGTCAATTAATTTTAATTAATTATAATTAAATTATCGTATTGTTCCCCAAAACAATAATGTATAGAAAATTCCAGCTCAAATGAGCGCTTTAAAATGTGAGAAAAAAAACCTTTTAAGTTTGGACACAAGTCGCCAAAATGGTCGCTAAGTCACCCAAAATGATGCTAACGTGGCTGTATTTGTAATTCTTTGAACAATTGGCTTTAATCAATTATTTTTTATTAATTATAATTAAATTACTGTATTGTCATCCAAAATAAGCGTGTATATAAAACTTCAGCTCAATTGAGTGCTTTAAAATGCATTTTATTAACGATTGAAAATTTGAACAAGATAAATATAAAGATAGTGTTAGCTAATAGTAGGAATTGAAAAAACACAACAGGTACATTTAACACATTCTCTAACAATAATTAAAAAAAACCTGCTATGGAAATATCAGTGCACGTTAATTCGGAATACGGAATAAGTAGCTTGGATCAGACTGATTCGACGATGCAGGGAGAGCTGGGGTTATGAAATGTTGCTGTGTACATAATACATTTCAATACTCACTTATCGGCATGTAACGGGTTCTATTCGGGTCTTCTAATAATCCTCTTGGGGGTAAATATTCTTTCACTGCGATTTTATATTAAAAACCGCTTTCCCTAGACTTGATTTATGCCAGTGGTCCTCACATTTTTTTCAACTCATGGAAGCCCTAGAACTTGAAGGTGCTTTCGTGGAACCTCTAGAACTAGAAAGTATTTTCGTGGAACTCCATTCCGTAGACATACTTCGAAGAGTATATCTCAAAATAATATTGAATGTCGATCAACATGTTATAGGACTTTATGAAAAGGCAATTAAAAATATTGCACTTATTATTAAAAAGTTCTAATCTAATTTTTTAATATAATTTACTTATTTATAATATTAATTTGTGATTCAAGTGTCGCCTACCCATGCATCATATTTAGTAACTAGATTATATGCTAGTATTTTTTTTTTTTTTACACAAATGTCGAAGTCTAGGTCTATTGGGATTAAATGCAATCACATTACATGTTCTGAATTTAATTTGTTTTATACTTTGTTTTTGTAGCTACTTACATAGAAAATATATTTTCCTTAAACACAACGTTCTGAATTGCATTAAAGTATTATAACTATTTGAGATATCCCTTGTATTTTGCATGAATTTGCAACCTAAAATTTAGAAATTGTTCTTGCTTAAATTTAGATTTCTGTTAATATGTTGTTCCCTTTGCTTCATTATAAGTGTTGTTTCCCACAAATGCAAAAAGTGCATTTTCCATTAAAAAAACTATTTAGTTTTGCAAGACATTGTTTTAAGTATTATTCTAAGTATTAAATTATCTCGTGGAACCCAAGATGGTAAACTATGGAATATTCACAATCTAGTAGGAGGTCTATATATAAAGATAAAACGTTTTAATATTCTTTTACTATATTATAACAAGTTTAAAAAGTGTTGCAAAATAAAGTTATATATAAGTAAAATTTTCAGTTTTAATGAATAGAGGAGATGAGCTTTAGATACTTTTGTAACTATATAAACTTCATAGAGAATGTGAATCCATTTTGCATACACATTTTTTTTTCACACGCACACACACAAGCAGCTTTAATCAAGATAAGTAGTTTCGATAATTTAGTTATCTGGTTAAGATTTCTTCTTGCTCCCAAAGTTAAGTTATAAAAGTGCATTTCGTAAAGTGTTAAAGGCTAAATAAAATTAGTTATTCTAAGATCATGTGTGTCTGCTTCTTCCTCGAATCCTCCCACGACCTCTGGGTCCCGACAAACAATCATCGCTTTTGGTTATTTATATTGTAAAAAGTTAATTTTATTTTAAGTCTAAAATCATCTAACCAAATTAAGTCTGTTTCCATTTTTTCGAAAATTCTCCCCCCTTTGTGGCAATATTAAATTTGGAAATTATTATTTTTCTCTTTAACTCCATACCATAGAATATCTTTTCCACATAGGTAAGAGAGATAGATAAATTTTTTCTCTCCATATAAACGCTATCCACTTAAAAAAATCCACATACTTACTAAAAATCACTTGTAAAGGAAGAAAGAGAAGACGTATTGATTAAAAAAACATATTTCATGGAATTATAAAACCATGTTCAAGCACAAGGAAACATCAATATTTAACTCTTTCTTAATTTCCTTTTTGTATTTTATTATCGTGAGACGCTTTAAAACCGGACAATGGAAAGCCGGAACTCTATCGTTTGATTGTTTGTACAGCAGATGAGCGAAGAGAGAGAGGTATGGGGAAAATCATGAAGTTAAATTCCCTCTGTTTTCCCCTGTTTTGCAGGGCCGGGTGCTGTCGGACGAAGGCAGCCGCCTGTCCATCCTGGAAGGCCGAGAGATGTCGGTGGTGACGGTCAACGACGTGACTGCTGATGACAGCGGGAAATATGTTGTCAGTGTCGAGAACCAAGGGGGTGGAGACTCGTGTTTTGCGTCCGTGGCTGTGGTCGGTGAGTGAATTATTATTTTTTTCCCTTTTTATTATGATAATATTTATGAGATTCGGTTTGTTTCCGTCTATTAAACACATCCGAGCAAAAACTGAAAATGTGCTATTTTCGGAAAATTATTACTTTCTAGATTGCTGCTGAAGCCCATACATATTTACTAAAAGATTTAACAATTTTCTTTAGTTGAATAAGCTGTTACTATTTTATGAGAAATATAACAGAAGATATGTGAGTGTTAAAGTATTTTCTGTGCGATATATATACATTTGAGGTAGGTATGAATTTTTCTTGAAAAATTTCTGTTTGTGCGTAATAAAACATTTTTCTGAGGAGGAACTTGTCAGAATTTTTGTCAACTCTCAAAATTTTTTTTTTATTATAAGGTATTTGATCATTTATATCGGTTTTTATTGTTTAATGAATCTTGAAAATTCAGGGTTAATGTAATAGTTATTGTAATAAAGTCTTGAACCTTTAGAAAACAATAAAATCATATATATTGTCCTACCTATATAAAAATGCAGTTATTTTAACTGCTATGTAACAGCTGTTGTAAAAAAACCCCAATAGAGTCTTGATACGATACTAAAATGATGCATGTTTTCTTTTTAAATTAAGACTTAACAGGGAAAGTGAGAGAGAAAATTTTTTAAAGTGTATTTTCATAACAATGTATATATACTAACTGTGAACTATTATTTTACAACAAACCAATTTAAAGTAACAGTGAACCATAAACTTAAAACTACAAAATAAGTCAAAGCAGTGGTTCTTAAACTGAGGTCCTTGGATCGCTGAGGGGTCTGTAGCGCCTTTCTCTCATTTAAAGTTAAGATTTTCTTCTTGTACAGACTTAGAAATGCACCATAAAAAATTGAAAGATATTCATCCTAAACTAGATCACTTAATTGCCCCCAATGAAAAAATTCTACTAGACCATGTATTTCGATCAAGAATATTAAATCAGGTTTATTTATTTGTTTTTTGTTAGTACATAGACATTACTACTGCCAATTTTCCAAAAATTGTAGAAACATCTACGCAAAACTTGAGAACTGGATTTATAGTGCCTCAATACGGTAGCGATTGCATTTAAATCATTCAACCATGCTTTGGGAGTCAGGGAGAGGTGTTCAAAATCTTGGGGTCCGTGACGTCAGGTAGATATATAAAGGGGGGGGGGTGCGATAGAAAGTTTAGAAACCACTGCGTTAAAGTGTAGAATTATTGTAACATTTGATCTTTCTTTAAATAACGAATTTCGAAGATATATTACAAAAAGAATGAAACAAAAATTACAAAATGTAAAATTTATCATACATGATATGAATCATTTTCTTACAGAGGAAAATTTCCTGCTTTTATTCGAGTATTGATATCGTTTCATGTTTTTTATTTATCTAAAAACATATATATCTCTAACAAAAACTTAAATGTATCGATTTCAAAATGCTGTCAGACAGATATCAATAACGTATCTCCAATGCACAGAAAACAACAGAAATTTTTTTTTATGGCAGACACACTGAAAGATTTTTGAAATTGCTTGTCGTGTTGTAGACTTAGAAAAGCGCGAGCAATTTGATCGTTTACTTTTCCTTTCTGCTTTTCATTTTTCATAATCTACTTTCTACACGTTGTTTAAAATTTTTCCGTACTAAACCATTTTCTATAAATATCTTCTTATAACAATTTTATGATTATATTTCAGCCTCTTTTGGATACTTATGTATTAACTCCAAGTCAGTGATTTACAATGATGTAATGGAGAACATTAGGGCTCCCTGCTGTTAGGTTTTGGGCCCCTAGCCAGATTTTACAAAGGATTGCAAAACCATACTTATTTAGCGTCAGTCAAGCTTTGGGCCCCCTAGAGTCCTGCCCCCCTCCCGCGATGCGGGGGTTACGGGGGAGTACGTTACGCCATTGGCGATATATAGCTAACCATTTTACAAGTTATGGAACTTATTTCATTTTTAACTTATTATTATTTTTTTAATATATTTTTTCTCCTATAATTCATATATGAATTCATATTAAACTGAATATCTTTATTCAGTTAAAAATTGCCAAAGGTTACCAATGACAAGGGATTTAATGCGCAAGCATCTCTCATTTTTATATTTTTCTATCATATGCGTTTTTATCAAATATTCATCAATTCAGATTTCATGCATACAATTCCAACTTTTCTGAAATCATAATGCCTTAAAAGACAGATGACTATTTAATCAATCTTTGACCTTTCAAAATGTCTTTAAAATTTACTGTTTTGTATTGTGAAATAACAACTGGATGACGTTTTAACTGTGGTTACGGTATAAACGATAGTACTTTATAGTTATTCATGAAAACAATATACAATTAAATAGTGATATTGCACGTTCTATAACTATTCAAATAGCAGTTGAATAGTTATTCATAAAGGTATAGTTTATTTACATTAAGTGATAAAATTACATTAAAATTAAATATTTGTTTATTTATTTTTACTTTTTCTAATTTAAAGGTGGTAAATGTTGGGAAAAAATATAAGATGCAAGACAACTGCAGCTCAAAGTGTTTTTAAAAGTTGAGCGTTAGGTTAAAGAAAAAAAAAGGATATATATATATATATAATCATTTATTTTATTACAAAATTAATTCACCTTTCTGCATATCATAAAATTTTCCACTAGCACAACACAGGAAATAAACCGAATGAATGAACGCGATTCTTAAAAAATAGGTTGCATATTTCCCGTGAAAATCTACCACTGTGACGAAAAAATTCACTTTGGAGGTGAATAAAAATGAGGTGTACAGTAATTTATTTGTTTTTAAAGTTCGCGACGAATTTTTTTGGGTGTGTCACGTGATTCTTAGGAAGAAACCTCTCAAAGCTCTAAATATTTAGCGGAATTTCGAGGCCGTTAGTATATGTGAGCCAATTATTTCTTCCTTCTTTAACATTTTTGAAAAGTAGCAATGTTATTTAACGTTGATAGAGTCGTTGTAGTGTGTTGTAGTATCAATTATATATATATGCATAGTGAATAAATGATATACTACAATGCCATAATTTTAACTTAATGTTAAGTTATTTATAAGAATATAGCAATGCAGTATTACAATACCAAATTCTTAGGCTTGGGACAAAGATTGAAGTGTTAAGCCTAGTAGCAAAGCGTCAACCTATTCCCCTTTATTTGTTTAAATTACTGGATTGAAAAGAAAATACAAGTTTAAATTTCTTTCTTGAAAACTAAAATTAATTTCTAAGCTTCATAATAAATTAATAAAACCTCATAAAATCCTATAGTATAAGACGCTAATCTATTTAGAAGTATGTGAAAAATTTAAAAATACTGAAATTAGTTTGAAAATAAAATTGCTTATAACCAAAAACAACAACAAAAACATTGGGGACTGAAGAAGAGCATTTAATGATTACGTTGTTCAAGAAATACTTCAAAAATAAAGCTATAGCATATTATACTTGGAAAATACCGTAAAATCCCGTTCACTTTAAACACAAAAAATACGGTCGAAATTTATGGTTGAGCGATATACGCCGGGTATAAAAATTAAAAAAAAAAAAAGAAAGAAATGAGCATAAAAAATATTAGATTTCTACATATATCGAAATACTGTTTATTTAAAAGCAATGACAAATCTTCTGAACTTAAAGATTTGTAATTCTAAAAGTAAATTATTTTTTCAAAAGCCCTGGATAATTCCAAAAATAAATGACTTCAAAACATAAGAGCATTGCATACGTACATTTCAAGTTTCTTTGTAAAAAAGAGAGAGAGACAGAGTGCACGTTATACTGCGAAAATATCTAAAAATTTAGCTTAAAAATATAGATGCGCGTTTTTCGCCGGATTTTACGATAAAAATTTCTTTAAAGAAGCGAGTGTTTTTGTGTATAAAATGATAACATTTACTTTATTCTTTAGTTCTTAAAGAAAAGTATATTGATTTTAATGGTAATTTCTGCAAGAAAATTAAAAGCCTACAGCAAGATCAAACGACTATCAATAGCATAGTTAATTTAGGGTTACATTTGTATCAAACACTATAAATGTTATAAATAATGTTATAAACATTATTTAGTTCATAATTATCAAAATTTTCTAATAAACCTTAATAATATCGTTAATATATCTGTTGAGTTAAATAAATCCTCAAAATTATAACTATGTATGCTCAGTGGGGTCCATAAAATGCACTTTCGCGATAAAAGAAAAAGCAAACGAATCAAAGTTTTCTTTTCAAGTTTAGTTTTTTTTTTTTCATTCAGTTGGTGCTACGCCTATTCGAGAATGACAAGATTATAATTTCGGTTCGTGAGAATACACATTATTTCCAGCTTCTCTTGGCAGTCATTTGTCTGATACCAAGGTCGTCTGTTCCGTGCAGTTATAGCGGAATATTTGGATTAGGATGTTCTGAAACTGGCTTTTTATTTATTTTTTATTTACAAGAACAAAAATTTTCAAAAATATGAATGAAACTCCCAACATGAAATTGGATTTGTTCATCCATGCCATGCAATTTTTCTTATTTTTTGCTTTAAGTGTTCACCTCACCATATTATGAAGAATAATGACATGTTTTGCAGACTGCACTTAGATTTTGATGGCGTTGGAAAATAATTATAATTGTCAACCTTTAAAGTTGATAAATGTGAAAGGGGGTAGGTAGGTGAGTTTAGAAAAATTTAAAAAAAAATTGTAATGTAAAGTTTTTTTCAGAAAAATAAAAATATAGAAAACTGCAGGATAGTGGTATTTAATGTAGGGAACAGCAACTGATATCGTATCAGCGTAGAAAGTGATTCTATTTTTCAAATTTGGAAAATAATAAATCTTACACTTCATTTTTTACACAGTTTTAAAGTTTACGATTTGTGATAATAAAAATAAATCTTTAAAATTATAAAAATTTGCAAAAAAAATTTTTTGTAGAATTTGTTCACAAGTATTAAATGCATATTGTCCCGAAAATGCATTCTATGCTTTGATAAATTTTTGAAAATAAAAAAAATTTAATTTAACAGTTTTATATATTAAAAATTTTTTTTTGTTAATAATAAGGTTCTCTGGATAAATTTAGAAAGTAAAGTAAATGCCCGTTTTATTTCAAATGAAAAAAGATCAATTTATTAATTAGGGCTTTTGAATGAATTTAAACTACGGTATGTACATGCAAAAATTTTCTATCACATTTTCTACCTATTTCACTCTACTGAAACTTTTGACAGAATATATCGCATTAAATACGATGAAGCAACCCATACCCTAATATGTAAAAGAAAATATCCGAAAAAACTGAATTGCATTTCGAACTGAGTGAGTGTTTATTAATGTCGCACTTCAAGAATCACGAGGGTTATTGACGATGGACCTCGTAATTTTGAGCCACGGACGACACCTGAGCCACAACCCCACTTCCTTAACTTCCACACCATATCAATGAAAGGACGATTCCTTTTCATATACATTATCTACTAATAAGTATTTGGACAACCATGAAAATGTGTGGTCCTGATCTACGTCACACCTTTTGTACTTAAATATCGTGTAGGAAATAGCACTGACATTAATCGCATGCAAGATGCCACGAAATTCAGGGCTGTCTGACTTCGAGAAGGGAATAATTGTCAGATATTTTAGATATAGCCGGCTCTTAAGGATCATATCTAGTGAGTTTTACATTTCAAAATCGACAGTTGCTTTTGTGATTAAAATTGGAAGATGAGTGGTGATTGTCGAAAAGTGCTTCAACCCATCAGACCCACGAAACTAAGAGATAGAGACCGACGAGTGTTTTAAAAAAAATTCGGAAAACTGTACTAAACCAATGCCCCACATACTCCAGGAGTTCCGACAAGCATCCGGGACTGTTGTTTCTATAAATACCATCCTCAAAGAAACACATTTGTTTGGTTTCCATTGTTGTGCTGCAGCCCATAAGCCTTTTATTACAGAATCCAACCACACTGTTTCGTTGAGTTGATGCAAGACACTTCGAAATTGGACCATAGGGGAATGGAAATTAAGTTTCAATTTCTGCCAGTGTCGGAGAGCAGTGTCTGGGTTTGGCGTATGCCTGGAGAATACCTTTTGCCAGAATGCATTATGCCTGCAGTAAAGTTTGGCGGAAATGGAATTAAAGTCTGGAAATGTTTCTCGTGGTATGAACTAAGACTCTTGATCCCAATTCATGGTAAAACCAAAGCCGACTCTTACGAAACTATTCTAAACAAAAATGTTCTTCCTACGCTGTCACAACTTTACGGGCTGATTATTGTTACTTCTAGGATAAACAACGCCATTTGTCGTGTTGCGAGGTATACCATGGATTAGTATGATTATACTGTGGTGAACCGACTGGCCTGCTCAAAGTCCAAACTTGAATCCTATGAAAGACCTCTGGGACGAGTAGGATCGCTGAATTAAAGGGTGCAGCAACCGTCCAAAATCGGTGGAAGAATTTGCATGTCTTCTCCAAACCGGGGGGGGGGGAGAGTGGAAGAAAATACCATTGTCCATCATCCAAACACTTGTAGAAAGCATACCTCGGAGGCTGTAATTGCTTCAGCTGGATACTCTATTAACTATTGAATATGAATAAGCATTGTTTACATCTTTTATCGCAAGTGTCCAATTTCTTATTTTGGTTGATAGTATACAGGGTGTCCAGCCTTAATGTGACCCAATATCTGATTCCCGAACCGTTCGGTTTAGATATGCACTTCCAATTTGAAAATTGTTTTAAAAAAGGTAAAGAATGTTTTTACGTGCTTTTCGAACCAAAAAATCCATTTACAAAAAAATTACAAAAATTAAATTTTTATACTGTCCCCAGGTCCTATCACTTATATTTAGGAAAAGATGCAGTACACAAAAACAAAGTAAACACAAAAAGTTTCATTTTATTACGATAAAAACTGACCGAGTTATGCCTACATAAATTTGAAGCAACTGAGTTGCTCAGAAAAGGGGGTCGTCTATAAATTGAGTTTTGAGAACAGTAATTCACTATCTACAGAAAGAGCAAGAGAAAAACATCATAGTAATATTAAAACATCGTAGTAAACATCATAGATTGACAATTTGTATTGCTGTATGGCAAACTATAAAAATTAAATTAAAGAAATACAACTTGTACCGAAAAGATTATAACAGTTTGTTTTAACAAATAGCAGCAAAAGAATACAGGATTTGCCGTTCAAATTATAGCATAATGTGGAATGATGCGCCAATCATGAATCAGGGGCTTTATTATATCAGAATGACGAAATTAACTTAAATAATGGTGAAGGCACGAGGTGTTGCACAAGACAAGGGAATACGTCTATGACAACTCCCAGTTTTATACAAGCGTTGAACAGCACGGGCAATTGTACAATAAGATGGATGTCTTGAAGTGTCTCTTATTTCGATTACATTGTCCATAAAACAGTACCATTTCGCAGTATTCTTCATTTGTATACATCTCGTTTTCCCGTACTAGAATTCGTAATATTAGAATACGACTGTATGCAATTGCAAGCGACTGCACAACAGATTTTTAATGTTCGTCATGATCAGCAAAAACGCAGAATCAGACTGAAGACGCAGCATATAAGTCTATTTTTTTTTTTTTGGAACTGCTTTTGAAATGTTTTCTTCATCCAAAATATTTTATTTTTTCTATGTTATACAGAATAAATTTTATTTCTTAAGTACTCAATTATTGTATTATTAACGTATGCTTTTAAATTTAAAAACGATTTACATAAGAGTGACGTGCAAGAGAAAAAGTTTTCTGGCAGAGTTCCAACTAATTTCACTTTGAAGACGGCCCCTTACTAGCTTCTTGATAATTGACGAGAAAATGGATAAAATGTATGATTTTGAAAGTTCCATAACTCGGCCAGTTTTTATCGTAATAAAATGAAACTTTTTGTGTTTACTTTGTTTTTGTGTGTGTACTGCATCATTTCCTAAATATAAGTGATAGGACCTGGGGATCGTATAAAAAATTAAATTTTGTAATTTTTTTGTAAATGGGTTTTTTGGTTCGAAAGGAAAGTAGAAACATTCTTTACCTGTTTTAAAACATTTTTCAAATTGGAAGTGCATATCTAAACCGAACGGTTCGGGAATTAGCTATTTGGTCACATTAAGGCTGGACACCCTGTATATACACACTATCTACTCTATCTACCACTATCTACATCTTCTATTCATTTATCTATCTATTTGTATGCATATCGTTTATGCAGAATGAAATGGAAGTACCAAAATAACAAAAATATGGGTAAACCATTATATTTTCGAAATCGGAAGCGTATAGAGAGTTTGGAGAGTTAAGTCAATAAACTTTCTCGCCTGCTTCGTCTTTTTAATAGCTTTTTTTTAAGAATAATGCTGCGTAGATTTCTATGGATTAATTTTTCCGCACAGGTGCTTCTAGGTTTTCTTAGCAATCAGGAAGAGCTAGGCCGTGTATTAGCGCATAATTGTGGTTTGTACTCTTCTTTCCGGTATAATATCCTGATCTGTGGAGTTTTACTGAATCGCGGTAATGCATTATACGATTTGATTGGAATTCAATGTTTAATATTTACAGTTAAATATTTGTCTTAGTATAGCCAATCGCCCATTGCTTTCTCATTACTTTTTCGCTACCCTCTGTGTTTTGTAAAATATTCAAGAGCTATGCAGTGTTGGACAAGCATTGTATTCAAAAATCGAGAAATTCCTCATTACTTTACGGTATTATTTTCTGACATTCTTAATGATTTCTAATCAGAAGAGCAATATTGTAAATAATATTCAACACTGGTTGATTCTTCCAAAATTGAAGAAAATGAGTACCGCCCTCTTCTAGTACGTTATACAGTAATATCTCGACTTTCAAATCGTTCAAATTTTCAATCGTTAATAAAATACTTTCTATTCATCCATGCAAAGTAAGAATTGACTTAATTTTTTTTTAATATTACTTTTTCAGGGTGGTCCCGAATTTATGGTGCAAACCTTAAGGGTAATCCAGGACATTGTAGCAATCATTTATTGTATAGGAATGTATGGGCGCAAGTGACGCGGCGAGGCACTAACACAAAAAATAAGAGACGATGGAGAAGACAAAGTGTTTATTGAAAGCGTCGTTGACCAGTACAATGCTCAGAATAACCTTCAAAATTGCGTCCACCAGTAGCGATACATGCTTGACAGCGTCGGTGGAGCGATTGCGCACACGTTCAAAGATGCCAGGTATTTCACGCACACGTGCAGCAGCTTCGTATATTCGAGCAACGAGATCCTCACCTGAGTCAAGTGAAGTCACATAAGCAATATTCTTCACATATCCCCTTAAAAAGTAATCGAGGCTCGATAAATCGGGGGATCAGGGTGGCCAGGAGACTTGTCCGCAACATCCAGTTTATCGTTCCCCAAACGTGGCATTCTGGTAAGTGTGCATATCAGTACTGAAGTGGGCTGGCGCCCCATCATGCTGAAACCATATGCGATTACGAATGGCCATCGGAACATTCCGCAGCAATTCTAGTAACACCTGCTCCAGAAAAATAACATTCGTCATTAAGTCGTGTCGGGACAGTCAAAACGCCATTGAGAGTACCAACCCACACATTCACACAGAATCATTTGTTGATACGCTTGTGGATTCTCGGTTGCCGATACAAGGGAATTGCGAGCGCGTAAACGTCGCACATGAGCTATGAAGTCCGGCTGCAGCGCACATGGATGCCCATGGCTGTACTATTCATTGGCAGAAGTTCAGGAGGAGAGGATATTCTGCCGGATCAAAGCTTGTACTCGCAGAAAATGTTAAGTGGTGTAAGTGATTTTCGTTTGAGACTCTACAAATGGTATGATGACTCACACTTACATGATGAGCAACTACTCTGGTATTGTTTGCGCTTCACCACGACACTTGCGCCCACACATTAATATATAATAAATTATTGTTACAATGTCCTGTACCTACCTTTTTTGTTTGTACCATGAATTTGGAACCACCCTGTATATGAATGGTTTTTAAAATTAAACTCTTTTTTTTTAAAGAATTATTTTGGGAATGTTTTTGATACATCTGTAAATACCCCGATACATTAGAAATAAAATTGTTTTAGATCTTCAGTATTATGTTTACAGTTGTGGTACTATTTTACGTCTTTTGTAAAATTTCTAACTTTTTAAATCCAGTTTCATTTGTCGTGTTAATGAAATTCTCAAAATGTTGTCTTTTGTACACAAAAAATGAGTACAGGAAAATTGATTTTGATATACAGTTGACTCTCGATAATTCGAAGTTGAAGGGACCAATGAAAAACTTCGAATTATCTAGAAGGATAGGAAAAAACTCCCAAAATACACGAAGAGAAACTTTTTTCTAACACATTTAAATTTGATACTATGTAATAAAACAACAATTGTACACATGTATAAACTTATTTTAAAGTATTTTTAAAAAGTAAACAGAAGTTAAAATTCCTGTATTAAAAGAATTCATTTATATACTAAAAAACTATTAAAAGAATACATACTGTACATAATTAATTTTTTTGAAGAAAAATCTGGTTTTGTTTTTGTTTTATGGCATTCAAACTAACTTTGTCAATAGATTTTTCTAGAATAAATGAATAAACCTTTCCTTCCAATAAACCTTTCCTTCAACATGATTTTGAAGGGAAAAGTTGCGTAGTGACACTTTAACTTCTGTTAGAGTTGTCAGAGTCAACTCTAACAGAAGTTAAAGTTTCTTTTAATAGTCACCAAAGGGGCTACGTTACAGGGAAGACAAGCAGATACAATACAATTCAAAACATGTAAGATTTTATCTGTTTGCTACAGGACTCTACATGATAGTGAGTGTTTGAATTGTCAAAAGTTTAAAAATATCACTTCGAATTATCGCGTGTTGTATTCTGGCCAGCCACAGATTTTAATCAAATATCAAGAGTTTTCTTGAGACTAAGCATATACTTCGAATTTGCGAGAGGTCCGTATTATTGAAGGTTTGAATTAGCGAAAGTCGACTGTATTTTACGCTTTGGGACTTGAATTTGAAAAAAAAATTGTTATTAGATTATAAAATTGATAATTAGAATTTTCTACCGACAAAAAAATTTATGTTGTCATGCAAATAAAATTATAATCCATTTATTATCAAAAAAAAAAAAAATGCTAATTATAAAATCATTGCTGAATCAATTTAAAAAACACAAAAGAAAAAATACTAATGTAGCGCACAATTTTAATGTTGTTTGATTTATAATTTTTCCAATTATTAAATATGTAAAAATGTGTATACTTATTTACTAAGCTCTCACATCACTTCAAAAAGTTTCAGTAATTTGGTTTTTGTTTATCCAATTTTTAATTCCAAATACAGCAATCATTACTAACGCTGTCCTTCAAAGTTTTCATCTCATAAATTAATTATCATTCTAATATATTTAATTAGATTTCAAGGGCATTTAAAACAGGAAAAAGCAAACAAACAGAATGAGATCTGTTTGATGAGCGTTCTCGAAAATTTCAATAACTCTTTGTGAACTGTTACTCTCAAAACTTAAAAGAGTATCATCTTCCTAAGAGAGTTGTGGCATACTTATATAAGAAAGAAAAATAAATTTGAGATCAAAGAACACGGAAGCAATTACGTTTGATGGCTCCCATCACAGTCGTTATAAATAAGACGAGTGAATGGATGACGTTTATTGACATCGATATTTATAAATCTAAAGCGTGAACCTTTCATGAAAGTTTTAACAAGCTGCAGTATATTTAAATTACACACGTGTGTAGTAGAAGATATATTTTTAAAAATCCTAAGCCGGATAAAATTATTTAAAATTTCCTAAATGATAAAATGGGTAATTTTTGTTTTGATATTATCACCGCCTTTTTAGAAGCCAGTGTATCTGCGTTGCACTTGGATAAAAAAAAATTGTGTGTGTCCTTTTTTTTTTTTTTTTGTTGCTCAAGATTAGAGAAATAATGATTCACTTCGAAAAGTTACTTTTAATGATTTTTACAAAAACTTCTTTTTCTTACGAATCACAAATATGTCCAAATTTATAAAAAATAATGTTATTATGACGATGAATATAAGGAATATGAATTAATTGGAATAATTAAATGAAATTAAAAATATTTTTGATGAATGTTGTAATTTTGGTTTTAGAAATGATGTCAAAACGTTAATATTTTGTTTAAAAACTTTGTTGAAAATAAGTTCTAAAGTAAATAAACTTTTAAGATACTTATTCACACTAAGGCGATAAGCAGCAACATGAGATATAGTCAATTAGAAGCCTAAAGGGCTCTGATTGGCTAGAATTTCGCTGCACTGCCTAGATGTGAGTGAACGAGTGTTGACTTACTCACTTTTACTTTACAACTCACATTTGTACTTAAATGTTTTAAGTTTTAATTTTTTACAAAGTGGCTGGCATATTTTTGAAGCATTTAATGCGCCATTTAACTGAAATTATCATTAATCCATTGCTGGCAATTGCAACACCAGGAAAGAATGATCTGACGAACGTTAAAATCATATGAAAGGAAGAAGAGAACGGGATATGCAAATGATAAGTATTTCAGCGCAATCAGACGATACAGAAGAGTGAAACAACGTCTGAAGCACTAAATAAAAGAAAAGATATGTAGTGGACTTTTCATTCGGATAGAGATTTGTAAGACCGGAGTTTGCTCGGAATATTTTCTCATGCCTCGATTAAGTATGTGGGGGTGACCTATTTGGCACCGCTCCTTCACCGTCTTGCCTACCTAAGGGTGTGGGGGGAAACAAAGCATCACCAACAACTTCCATAATAACTATTATTTTATTACTATTCTAACACAATCTATCACAAGTGAAACTACGAAAGAAAACCCTAGGAGTGATATATAAAGGGAGCTATCTATTTTCAATGTATAACTCTTAAGTAAACACGACTAAGTGAACAAACGCTGTGATCCGATAACTAAATCTAATTCTATCTATCTTAGATCCTCAAATCTAATAATTTAATTTCTTAGCTACTATTTCTTTAACTCGCGCTATGTTTGTGAAATACTCAATGAAATATTCTAATATTCTCACCTACGTATCACCGTAACAGCTCTCCGGCTCCTTCTATCTTACATCTACTATATATATATATATATATATATATATTATATATATATATATATATATATATATATTATATATATATATATATATATATATATATAGACTTTATATAGTCAAACTAATTTAAATATCAGAGTTCCTTCTTGAGAGTCTGTGAATTAACGCGAATGCTGTGTAGGAATTCGAAAGAGGAAGGATGGTGGCCAATCGAGAGTGTGGATTATCGTTCCATAATATTGGCTGTCGCTGATCGAAATCTAACCACTATCATGCGAATATGGAATCAATGGGTTACTGAGAGTCATACTGAACGGCATGCAGAATCTTCACGCCCTCCCATGACTAACGCCCGAGAGAACAAACATATTGTGAGGTTGGCCTTGCAAAATTGTACAACCACATCACGGATCATTATTCAGAAAACAGGCATGTTTGCAGCACGCCTAGTATCCGCTCGTACTGTGCAACGAAGTTTACAGCAGCGTGGACTGTTAGCACGGTCACCACCACGGCTTCCTTTGACAATGCAACATAGACAGAAACGGCGCCTCCGGTGCATCGAATGGCAAAACTGGACGCAGAAGTGGCACAATGTCGTCTTTTCAGTCGAGTCCCGGCTCTGCATGACGTATTCTGATGGCCATATACGCGTCTGGAGGTTTCAAGGAGACCGCTCATCACCTGCTTGCATTCGATATCGTCATAGGGGTCGTGCATTTGGTGTGATGGTTTCGGCAATCATTGGGTAAATGACACGCACATCTCTAGTTCGGATCGACGATAATTTGAACGCAGATCGATACATTTATGACATCCTACGTCCAGTGATTGTGCCCTAGAAGATAGGGGAAGCCTGCCAAACACCCTCTACGATAATGCAAGACCACCTTTTGCATGTTGTGTTCTGACCTTTCTCGACACACAAGTATTCGATTGTTACCCTGGCCTGCTCGTCTCCAGATATGTTACTCATTTCTTTTTTAAAACCAGACCAGATATTTTTTGAGAATATCTGGTCATGGGTTGCTGAGAGACAGGCCCGCCACCCCTCTTTAGCTAACACGGTTGATGAAGTGTGACATTGACTTGAAGCAGCATGGGATGAGTTGTTCATTTCTGTCATCCAATTCCAGTTCGACTCCACGCCTAACCACGCCGTTTTAGCTGCCAGGGGGTATAGCTGTTTCTACTAATTTCGCACCTGTAACCCCCACCCTTACCACTTCTTGCACATTTAATCATTTTTCTTCCTGCCATACTGTTTACAAACAATTAATATTCTTTTTTTGTATTTGCTTTCCTTCTTGGTGTTCCAATTTTAATGGCCAGCAGAACACTTGTTTTAACAATTGATATTTATAGGTAACAACAGGAGAGTTAGATTAAAAATAAAGAATTTAAGCATACATTTCATACCAGAGATATATAGCCAAAGATTAACTGCATGTCAGAGATTAATAGCATAAGACTTAACGAGTTATAGACGGGATGGGTATTAAGTCGATCGTGTTCGACCGGTGGATTGCCAAGACATTTGGGAGTGACCACTTGAATATTAGCAGTTAGTAATTATACAGCGAAATATTCAAGATTGACTGATACAGTGCCGATTTAAGCTCATTCCAGGCCCTTGGCTCAGAAGATCTACAGGCCCCCTGGGTACTGGAGGATCGAAATTTATAACCAGAAAATGTGGTTAAGTTCAGCTTATCCGGGACCCTGGGCCCCCAATGGATAAACCGGCATTGGTTGTTAGACAGTATGCAAACTAGTCATCTATTGACTATAACTACAGGAACTAACTTTAGATGAATATGTTTTATTTTTTACTGTATTATGAATTGTTTGATCATAAATGTATTATTTGATATTTTTTTTGAGACTCTAGGTAGACTCCTTGTGTGCCAACAAGCATAACACAATGCTTATTATATTATGTTTTTATCTTGTGTTTTGTTTTAAACGTGATCTTAAAAATGTAAGATTTATTTTATTGTAATTACGCAAATAAATGCATATTCCGTATTTATTATTAAATTATGACAAACTGTAGACCTTTTTCTTGGCTCCTTTCACCTACGGTATTGGGTGGACCGCAACGTCTTGAAAAAATTAGAAGTAGCCCCGGGCTTTGGAAAAGTATGCCCGCCCCTGAGTTATAGCAACCTATTTCTTTTTGAAACTATGACCTGTGTTTTGACTACATTTTTCATTCTACAATTCGCCAATGATATGGGGCCTGTTGTAAAAAGCACACGAAAAAAAAATTCCAATTGAAAACTTATTTAATCCATCGATGTATTTAACAGCTTTGCCAATGTATATTTATTTTTATTTCTTTTCAATTACACTTTTTATATACAAACAAAGAATGATTATAAAAGCATTAAAATGTTTCATGTGAATAATTTATATAAATTCGTTGCTATATGCTTTCAAATTTCAATTATGAATTGCTTTTACATGTTTTTTCTCTCATTTTCTTTGAATTATTATTTTTTTTCCATTTAATATTGGAATAAGTAAGATAATATACATTGTTGTGAAAGCAAAATGTTTTGGAAATGGAGAATATAGAATTCTTTACGAATGCGGAACGAAGCTTTCAGCATTTCATAAGTACAACATAACTGAAGCGTGTACATGAATTTATTAGATACGTTATTCAGCATAGTAACATTATCTGCTGCATTTGTGTTCGCAAAACACGAGACTGTAGAAAAAAATTTTAATGCATATAAACACTTGAATTGTTATTTATTATTTTCAACACATAATTTTTATAAAATTAATTTGATCATAGTTGTAATAGTTTCATTATAATAAAAGCCGAATAAAAAATTCATAATTCATGATAAAAAATGAAAGATAAACGCCGTGACAGAGTATTTGCCTTTTAATTAAAAAACGTGCATAATTCTAACAGAGAGATGACTTTCTGTTTTATAATGAAAAGTTTTTGCTCAGTAAAATATCTGGAGAACAGTTTGTTCCGATCAAATAAGCATTCTTTTGGATCTTTCTCGTTGCAATCTATTTTAGTAAAATATCTGTCACTGTTTTGCATGAAGTTCATTGTGTTAACTTAGTATAAAATGGGAATAATTCTTTTGGAAAATGTAGGTCAGTAACTAGCAACCAATACGTGTACACGTTTCACATTTTATGTTAAATTTAATTACAAATTAGGCGTGTCCATGTGTTACAATAGGCAAAAATAAGATTTACAGATAAGATCAGATATATATATATATATATATATATATATATAAAAGTAAAAATAAGATTTAGAATAAAATGATCGAAGTAAATTATTGTTACCATTACTTACTGTGTTAAGAATATAAGGATAAAAAAATAACAGAAAAAAACATGTCTTTTTTTAAAAACATCAAATCGTAAGCCTAACAGAAGTCAGAAAATTGAAAAAGAATGATCCACACATCGGAACAATTAAAACATATACATTCTTCACTGGTGTAAATTATAGTTAACCAGTTAACTCTGATTGACAGGTATAATCGTCATGGAGAAGTTGCTGGATTTTGAGTCACGACGAGTATATTTGTCATGCATGAAAATTAGTAACAATTGGCTGTTTAAATTGTAATTTTTGAGAGAAACAAAACATATTCTCGAATTTCAAGATGTTTGGAATATTTTGACGCCGGGCCGGAGGAAAAGAAATAAATAAAAGACTAGGAAAAATTAAAATGAATTCATGCGTCCACGTATGCACCAGCTGAAACTATGTATAAATTCGCAAAACGAATCTATTTATGTGCGATGATACATGTTTTTTAGATGTTAACCTAAAAAGGGGCGGATGCAAAAATCGGAAAACTGATTTCCATACCTATTTTATATTTAAATTTCCTACCTGTATATGTATTTAATTTTTCTTGCGTTTTTCGAGTAATATGTAATATATGTTGATGTTAACCAAATAAATAAATATTTGTAATAACACTGCATATTGTGTAAAATAAACCCATCTTAACAGCGACACTTTTTCTGCAATTGTCTAGTATACTCGTCACTCCATCGCTCGATTTTCATTACGCACATAGCAGCGCGCTCTCAAACGGGGACGCCACTTTAATTGGAAAAAGAATTTTTTTCCCACATAGTTAAGGAAAATTGATGCAAGGAAATCATGTTTTTAAAACGAAAAGTCATCCAATACGATACGTGATAAAATGGTCCTAAAGAATCTATGAGTAAATTCCAAAAGCTAATTCACACACGTACAAAAAAAGTAATTCGAATTTTTACTATAATGGGGTAAAAGTTCTGAAATATGAAAAATAAAAAAAAGAACACATCCAATTTTTGATATAATACATAATGTACGAAATAGGGAATCAATAAAGAAAAAGTTAAAATAGCATCCTCCGTGATAAATCTACAATGCAGTACTTTTCTCTGAATTTTTAATGAATGCTTTTCGAACAAAAAATGAAAGGAAAAAGAATTAGTTCACATTACAAAATCTGTAACATTTCATATAATTGATAAAGATATTAAGAACAAAAATTAAAAATTCTTAAGCCATAACTAAATAAAAAAAGTTTGTTTAATTGTCATTTTCTTGATGAGCCATTAACTGTTAATGCTTGATATAGTATATAAGTGACCTGTTCTTATTATACTAACCCAACACTAAGCTAGAGCTATAGGAATCTTTAGTACGTGTGTGAAGTACTGAAAGCAAAAAATATATTTATTTGATGCATTATGATTTTTCGTAATTACAACTAATGCGCTTATTTTTTTTAGCGATTTTTCAGTTGTATATTATTTTAGAAAAATGAAGGTACTAACCAAACAAAACAGAAAGATTCAATTTTGGATTATGATATAAAACAGTGCAGGGGGGAGGGGGACAATATTATACTCAAATAATTTCAGAGCTTCATAAAATTAACTCATATCTTTTTTAGCAGGTACATATTTCATCCATATAATTGAAATCTAGTTTTCATTAAATATGATTTTATGAATGACTGAAAATCGCTCTTTTAAAGTATATGCTTTTTCTTAGTTTGAAAAGTATATGTCTTTCAGAATATTATTGAAAATTCTCATTAATTTATACATGCTTAATATCAATGCAACATTTTTTTTAATCTGAATTATATAATCTAAAGTAAATCTCTCTCTTTCTCTCTTAAATATACTGAATAATAATATCTCTTGATATTGTTATTCGGAATGTAAATAGGGAATATCGCACAAAAGGGATTATATTAAATAATATATTTAGTGTTTTTGAGAGCTAAGACGCATAAGAAAATCCCCCCCCCCTTCCCTGTAGTAAATGATTGGATAATTTTACTTGGCAAATTTTTCTTGTTTCAAAATGGTAATACATCAAAACTTTTGCTTACGCTTTCGATTCCCATTCATTTTTAAAATTACCAATGTAATAAATACGTATTTTGCAGACAATTTCCGTTAATTGTGCCTAGTATTTTAATAAATTTGTACTGATTTTGAATGAAGTCTACATACTGATTGCTTTTTACTAAAAACTAAAAATCAGGGCTTCGAATCAGAACTGAACCGAAAACCGGTAAAAATCCGTCATTTTGGTCGGAATGTAAACCCGAATTGAACCGAAAGAAATATTGGTTTGTTTCGGTTCGATATATCCTCAGTCATTTTGTTACTGCAACCAACTTATCGATATTTTCTAATTTAACATCAACCATATAACTATCATTATTACATGTATATTTTTTGTTTATATGATAGAATTATGTTTTTAGTACAAATAAGAATATACATAAAATAAAAATATTCATTCGGAACTTAACCAAAATTTTTAGCGGTAAGAAAACCGGAACTGAACAGATATATTTTTCAATTACTACACTCACTACATAAATGAATATATCTTGTTCAAATTTACAATCGGTAATAAAATACTTTCTATTCATCCATTCAAGTTCACAAATACATTTTTTTAATCTTGTAGTGGACGCCACTTGATGTTAATACAGATTTTTCAAATATTAATTCATTAATTAAATTTAAAAATGAATTAATAACAAAAATAATAGTCCAACAGCATATATAGAAAGGAAAATTTTTCATTGTGTCCCTGTAGTGCAATGGATAGCGTGTTGGACTTCTAATCCACAGGTCGTGTGTTCAAATCCCATCTGCGACGCCTTAATTTCTGAAACTGCGATTTTTTTTTACTATACTATTTTATTAGAATAATTAAATTTAATTAATGAATAAACGAACAAAAAATAGTCCAACACCATGTATAGAAAGGAAAATGGAAAATTGCTTTCTATTTTGTTACTTAGTATTGTGATTCTGTCATATGTATATACATATTTATACATTAATTGTAACTATTTAATAAAAATTATCTAAAATAAAAATTTTCTTTGTTGACCTAAATAGGAATTGACTTAAAGATTTTTTTTTTATATTACTTGTTTTTTAGTTGAACCAAAATGAGAGAGAGCGAAGGAAAAAATTACGGTTCGAAGCCCTGCTAAAAATGTTAATTTAAAAATGGTTTTGGAATAATAAGCAGCGTAGTATCATGAAAAGTGAGTCTTCGATATTTTGCAATGAAATCATAGGTTTGAAATAAAAAGAAAAGAGCAATCCTATTTTATATCTCATTAAAAATTCTAAAATAACGCAACTTTTTTTTCTAGTCGTATGATGATTGACAGGTTTCAAGTTTTAAATTCAAAACTCAGTTGAATAGTTCAGGGCAATTTGAATTTTTTTCTATTTTTAATACTCATAAAAATGACTCGCTTGTGTGAAATTCAGTGAGTAAAAACTAGAATGATGAGGGCGTATGCGCCAAAAAGAATCGAGGACTCCACACTGGAATGTGCGTTGGGCAAAAAAGGCTCCACCTAGTGCAGAGTTTCTTTTTGCTGAAATATTTAGTGGTATTATATTACTTTAAACTCCCTTCTTCTCAGAGGCGTAACAGAGAATATTAGGGCCCCCTGAAATCTCAAGTTTAGAAAATACGTACTTAGCGTCAGTCAAGCTTTGGGCCCCTAGAGTCCCTCCCCCTCCTGCAATGAGAATTTTTCTGGAGTGTACGTTACTCCACTGCTTCTTCTAGAGAGAGAGAGAGATGACTTTAAAGTTTATTATAATCTAACTTTTCGCGGCATACATTAATTAACGCAACGACTTCTCGGATGTAGGTTAAGATTAAGGAAGTAAAGTCAAAAAAAGATTTTGTAAAATCTAGGGCGCACTAACCAGTGGCTTAACGTACACCCCCGCACTGCGGGGACCCCAGGGCTCTAGGGGGCCCAAAGCCTGAAAGACACAAAGTTGCAAAGTTGTTTGTAAGATTCGACTATGGGCCCCAAACCTGACTTCGCAGGGGGCCTTAATATTCTACGTTACGCCACTGGCTCTTAACAGTTTAACAGCTTGTTCCGATATCTTTGAAATTAGACTTAAATGTGGATAAAATGCGATAATTGTACTGTAGTAACTAGGCGAGTGAATGAGTGAGTCTTTATTAACGTCGCACTACAAAGCAACACGAGGGCTGTTGGCAACGGACCTCGTAATTTTGAACCGTGGTCAAGTACGGAGGACAACGCCTGAGCTGGCATTCCATCCTCCAAGCATCCATACCACGCAAACGGGTGGACTTGGAACCTCAACAGATTTAACGTGCATCAGCTCCTCTACACGGTGAGTCTCCATAGGCATTAGGGCTCGAATTTAATACAAGTCAGCCCCGTGTTCGTGACTATGACCACTAGGTTACCGCGGCCACAGTGAATAGGAGAATCTTTGAGAAATTTTAAATCCACAGAGATTTAATTTCTTAGAATATGGTTTTGGAGGTTGGTTTGAATTAACCAGTACTGGAAGTCACTTGATAGCTATTAGCGATGAATTTCGTAATTCTGGATCATATATAGTACGAGTGACGAGAATGATACTTCAGCGAGAACCTGTATCCAAGATTTATACCACGCCACCTTGAAGAATTTGAGCTAGGACATAATTAATAATCACCATTCCTATAATGCGACAGTCTTCTGAGTAGTTTTGGGGGGGGGGGGGTAGTATAATTTCATGATGATGAAACCATCATAATTCATCTTTAATGAGCTGAAGCCTCATGATTATTCTACATTATTTTTTAATATAATAAATAAGCTTTAATATAATAAGCATAATATTAATAAGCTTTCTATAAACAACATGTGTCATCAATTAAAATCTAAACAATGGACTTGGAAAGAACTGAACTGTTAAATTTAATGAACTGAATACCCTAACGAATTCATGGCTGCTGAAAATAAGGTGCCAACTCAGGTATCGATTTCGTCATTTGATCGAGATTTCATATAACAATGCGTATTGGTATTTTTAAAACAAGCAGAAATAGGTAACAAGAAGACGTTTAACAAATCATCAAAAACTATGCGATCGTGATAGCCGATTGGTTTTGAGCGGTCTGTCCAGGTCGCAAGTTAAAATTCAAATTACACAAAAAATCACCTAAAAATGAGTTTTCCATAGTTAAAAATATTTCAAAAATAAAAAATTTCGATGGTTTCCTATCATTATTAAAAAATGTCGCTTAACACAAAAACCGCTTTAGTAAAACTTCAAGGACTTATTAATAAATTGATAAAATTACCACAAAAGTCAAGCAAAGAATTTAAAGCTTTATTGTTCATATTATCGATATTTTGTGCATTTTATCTCAATTATAAGGAATTCATTGAGTTATGCCGTTATAACAAATATTTTTCTCTTCAAGGATGAAATTGCTAAAATATGAGTTTTGAGTTTCAGTGCCCTTTTTACCGGAGACCATTGCGCATTTTAAAATTGCTATCTATATAAAAAGAGTTTTCTACATCAGCGGTTCTTAAACTTTCGATCGCCCCTTTTATGTATCAACCTGACTCCGCGGACTAAGATTTTGAACACCCTTTCCTGACTCTCAACACATGGCTGAGTGATTTAAATGCAAGCGTTACCGTAATGTCCCGCTTTGAATCTAGTTCTAAATTTTTGCACACATGTTTAAGGCAATTTTTTGAAAGTATTACGCTGTAGTAATGGATATGTAGTTACAAACGGTTGAAAAAGCCCTGTCTTTCATCGAAATACATGTTTTAGTGGAGGTTTTACATTGGGGGCAATTTAGTGATCTAGTTTATGATGGATATTTTTTCAATTTTTCCATGAGGCTTACAAGAGGAAAATCTTAACATTAAATGAGAGACCTTCGCGGACCCACAGGGGTCTACGGACCACAGCTTAAGATCCACTGCTCTAAATATTTGACGGCTTGGAGGTTTGTCAAATTCGTCATTTTACCTTATTCCAAAATTAGTATATCCTTCTCCAATTGCCCACTTTATTTGGTAATTTGTTGCGTATTAAACCTTCTCCTGACGTCAATTTCTCCCAGATGACAATATCGACATATGAACTGGCATCCTACCCAGTACAACGACGTGATTAACATGAGAACTTTGAGCTACTATATATTTAACATGCATCAGTCCTCCGCACGAGGGACTTTTGTAGAATCAAGATTGAAGTGAGTGAGTGTTTATAAAAGGTGCACTACAAAGCAATATGAGGGCTATTGGCGAAATGCTCAAAGGAACCGAGCTCACCTGAAGAGGGTTTTGAGCTACAAACCGATCCCTCGGGAAACAACCACCACCACGTACAGTCTTTATCGAAAAAAAATCAAAGTTTATACATTTTAAACAGCAGAACACAGTAAAATAACAAAATACAAATTTAAAGGTAGCTGCACGATATACATGCGTGTACGTAAACATAATACAAATATACAAATCAAATATAATGACAATAAAAGAAAACATAAGGGGAAAAAGAGATGGAAGAAAGAATATACATATATTCCAACTTTCTTACAAATACATAAAAAATAATAAAATTATCCTACAGACCAAAAGAAAAAAAGACAGGAAAGATAAATAATAATAATAATAATATGTTTCTTTCGAATCATATTTTCAGTTGATGCCATCACTTCCTGTTGATATTTTTTTCTCTTAATTGGTCCTTCAGTTTAAAGAAAAGGAAATGATTCAGCACTGGAAGGAGGATTATTTTTTTTAGATCTCCTCCCCCAATTTTTTAAATAAAAACATAAAGGAAAAAAAACAGTAGTGTAAAATAAATAAATAATTAAAGAGAGAGAAAAGGGGGGGGAGAGAAATTATTGAATTTTATTGGAAATATCTTTTTTTTGTTTTGTTCTACAAATCTCGTAATTTTGAGCCCTGCTCAAGTAACGAAGATGACACCTGAGCTAGCACCCTTTCTCCGAGCTTCCTTACCACTCCAACTGGAGGTCTTGGAGTCACGACACATATAATGTGCATCAGTTTCTCTATACGGAGGATCTTCAGAGACATTAGTGCTCGAATTCATGACACTCCGACGACGAGTCTGTGACCATAACCACTAGGCTACTGCAGCCACAATCAAGACTAGAACAAGTAGCTCTACAGATATATCATCGGAAACGAGCTCTTGACCATGACCACTGAGCTACCATGGCAGTTATAAACAATTTGAAGAAATGTGTTTAGATTTGGACGTAACTGAGTGGATAATTTTTGTTTTTTGGCAAAGAATGATGATTGAAAATTTTTTCTAGACATTGAATAAACTAAGAAATAATTCATATTCTAGATGTCGAATGATACATTGACTCCTTGTAATGGTAATGTATATTGATGCTTAATTTATTTATTTTAAGTTTTGTTCGCAAAAATACTTTTGATTTCTAGATGTTTATAAACATATTTCAAACACACATAAGACTACCACATATGTTACTTTCATTTTTATCTTTCATTGATATAATTTCCGATGTCCACGTCATGATTTGATGACTCAAACTGAGAAATTAACGTGGGAAATATATACGATATTTAAACTAGTTTACTTCCACTTTTAAACGTGATAACTTTTATTTTGCAGGATTTCCTGAACCACCTGGTGGTGAGCCGTCAGTCAGCGATGTAACTGACCACTCTCTGGTTCTCAGCTGGTATGGGTCTATGTATGATGGTGGGAGTGTCGTCACTGGATATCAGGTGGAAATGTGTACGTTACCCGATAAAAAGTAAGTATATTCTTTCGTTTACTTATTCTTAGCAAATAAATAAACTTTTAAGTGAACTACTGAAACAGAAACATAAGCCCTATTCCAATCAATGCAGTTCGTTGTCTGTTAAAGCTTATTTCTGTGTTTACGAGTTTCCCGACCTGTCTTCTTCTGATGAGGAGAAGGCAGTCTGTGAAATTTCAGCTCCATGATGTCATCGTCGGGTTTGTTCCACTTTGCCATCATTGTTTATTCATAATCATAACTATGAAGATAAGCAGAATGTTACCCTGGTTCTGAATTTAATTTTTTGAGGCTGGAAAGGCATTTATCTAACATACTTAGAATGGCTAGTCGAGTTCTATCTGCCATCGAATGTTTAGTTGAAAGAAAATATTACTTTTGGTTTCTTTCAACCATAATCTGCAATATATGATAGCAAGAGATTCATTTTACTGTTTATTTTACAACACTTCAAAGTTTCAATTGTATTGATTGTTTCAAGACGAATATGTATTTAAAATTGCTTATAAAATTTATTTTTATTCACGCTATTTTTGACTTTTCTTATTCTGACTCAGTAGAAACATTCAGTATTGTGGCCAGAAAAAATGACGTTAAAAAATCTCTGCTTGTAAATATTAAATTATTTTAAACCTCCATTTTTTTCAAGCGTTACTAGATCCTTAAAGAAAACTGAACAGTTTTCTCAAGGACTAGAAATAATAATCTAATGCGAGTGTAGACAGCCAGTCTTTATTTTAGTAACAATTTATTTAATTTTCCTTACGAGTTTCACTCTTATTTATTCAGCGCAAATGCTCACATAATAATAAACGGAAGGATTATGTACTTATTATTTCAACACGTCATTATCTGAGGATTATTCTACAGTATTTGAATACAGGAAATATTTTTGAACTATATTTGCTACAGATGCCCGTAAAAAAATGTGTGAAAATCTCGATGCTTTTTTCAATTCCTACTATTAGATCACACTTTCCCTTTTTATACATACATCTATCATTCCAATTTTCAATAGTTAATAAAATACTTTTATTCAATCACTAAAGTTCAAATACATTTTTTAAACTTGTAGTGGATGCCACTTGATGTTAATACAGTTTTTTCAAATATTAATTTATAAAGTTTAATTAATGAATAAATAGTAACAAACAAAAATAAGAGCTCAATACCATATATAAAAGGAAAATCGTTCGTTGTGTCCCTGTAGCGCAATGAATAGCGCGTTGACTTCTAATCCAAAAGTCGTGGGTTCGAATCCCACCTGGGATGGCCTAATTTCTGAGAGTGTGATTTCTTTTTACTATTCTATTTTATTGGAAGAATTAAAGTTAGTTAATGAATAGATAGAAAACAAAAATAATAGTCCAACACCATATATAGAATGGAAAATTGCAAGGAAAGTGGCTTTCTATTTTGCCGCTTAATATTGTGATTCTGTCATATGTATATACATATTTATATTAATTGTAATTATTTAATAAAAAGTATCTAAAATAAAAAATTTTCTTTGTTGACCTGAGACGGAATTGACTTAAATTTTTTTTTTTATATTACTTGTTCATTAAACAATGGGAGAATTACGCTACAGATTTTATCAGAGGGGTTCACGAAATATTACTTTGACAAAAGAAATTCTTTAATGGAGACTGCAGAGAGGGATTGATAAATTGAGGTTTCAATTAGTGCTGAATCATGAAAGGAAGGGAACTGAAACATTCCATCTTTGGAGAAAAAAAAAAAAAATTCTACAAGAGATAAAAAAGCTTGGAAATCGCTGCTCCAAAGGGAGATAAATTCAAACTAGGCCAAGGCGATTCAACACTACGTAGTTCTCTAATAAATTATTTGTGTAATTCCAGTGAAAATCACGTGATTTAAATAAAACTCTAATGCTGTTTCCGGAATAATTTCCGATTTATCTTTTGATTAAAATGGCAAGTTTTAAGAGGAACAATTTTTTTCCTGTTATTTTCCAGATGGCACAAAGTCGCATCGTCGGTGAATACCAGCTGTTCTGTGCCAGGTTTATCCAAAGGACAGCGATACATTTTTCGGGTGCGAGCTGAGAACAGATATGGAAGCAGTCATCCCAGTAAAGAATCCAAAATCATTCGTTTGGATGATTTCCTACAAGATGACTCATCAGCCGATGAGGAAGCTGGTAAAAGGACATCTTAAAATTTGGTCCATAAGTGCTTATTTAATATTCAAGGGGGGGGGATGATCAATAAAAGTTTGCAAAACGAATTAAACATTCATTAACAATAGACACAAGATACAACAAATGGAAATGAAGAGACATTTTTCTATATAATCACTACACCTGTTTTGTCATTTATCAGACCCCTAGACCCATTTGCTTGTCCCGTCTTCGTAATTGTGACATTTGAGATAAATAAATGTAGCGTAATATAGATTAATTTAAATATTTAGTTTAATTATGTCTCGGCTTTTATTTACAGAAAAACATTGAAGTTATTAAACTTATTGTGTAGATTATTAGAGTTCAAATGATGTTTGTGAGGGAGGAGTTTTCGTCCGTTCTCAGCGAAGTTTCCAGACCATCTCCCATTCTCTCTTTACCCTCTCTAGGTCTTCGGGATAATAGGGTCGGCGTCTTTATTCTCAAGTTATATCCGGTTCGCGGGTGGAGTAGGGGTTCCTCGTGGTGACAAAGGTTGCCTGGGCAATGTCTAAGACCGCGCAATAGTTTTAGGGAGCAGATGTCATTGCACGTGTGGTGAGAAGAAGACAAAGAAGCCAATTCACAGCTGTGGGGTGGGAAAAGAAAATGTTACAGTAATAATCAGGTCCCTGGCCATTGAGCCAGTTCTTGGCAGCAGTTTGAACATCACTGTCTGAAGTGAACCTTGTTCCGGATAAGTGTTTCTTCAATGTCGGAAAAATGAAATAGTCACTGGGATCCATGGGGGGGGGGGGTGACTCCTGATCTCCCACCTGAACTTTCGCAGCAATTCCTGAGTCTGGAGAGCTGTATGGGGCGCCACTTCCTTCCATATTGCAGTTTTCACTTTCCCTCTGTCGGCTTCAAAGATCGACACCATTTCGCTACCTGTTGTCTACTCATTGCTTCGCCCTCGTACGCTTCTACGATTTGTCTGTGAATGTCAGATGGGGACACATTCTTGGCCCATAAGAATCGTATCAGGGTTCGCACCTTTGTACGAGACCGCTTCTCTAGACGTCTAGCGTTTACTGTCGCTCTTGCAGGTCTGAGTACTAACACTATTTGCTCGCACAACCGGTGTAAGACAACAAGCGTCATCTGTCTCCACTCTAAGTAGCAATATTCCCATCCTCGATCACTACTTTCTAAATACTGCTGCGTGTAAACTTTTTTTGGATCACTCCTCATATTAATGGATTTGATCACTTTTCATTCAAGTAAAAACATCGTTTTTCACAATTCTGTTTTTTTAATATGGTACTTACGTATTATAACATCAATAAATTTCGCCAAATCGAAAGACGTCGCCAAGAGTTAGAGTTATATTTACATCACATTAGAAAACTGCACGAGGACTGATGACGAAACTCGTAATGTTGAGCCATGGTCAAGTGATTAGGATGACACCCGAGATGGTACCCCTCCTCTTCTTACTTCCACACCACACCAATGGTAGGACGTTTGAGCCTTGATATATTTAACATGCATCGGCCCCCTCTGAGTGGCAGGTCTTCAGCGCTACTGAGTTCGGACTCATGACATGCCTTCCAAGAGTCCGTGATCTTGACCACTTCGCTTCCGCGGCCTTTAAGGGTGGCCGAGTGGTCTAGGCATCGGATCATGGCTAGCATGTCATGGGTTCGATCCTAGTACCACTGAAGATCCGCCGTGTAGGGTAGCGATGCACGTTAAATCTGTCGAGAGCTCAAATGTCCTCCGTTGGTGTGGTAGTTAGGAGAGGGGTCCAGCTCAGGTGTCGTCGCGTCACTTGACCATGGTTCAAAATTACGCGGACCGTCGCCAAAAGCCCTCGTGTTGCTAATCAGTGCGACGTTAATATTCTCTCACTCTCACTCACCCGCGGCCTTTAAGACGCCGCTGCCAAAAGCTATCACCATCATTATTATTGTGTTCAAACATTAGCGCAAACGGTTTCCACTGTTAGCAGCATTTGACAACTTTTAATCTGACGAAATCGGTCGATGGTATTGTACGCAAGTACCCTTAGTATTTTTACGAGCATTATTTCTAGTTTTTATTTCAAATTTCCTGTTGTATTTTTAAATAAAAGTAATTTCTCTTTTTAACTATAAAGAGCTCTATACCAAGAAGTAATTTGAGTCGTATTATACATTTTTCACGATTTAATTTACAGTATGATGGCAATAAAAAAATTACGAATTATTTTAGAGAATACAATTTAATTACAATTTCTCTGGATTTTACATAGCGAAAAACGTTATACTGCATTTGATAACTTTTCGTTTTTGATTAACAGAAAAATTATGCTCTTAGTGCAAAAGAATTGCAATACAAGATTAATTTATGCAGCTTAGTGTGTTTTGTAACAAAAAGAAAACGTGAATGTTTTGTGCATTTAAGAACATTGAAATTAAGCATTAAATATATCTAAAATAAAAAAAATCCCTTTCAGTCTTAATATGCAAGTTCCGTGAGGACTTCCTGTTCAGATTTCCTCATTTATTTAAATTAATGCTTGAGCCTCCAATACAAAATGGGTATTTTTGCTGTGAAACTTCAAATAAGAAATAATTTTTGAAGTAACTAGCATATATATAAATCGAGTAAAAAAGTACGTTTTAATTAGTTTTTAAAAAAAATTATCAAAAAAGCTAGAATTATTTGAAGATATTAAATATAGTATATATATAGAACCACATCATTTCTTGCTTAAATTGCTTTTTGTTATGATGAAGTGTTTAAAACATTCCTTTAAAATGACATCAAAATTATAACTTAAGCAATATTGAATCCAAAAACTTTGAGTTCAAATAGTGCAAGTTTATTAAATATGTTTAAAGTATTTATGTATCAGAACTGCGTGTAATTAATTAATTTCCATCTGTATACCGATGATTACATTCAAGGACAATACAAGTTTTAATTTAAAAAATACCCTATTTCCTCCAATTATAGATTTTCTTTCATTTTTTTTAATGAAATTTGTGCATAGTTATTTATGTTGTATTTACATTAATCTCAGATGAGCTTATTTTATTATCTTAAATGTCTCCAGAGATGATTCAAAGAATGCAGGGGTACTCTGTTGAAAACATATTACAAAGAAAGCAATATCTTTTCAAAAGAAAATAATTGCGGCTTTTGATGTATTAATGATTACTCTCCGTTAATATTCTAGTTACTGTCTTCATAAAGTGCTACTTCAAATAACAGAAAATTCGTTCGTTTTTCTTCCTACATTTAAGGGGATGGTGGACTTTCACAATGTCAGATTTTGGCCAAGTTGCAATTTTAATTTTTTATACGAATAATATTCCTTATATATATCATAGAACCGTTCTGTCAAAGAATTTTGTCATTCTGATTAATAATTACAGAATTTTTATTTTACTCAAATAAAAAATTTTAATGCACTTTTCTTTGTTCATAAATTTTCCGTTTTCATTGTTACGTAAAATGCTCCTTGCATTTCATATTAAGTCACATCTTTTTGAAATTTTTACGACTTATGAAAGATGATATAATTCACAAATTTGTGCATTAGTTTTGTAATATATTTAACGGATCATATTTTGTGTTTTGAATACCTTGAATGTGTGATCATTGGTGAAATATTTCATACACTATAGAAAATGTATCTTTTTCTCATCAAATTTTATTTTGAATTTAAAATCCACGCACAGATATATTTTGTTGTAGTTTCTCTATATATGAAGCAAAAATTTATGTACATGTCTTAAATACTAATGCGCAAGTAGAATTTTTAAAAAAAAGTTTAAAAAGTTTTAATTTTTTTAAAAAAAAAATTTATTTGTGAAATATAATAATTATTTACTATGTTGATTCCATTTTCAACTAATTAAGCTAACAATATTTAAGAAAATAGTTTTAATGGTCCAACAACCCTTTAAATTGCTTTGGTAATCTCTGTAAAGTCTTTGATTCGATCCATTTGCGAAATGGAATGATTTAAGAAAACGAGAATAAATTTATAAATTAAGTAATCGTCACACACACTTAAAGATTTCGATGCATTTCAAGCCTACCTATTTTTTTTTCAGGAGAAGAATTATCTGCTCCTATCTCAATTGAAAGTGGAAGCACTTTTACAGAGCGCTTTGATCTCAAGGAAGAAGTAGGCAAGTAAGTTGACTCACAATGTTTAAATTTAATCTGTTAACTTATACTTCAAGTACTCCTTCAAAAGTCAAATATAGCTTCACCATTTGATCTTGTTTAAATTGAAGAGGTCCGTCTCCGATTGTTCATTGTGTGGTTCTGGAACTGGGGTTTGCACTGGAGATTGTTGAAGGTTCAGAGAACCATCGAGAAGGATAGTTGATTTCCGAAAAGATCTGTGAGTTTGAATTTACTGGAAAAAAGAGGCAAAAGGATTATTCACAGCCACGAAGTTATAACTGTAACCTCTCGACTACTACGATAAGAGAGGTACCTGAAATTAGAGAAAACTACTACCTCTCTATTATTTTCAGGAGTGTCATGGCTGTAGTAGCAAAGTGGTCCTGGTTACGAATTCGTGGTGGAGCCACGGTAGCTTTGTGGTAGATTCGTGATCGGCGTATCATGTATTCGAGCCCTAGTGCCCCTGGCCACTGTCTGAGCCAAGAGACTAGGCTCAAACGCCATGTGATAGGGAGAGACTGGTGCTTATTAAATCTGTCTAGGCTCAAATTCCTGCCGTTGATGTGGTGTGGTAGTTTGAAGAGAAGAGTGCCAGTTCAGATGTTGTCCTTATCACTTGACTGAGGTACGTTCCCAATAACCCTCGTGTTGCTTAGAAGTACGACGAAAAACACACTCTCACAAACTCTCACGAATTCGTGGCCGGCACGAATTTAAATCCTGGTGCAACCATGTAAAGGGTTGGATGTACGTAAATCTGTCATGGCTTAAAGTCCTCACGTAGAGTGGATAGTGAAGTAACATTTAGTTCTCGTCGTTTGATCGCGGTTCATGATTACGGGGTCCACTGTCAATAGTATTCGTGGTCATTGATAAACAACCAATTAATCCTTGAGGGATGTTAAATTAAATAATCAAATCTAAGAATTTTTTTTGGGGTTTATTATCTCTTATCAAGGAAATTTATTTAAAAAATATGGAGTGGTAATGTTTTTTCCCTCTGAATGTGGACTGCAACTTATTTTCTATCTTTTCAATGTATTTGAAAGACTGGTATCCATATAATTATATCCATAATGAGGCACCCGTACTTAAATAACTATGCAGCATTTATTTAAATTATTCTTAAATCATTCACTTAATCCATAGATATTGAAAATATTGCAGAAACGTATACGGATCGCAGTTGCGTAGATGCTTTTCCTTTCCCAGGAAAAACCGATACTTGTCATTTGATCTATGTATGCCTTCGCAGTGAATATATTTTTTCGCCTGTATGCAAAGTGTGCTCCAGCTGTTCCAAGTGGTGTATCTTTTAAGAGGAGTGTGCGAGGGATGACCCGTGTAGGCGTAGTGGAGAAGATCCGGAGGCTGATCAAATAACAGCATTCCTCTTTCCACAACGCTCGCCTCTAGGCACTTTTTTATGTGTCTCGTACTTTCTTGGGATCATTTCAAGTGGTTTGAGAGTGTTATGTTGGTCCGTTGTGTATTACACAATAATTTTTCTTGTTATAAATTTCAAATGACAAATTTCAGTTAAGACTATTTTTAATTCATGCTTTGGAAAACTTTTCGGATTTTTTTTAAGTATCAGTAACCAGCGTAGCAACCACTTCACACAGCCCACGGCTTTCCTTGACCCTTAACATTTTTAGTAACAATAAAAACTAAGTTAAATCATTAAAATAAAAGACTTAGTAAATTGTACCGTTATATTATTAGATTTTTTTTTCAATACAGATTTTGATCTGAATCACAAATACATAAAGGCCTTTTTTAGATTTCATGGTTTGGGGGGAAAAATCCTTTCGGGAACTATGAAAATATTTCGAGTTTAGATACATAACTTAAAGAACTATGTAAATTAAATACTTGTTCCACATAATTTATGATTGTGCATTTTGGGTTAAGCTACAATTTTAAAGTAAAAATGCGTTTTGTGGACGTGTTTTTCCTGTACTTACAAATTGGTTGTTTATTGACGTCACACTTAGAAGCTAAACTCGTGCTACTGGCGACGGACCTTGTAATTCTGAATCTAGGTTAAGTGACGAAGATGATATCTGAGCTAGTATCATCTACTGGTATGAGCCACTTACCAAATTTTTCAGTTCTCAGAGTATTTTTTCATAAGTTTTGGCCTAGTATCTTGATAAGGAAGTCACTTGCTGACATTATCTTGATTTTCACTGCGTTTCGCGTTAAAAAGGAAGGGGGGGGGGATGATTCACATTAAAATGCAAAAGATACTCAACGAGACTATTTTGCTTGAATGAGAGTGAGTGAGGGTAGTTTGATTGTCGTACCATAAAGCAGAACAAAGGGCACTCGCCTAGCTAGTTCTGAGTGAGCCCCGTATCAAAAATCCTTTGGGGCCCTTTTTTAGAAAAGAAAACCCTGTTAGTGGTACTGTACTTACACACTTTGGCGCCCCATATCATTGATACGGCTGCCACCACCGTGGCAATGGACCTCATTTTGAGCCTGGTCAAGTGTCACCTGAGCTAATACCCCTCTCCAATCTACCACACCCCGCCAATGGAAGGACTTTGAGTTCGATAGATTTAACGTACATCAGTCCCTTTTTCACGTTGGGTCTCTAACCCGCGACAGCCACGAATTCGGGACCACAACCATTAGGTTACCGCGACCACTATTTGGTGTCAAGGAAAAATCAATTTGAATGTCATCCTAGACGTTAGACTGTGATTGAAAGCAGGAGGCCGCGGTAGTCTTATGGTCAAGGTAACGGACTTGTGGCTGGTGTGTCATGAGTTCGAGCCCAATATCACTAAAAACTCACCGTATAGGGGAGAGATGCACGTTAAATCTGTCGAGAGCTCAAATTTCCTCTCGTGGTGTGGTAGTTAGGAGAGGGGTGCCAGCTCATATGTCGTCTCGTCACTTGACCATGGTTCAAAATAACGAGGTCCGTTGGTAAAAGCCCTCGTGTAGCTGAACAGTGCGACGTTAATATTCATTAATTCACTCACGATTTAAAGCAGCTAACCAAATGGTTAGGTCACAAACCTGTGGCCAGTGAGTCGTGAGTTCGAATCCAGATGCCACTGAAGACCCGCCGTGTAGAGAAACTGATGTATGTTGAATCGGCGTGGCTCAAAATCCTGACATTGATGCAGTGAGGAAGTTTGGAGAACGGGGTGCCTGTTCAGGTGTCCTCTTCGCTACTTGACAGATGTGCACAATTACGAGATCCATCAACAATAACCCTTGCATTACTTTAGAGAGCGACGTTAATAATAAAAAAATTCAAATCCAGTAAAAGGCGATTGAAAACAGCCTAACTCTCATTTAATACCCATAATGGATAGTGTACACCAGAGTTCGTATAAGTAGCTCTATTTAAACATCAGTTTAAAATTAGACAAATTGATTTCACAGGATCGGGAAAACTTGTCAAGAGTAATTGTGCAATCACTGCGAGTCTATTACAATTACTGTGTAATACCCCGAGCTTACGCGATAGGTGAGACTGAGTGATAACCGCTTAAATCGCGGAATATATTTATAGGTTTTCGCATAGAAATACATATAAATTATTTTTAGTTGGGGCCGGAGACGAAAAATAATAATTTAGAAAGAATATGTTTAGTAAAATATTAGATAACACAAGTACAAAATCGTATTTTGATGTAGGAGGTTTTGTAAAATCTAACAATATAGACTGCCGGCTCAAAGATTTTTTTCCTCGTAGCATGTTAATAATTTTTGTTATTCCTTGTTTTGTCGAAACGCTCTTCATTGACTAAATATTTTCTAAAATTTGTAACCCTTTTTCAATTAAATAAAGGTCTTCTGTCAAATTCCCAAATGTCATTCGATCGTCCAACTGAACTGGGTTAAAGACTCAAGTTCTTCCATGTTTTGCTCTTGCATTTCTGTGTGCTCACAGATCACTGATTGTGGAAATCTAGCAGTTCTTGGAACGTTATCACCAATCCACTTCTACATTTATTTTCCTAGCCAGATCGACAACTTCTTCAATCAATCACATTACGAATTGCACCAATCAAATGACCATCCCCCCCTTTCAAATGAAAAACGAATCGACGTGATTTGAAAATCGCGCAACTCCTGTTTCGCGTAGGTATTACAGTATACAAAATATTTATCGACAACTTTCTAGGGGAAAAAATTGAATTTATTTAATAAGTTTAAGTAACATTTGAACATTAATATTGCGTATTACGAATATTAATAAAAATTCACTTGCAAAAAAAAATATACATTTTCTAACAATTTTAATGCATTTAAGTGGTTACAAATCTTATTTAATGATTTCCCTTCTAACAGAGGTCGCTTCGGGACTGTGTACCGTTGTGTGGATCGATCCTGCAGTCGACCGCGAGCTGCCAAAGTGATCCGATGCTTGAAGGTCAAAGACAAGGAAAAAGTGAGGCAAGAGATAGAAATCATGAGCCGGCTTCATCATCCCAAGCTTATGCAAGTGTTGGCGGCATTCGAGAGCGGGCGCAACATGATCATGGTGATGGAATAGTAAGTAGTGTCAGGGATATTAATCGGTTATGTTTCTCTCAAGAAAGGATTTTAAGCATCAAGGGAGTATTTCATAAATTTTTTAGTTTTGCATGTTTTTTGTCTAGAAATTTCTCGATACAAAGAAAGAACTCAACTTAGTGAACAATAATATGTAGTTCGAGTTTTTATTCATAATGCTGTGATATTTTTCCATAAAATATAAAAGGGGAAACTCACATTGGAGGAAATATGTATCAAATACTACTCATTAAAAAAAAATGCATCGTAGATGTAAATACTTGTTTTCTTAAAAAAATCTTTTAAATCAACCCTCCTCGTAAAGATTAAACAACGTGCAGCAAATACCAACTGACAAACTTATGAAATACATCGAAGGCCATATAATTTGCTTCTTTATTGATCTTACATTTATGTAGAGTGTAGCAATGTACTTCTTTATTGATAACTTTTTTAACATTTAAAATGTAGGCCGCTGTAGCCAAGGTGTCATATCTCAAGTTTTGTGGTCAGCGTCTAAATTAATGTACTTGAGTTCTGATACCACTGAAGATCCGCCATCTGTGTAGTTGGGCACATTAAATCTATCGAGGCGCAAAATCCTACCTGGAGATGGTGTGGAAGTATGAAGAGTGAGGTGCCATCTCGGGCGTCGTTCTTATGAGATCCATTGCCAATTGCCTTAACGTAATTTCAAAATGTGACGTAAATGAACAATTAAAACAAATCAAGTTGTTATACGATGTAGTATATAAGTTAGGAGAGTTAACTTAGATTCAAAATTGCGAGGCTCATTAGGTGGACAGGGTAACTGAAAGGTCGTGATTACGAACTCGTGGCGGGCGTTGTTGAGTCATGGATTCGAGTCTAGGTTCAACTAAGATCCGCCATGTAAAGGAATTGATGTACCTTAAGTGTATCGGGACCTAATGTCCTCAATATTAATCACACAGTTTCAACGCTCGACGGAGCCGCCATACAAAGGGGGCCGCTGCACGTTGAAGCTAAGGCATCTTCTGTTTGACTTGGTGTAGAAGTTAAGGGATGCCAGCTCAGGTGTTAATCTCGTCACTACGAGGTCTGTTGTCAATGGCCATCGTGCAGCTTTATAGTGGGACGCTAATATAACACTCACTCAACGTTCGACAATAATAAACTGTTAAGCGTGGTTTAACAGCTCTAGTGCAGTAGCTTTCAGTGCGGTTCTAATTTAAAATGGGTATTGATTATGAGATAAGAATATCTGAAACAATTCTGAGCATCGAGTACTAATTATTTCAAATCAAGGTTAATGCTGTTACTAAATTCCTATTAATAAAGTTTCTGCTGAGTACACAATATCTCGCAACTAAATTTCTTTATGATTTCGCTTTTAATTGCGACTAATTTGAAACTGGCATCTATCGGATCACTTTTAATAATTTTTTTCTCTCCTTAGCATTTCTGGAGGTGAACTGTTCGAGAGGGTCATTGCGGATGACTTCGTGCTCACTGAACAGGATTGTATCCTTTTCATGCGCCAGATTTGTGACGGGGTTGCTTACATGCACAAGAACAACGTCCTGCACTTGGATCTGAAGCCAGAAAACATCCTTTGCAAGACACGCACTTCTCACAAGGTAAAGATTGGTAATTACGTATTATCGCAATCTATTGGTGATATACAAGTAATGACTTGTATACTTGTAATATGAAACGAAGCACATGGATGTCGATTCAGCGCGTTCGACACATAGGAAATTGGTGTTGCTAATTTGACGAGTTATTAAGAGTTGGCGATTGTTGCGATAATACGTAAGTACCTTGACGTAATATACCGGCGAGCAATTTCGTCAAATCAAAATTCACTTCGAAATACGATGTTGGTAAACAATCAAACAATACATGTTAAAAATCCCATTTTTATCATGATTGAACTTTATTGGAGTCTCCTCCTTAAGAATCGATTTTCATATAAAGCCCACGGTATAGAAATATTATAAGGAGTGAAATTAAAAGAAAAACGTTATCAAAAAGCGTTACGCGCGCTTCTGAGCATGCGCTAAATGTTTCCCCGAAAAAAGGAAGAGTTTCGGCTTTTCTTCATTTTTAAAATTGTAATCGTTCTTTTCCTATCAAAATCGGACAAAAAAAAAATTACTGAATCGTAAGGATCACTTGCTTCACCACGATACGGTATAATTTCTTTTTACAAAATAACGTAATTTTGCATTTTTTAATAATTTTTTTCTAAAATGAGCCAATATCGATGCATTTTTATGAAAGTATTTTTCAATCATTCTGTACGAACTTCTTACCATCAGAATGTATCGAAATTCTGTACTAAAAAAGTTCATGCTTTGTTCTTTTCGTATCAATGATTTAAAATATAAAATACCAAAAACTTCTTTTTTTTTGTGATTTTTCAAAAAATACTCAAAACCCTAACACTAAACAGTAAATAACTTCGTAATTTGTAAACATAATTACACGAAACTTTTTTCGCAAGTATCAAATGTTGTTATCCATGTGATGTTCAAAAATTGCTTAAAAATTACGGATTAAAATTTTTTTTGTGTTTTTCGTCTAATGCCCTTTTTACAAAAAATCATTTAAATAGTTTTTTTCTATATTTTTTTAATTTTTTTTTTGTTTAAAAATAACTATTATTTGTTATCTATTAGGAAATTCGAGGAGCATATTTTAAAAACCAAGCCTTCAAAAAAAATATATTAAAACTTAAAAAAAATTCGCGAACTACATTTACTAACGTTTCTTTTTAAAAGTAATTGGCGTCGAAAACCCGTTTTCGAGCCAAGCGAAAATTCATGCTTAGCTCTTTTGACAAAGAAGTTGATTATACAACTGAAAGTCGACAATTTGGTGGTATGTTTTATACTGTTTTGGTGCTTTGAATAGCAAGTAACGAATAATAAAATAAAAATAAACTTTTTTCAACAGCACAACCTATTTTTCCGTTAGAATATTCCCTTTGTAGCGGTATCTTCATAAGTCAGTAACAGCCTCCGGTTAGAGGTGATAGTTTACCAGGCTTTCTACTGTTCATCTTACTACAATTGATCAAATTAATGATCAATACAAATGGATGGAGAGGATATGATTCTGTTTTCTCTCAAAGCCAAAGTCTCCGGGCACATGCACGGGATCTCCGTGGTAATATTACGCAAAAAAAAAACAACATTTTGATCTTATCAGAAACATGACTTCCCAATGAGGAATTAGTTGAAATTGAAAAATATTTAAACGCATAACACAGTATTACACGACCAAGTATTAATCGTGGGGATGAAGTCACCATTTAATCAAACGTGCGCGATTCACAACATAAGTTTATATGGCAATTCATGATCATTTTGTGAGAAGAAATACCCAGTACTTATTAATCAAACTAAATCTAATTTGGGAGATATATGTGCCATGAGATGCACTTTACCTAACGGTAAACCCATTGTTGTCGCCACAGTTTATATTTCTGTCAATCAGAATGTTACTGACATTATAGATTATATCCGTAAGACATTATTAGCATATACAGAGGATGGTTCTAAACTACTGGGGAAACAGTATCGTGTACTTTTACTTATTCTTGGTGGCGATTTCAATAAAGATGAAGGATTGGGATTTGTCCAATTTTTAAAATCAGAGCCTAATTTGGATTTAATTTCTGGTAGAGCACTAGGGACGACAAGGTATGGTAACAACCATTGATCCGATGTTTTCACGATTCATAAATCACGTATCTACCTACGTTCACGTATCGTACATTAGTTGTCACAAGCCTCTTGTCACATTGATTAATAATGGCGCGAATATTAATGTAATTAATACTCAAAGTGATATTAATAGTGAAGTAAATCAACCTTCTTCACAATGTACTCATGTACTCATGTACTATGGTAACATGTATTCATGTAACATAATTGATGTATATTATTTTATATAATATTATTTTACCGAATCAATATGAAAAATGTGAATAGAATAAATAAAATACATGCATGGTTTCAGTATTATACGTGTTGCCGATATAAATTAACGGACTGTAAGTTTTCTAACAAATTTTAATGAGCGAAAACGGATCCCAACCATATGGGATCGCTAAACTTTTCGAACTGAATACAAAGGTTACTACAGTTGGCTTGGAGCAAAATCTATACAAAGAATTCTCGCCAACTGGCGCCAACAATACGAGATGCGTTTATTTGCCCTGTTTGCCTACTATATAATCAAAGACAACCGTATTTAAGGAGTAAACTCCAGTCGTGCGTCGGAGCCGACACACGCAGTTTTTGTCAGTTAAGACTTTTTTTTCTAATGATTACATTACCTTTCAAATATTTCTTTGTGACAACACGCATTTAGGTTTTACTATATTTACATTCCTAGATCAAAATCATCGACTTTGGACTGGCAAGGATATACAAGCAGGACGAAAGCCTTCGAATCCTATTCGGCACTCCAGAATTCGTAGCTCCCGAAGTCATCAACTACGAACCCGTCTGCCCAGCTAGTGACATGTGGAGTGTCGGAGTCATTTGTTACGTCTTGTAAGTCACTCTCTATAATTGTTCTTGTAGCTCGTAAACAGTCATTCATGTAACGATGCGTCGAAATAAACTCTTGTTCTAATGGCCTATGAAGAAACATAAGATTAATGGAGCTGATTGTCTGAATCAGAATTAATGAAATATTTGTGTGTGAAAAATAACATAAATATTGGTTAAGGATCCATTCGTTTCATATTGTGTTTAGTTTTGTGTTATTTGATTTGAACATTTTGATATTGTTTCGGTCTGATTAAGAAAAATATTCCAAATTTTAGCAGTCCAATCCTGCCTTATTCTTTAAGTCATCTATTTTCATTTATAATTTAAAAGGTTCATTTTTAAAATTTGAACTAATGACTTGATGTAATTTTCTTATGCTGATTTCTCAATATCCATGACTGTTTCTGTAAAAAAATGGAGGAAAATAGAGACTATTAGTAGGGTATATCGTAAATGCTTCTCAGTGCGATAACCATCTTCTAAGAGATTGGTAACTAGAGTAGCATATTACTAAATGAGAAACTATTTAATGCTCATAAGTATGTTAGATATCAAAAATTTTGCATCAATACATGAAATAATCACGTCAGTGAAGGAATAATGGTGCAATCTCTCTCTTTAAAATGGTTTTGAAATGTCAGATTTTCTTTACTTGCGAACGTTTGTCTCTTATTTTTGGCATCGCCTCTTTTATAGTCGTATCGTCCATTGCCAGAGTCCCATTTTAACAAAGATTTTCCCAAATGTTCCTTTTTTTATTTGTTTCGAATATCGTAAAGATATGAATTAAATCGATTTTCGTGTGATTTTTTTTTTTTTTACATGATTATAAACTTGAAAATAATGCTGCAAAAAATGTCCGCAATATAAATCAGGCAAATGTAGCTTTGACTTAGAAAATTTCGGTCTGGCGATTTTTACTTATAAAACGAACCGCGAGGGAGAACCAAAACCTCTGTGAAAAATGATATTTTGAAAGCATTGGGGGAATCGAATCCACATTTGAATCTATTATACTGTCAGTACATTGACGAAATGCATGAAAATTAAAAGACCATCAATTATTACTCGGTTTGGCGCGATACTTTTCCACGACGACGCTCGACCGTATACGTCATACAAAACAAATGCTAAATTAAATGAATTGAAAACATGACATTTTGCAGCATCCAGCTTATTTTCCTGATCTTTGGTCAATAAACATTTAGAACAGAATTTAGGGGCAAAACAGCATAAAAATGAAACCAGTCTGAAAAGTTTCATATCAGAGTTTGATACCAAATATCAGAATTTCTTTAAAACGGGTATTTATGCTTTAAAATATGGTTGGGAAGGGTGTACTGAAGCAAATGAAGCATATTTTAATCAAGCAGCTTTTGAAAAAAATATGCAGTTTTATGTATTCCCTTAAAAATCCACATTTCATCCGCACCAACCTAATATAAAGCAAATTTTGAAGGTGAGAAATGGACTTACAGATACAGATCTGCTGTTACATTTTGGCACTGACAATCGACTACCAAATGATATTCAATCTTCCGACTATATTTTTCCTTCTGCTATACTTTTACTATATTAATGCAATAAAACTCAATTACTGCCCACTTTGTAAAGAGATGTTGCCAAAAATGTGTGTGCAGTAGCGCGCACAAAAATTTTTCAAGGGGGACTCCATGGTCGAAAGTCCACCAACTCGTATCATACCGCAAGACAACACCAATTGATTCTTTTGATTTTGTCGATTTTGTTAACAAAAAGAGTAAAAAATAAATTATTGAATTAATAATTAGAATGAATTCATAAAATAAATTGTTAATTACAAGTAGTTAAATTTTACGTTAAATAGGATTATCAATCGGAAAAAATTGATGGGCTTTGGGAGGTGTCCGGGCCCCCAGGACACCCCCCTTGTGTGTGCCACTGTGTGTGTATGATGTGCATATACTGTTGTATATTTTCTTAAAGTATCTTTTTCCAACCTTGACATCCAGCATCAAAAGTGATGCCGGTAGTGACGGTCGCTAGATTTATGAACCGTGACATTCAACTCTAGTCGCGGAATCAAGTCCTAGTTTCGCCATACCATAATGAAGGCTGTTGTACATTAAGTTCTACTTGGTTTCAAAACCCTACCATAGGATGGTGCTGTAGTTAGAAGAGTGATACCAGTTCGTATGTTGTCGCTGTTCAAGTAAGAATCTAAATACTAAACTATGTAATTATAGAAGGATTATAACCCTAGGGTAGTTTACACTATTACTCCAATATGGACTTTTCTTTTGTAAAATAATTTACATCTCCAAGACCTTCAAATAATATTTGCTATTTTCTATGGGGTTTGTGCAAATTTTAGTAAAAATGGTTGAAAAAGCATTCCCCTGGTATCCATTTAGTACCCTCCAGGACATACCAGTTATCAAACATACCCTGGGATCCCCTACAGATCTTCCAGGAGAATTTTTGATTCTCCGTTTTGTTTCATTCCTCATTCATCCCATTATTGAATTTACATGGCATATTTAGATTACATGTGTTTTTTATTTTGTTTTGTATGCGTTTAACAGATTTTGACCAAATATGACTCTTACTTTTATAAAATCATCCGATATCTTAATAAATGGTGCCGCTCATCTGTCTCAGATTAAAGATCAATTCCTGATATTGTGACATTTTCGCGTCACACAACTGAAAAATCGGCTTCTTTTTGTGGATAGGATAACAGCGTTCCTATGCACACGTGCATCCCTAAATATTGCAGGGTTCTATCTTCTGTCCTCACCCCGGCCAACCTTTGACCTTGAGAAAACGCCACTCCGCCCACGAGCCGCATGTAATTCGAGGTCCCAGGACAGAACAGAAATAGGAGTTCGTTGGAAGAGAACACGGAAGAGAACAGTTGTGACCTCCTGCCTCACAAATATCATTCTGAACCCTATGAAATAACCAATATTTTGAATAATTTCAATGTACATGTATATACTGTAATGAATAGCTGTGACGTAAATAAATCAAATATTTAAATTCATAACTCTCACGCTGCCTCTAATTTTCTCGAACTTCGCAATATTGAAAAATTTTTAATCCTGACGCGTGTATCTTAGATTTTTATAAGTAGCAGTATATCATTATTTCCTATCACTGCCATTTCATTAAGACTTGTTCCATTACAATTTTGACACTGATAATTACTTTTTAGTAATCATTTCCTTTTCAGACTTTCAGGTCTATCGCCATTCATGGGAGATAATGACACTGAAACCTTTGCCAATATCACTCGAGGAGAGATGGACTTCGACGATGAAGCTTTCGACGAGATCTCTGACGATGCCAAGAACTTCATATCCAGCTTGTTGGTTAAAAATGTCAGGCAAGTTTCATATTATTCCGGATTTGAAAATGGGCTGTGGATATTCTGTATTTCCCAAACCATATTTCTCATATCTGATAAATGTACACAATTTTTAGGTCTTGCCATTCGTTTTCCCTTGGTTGAGGGTTTTTTAAATTATTGGCCCTTGCCTTAGTCAAACTTAGTCAGAAATACAATTTTTTTTTTTTGAGTCACGGTGATTTGTTTTTGAAGTATTTTTCCTATTAAAATATTATCTCTTTATCTATCATTAATGGAGATGAAAATTATAGTTTAGTGTTTAATAAACTTATATATAATTAAACTCTTATTTTTTGTTGACGTAACCATGAATATGTTTAACAATTAAAATAAAGATTTATTTTTTGAAGCAATTGTAAGAAAATATTTTATTTCGGAACTTGACAATGTGTCTTGTAAATTAAAATTATTTTTATTAGTTTTTTAAAATCAAGTTTGAGTTCGTCTTGAATTGCAATTTCCATTAATTGTATAGCATTTCGTAATCTTTATTTCTAAAAATAGATCTGAAAATATATCTGTATGATGATTATTGATAACTGTGTACATATCAATGTCATTATTTACTGTTTCTAATAGACGTGTTTGTGACTGATAGTAATTAAGTAATAACGCAGCCGTTAATCGCATTTAGTTTACTACAATTTGTCAATAAATTGTTCTGTACTCAGAGCTATGACTAAAAGCGCGTGCATTGTAACAGACATCGATAGTTAGCAAGCGAAGTTCATGCACTTGGTCATAGAAAGGGGGTCAAGTAGCAGACGAAATAGCTGTGCTGGTGGTGGGTTGAGGGGTACTGGGTTGGATGTTTACCCAACTGACATATAAGGAACTAGAGATTCATCACATATACAGATATATAGAGCACTAGAAAAAGAGAAGACATCTTAGTAACCAAGTGGTCATGCTTGCGAACTCGTGACCGGCGTTGTTTCTGTGGAATTCAATCTTGGCACTTCTAAAGCTCTGCCATAAAGTAAGGCTAATGCACTTTAAATCTGTCTATGCTCAAAGTTCTCATTTTGGCCTGGTTGGGGAAGTTTGGAGAGCGGGATGCCTGCTCAGGTGTTATCACTTGACCATGGTTCAAAATTACTAGGTTCGCCTCCAACAGCCTTCATGTTGCTTCGAAGTGCAATGTTTACAATCGGTAAATTCAAGGGAATAGGTACATATGTCAGTACAGTAAAATGCGTTTAACACGAAACCGAGGGAGCTTCTATTAACATGAAATATTTTTCACGTTAAAGAATATCACAGAAAACCCCCCATATATTCAACAAAATTAAGTTTATTAGAATCTGCATGTTTTACATTGTATCTGCATGTATTTAATAAAAACTGTTTATTACACGCATATACTAACAAACATTTACGTAATTTGCTTTCTTTTTAACACCCTTTTATAAGCTTCACTTGTACGTAATGGAATCTTTGAACTCAATTTTCCTCCACTTTAAAAGGTCAGATTAATTCGAAAAGTTGCTTACCTGTCCAAGACCGATGACAATACAGTAATTTAATAATTTTGTTCCATTGTCCTGATCAGGATTGAATATTTCCCTTTTTCAAACCCCATCCCGCATCTGGAGACTAAAAGATTCAGTTACAACTTAATTCGATTAACGATAAAGGGGCTTTTTAAATTATAATTTTTTTTATTATTGTTGATAAAGTTAACAATTCCAAAATCTTTATAGAATTCCATTTTCGTCTTCTGTTTTTGATCAACAGCCTGAAGTAGCTTCATCTTCATTTTGAGCGAAGTAACAGTTTGCTTCCCCCCTAAGCTTTTTGCCATTGGGCTCATAAAAATAATTCTTCTAAATTAGAAGAAAAAGCGCGCACTAAAACCACTTTTTACTCGCACTGCGATATACTTGTCACCGAATTTCAAAGCCAACTGATGAGAGACAAGATGGTTTTGTGTGGCGTTTGTAGGGGTGGAGGATGAAAGTTGCTTAGATAAACAAAATTGACTCGTGTCATAGGCCAAAGGTATTTCAAAGCCTCCTTTCTACACAATTCTTCTCGACTCCTATAAACCGTCATAGCATCATATTTTCATGCAATAATTTGCTAATTTTCTAATTTTTCCTTATTTTATTTCATTTTTTATTTTAACTTTTAATATCCCCAAGTGGACAAGCCCCCCTACACACACTTTCTCAAATGTAACTTTATGAGCCCACTGGTCAGCCACAATCGGAGCCACTATCCTCTCCACCCAGCAACCTATCACAGAGCCATTCAGTTCTCACTCAAGAAAAACTTGGATTCCAAAACATCAGGAAGAACTCATATTTAAGCACGCCTCCAGGACCAGTCCTCTCCACCAATGATCATGCAGTATATTGCAGACTAGACACTACTTTTGTCGTTTCCCCATCCAAGACTGGCAGACATGGGATTGAGGACTGCTTGCAGCCCATATGCCCAAAGACTCACCGTAAAGAACCTTAAGGTACCTATCTACACAACATGTGAAACCACCTCTATTTCATTTCCGCCCCACCCCGCACACTTGTTCATTCCCAGAAGGCCCCTAAGGGGGCTCACCTACTTTAGGTGAGTAAGGGTGTTACAATCCCGAGGTGCCCTAGTGATCTTTTCCTTTTCCCACGGGGTTTACTGTCTTTGTTAAACACGGGCTTCACGAACCCGGGGTACCCTAGTGATCCTTCTCTATTTTTGACCCTCTTTCTTGTCATTCAATTCTTTCTTTCTTTCTCTTCCCGTCTAGACCACAGATATTAAAACAAATGTTTGGCGCAGTATAGCCGAAATCGGCTCTTGCGCCAATAAACCCCAAAATCACTCGCTCATTCCCAGAAGGTAAATCTTTTCATGTTAAGCGATTTTCATTTCGTGTTAAGAGAAAAAATGCATGAAATTCATAACAGTTGGTCGGGACCGTTGTATTGTTTCATATTAACCGATATTTCATTTTAAGCGTATTTTACTGTATAATGTTGAGAGAGAGAAAAATATAATAAAAAGTTCATGAATAAAAAACCAAATTGTTTTTCGGCGCTATCATTAACTAATTTGCATTTTATCACAAGTATTAATTAAAAGGAAGAATTTTAAAAGAAGGCAAAATTATTTTAACCACCGTCTATTGAGTCTGACAAAATATTTCTCACTATTTTAATTCTCAATCTTGATTATAGAATTGTTTCTGAAATACAGTGTCAGAAGATCAATATTCTCAAATTTTCAGGAATCGTATGAGCTCTGATCAGTGCCTGAAGCACCCTTGGTTGGCGACAGCGGGTCTCTCACAGAAACGTCCTCTGTCCACGGAAAAGCTGAAACGCTTCATCATAAGACGAAAGTGGCAAGTAAGTGTAACCCACTTTTCTTGAGATTTCAAATAGTATTTTGCATAAGAGGCCTCTTGCGGGTCGCTTCGCATGACTCAACAAGGAGCGTTGAGATTTTTAATCGCTCCTTGAACAACACTTATAATCTCAGAGGAAGATTAAAATAAAATATGCAATTATTAGCCAATATCAAATAACTGTTCTCTCATTTAAAGTATCTAACGTAATAATGAATGTTTCAGTATGCTACATAGTAATAGCTCTGGTAATTGTATTCAGATAAAAAAAATACTTTTACTATTTATAATAAAACATTCTAAAAATAAGTTGTACTTAGTCTGTCATAGGGATCCTTGTGGGCGATTGCTTTTTCGAGCTGCTGCCGACACGAACATTGGAGATATTATTCTATAAAACAAATTCATTGCAAACTTAGTGATAAAAGGTTTTAACCGTAATAGAGAATTAAACTAAAAATTTAAACTGAATTTATATTAGTAACCGGTGTAAGCTCGAATTTTGGTGCTTTTTTTACGTATTGCTGTGTTTGGCTTAATGATTCCTACAACCAATAAGTAACAGTACAGCAGAAAGGAAATAAAATTATAAATCACAAATAATTATGTTAACCGATCGCAGATATTCGGAGAAAGCGCTCCCTATGTACAATATACTTAAGAGACAATACACTTGCAATATACTTACGAGATATTTAAAATAGCGCCACCAATTTTTAAATTAGCAACATGTATAAACCAAGATTACCGTATCGCTGAATTTGGGTTAATGGTTCCTGTAACGGATCAATAGGTTGATTGACTTATTTAATTGCCAAATATTTATATATTAGTTAAAGGAATCAGCCGATTTAATTCGTATGTTATAAGAAAAGAATTTTGGATTTCTATCCATTATAATTTAAAAACTTTATTAAAAATTTTTTTATATTCTTATTGTATAAATATTGCTCAAATCACATTTGAAGAATCAGTCTTAGATTTGAAATAAATAAGGTTACTTTTATCCTTTTTGCATAGCTGTTTCCTATTTTTTTAATGTTTTTTGTTGTTGCTGTATTTAGCCAATATCTTTAACAATTCGGATAATTGAGCCAAACAATTGCATACTGATAAATTCCTGACTTTGGTGTTTGTCTTAAAACAATTTGCCGGGTTTAAAATTTTTCTGACGCATTTTGAATGAAATTTAGTTTCCATTTTATATATTCTTAAGTTACAAATTATTTTTTTACTGAAAATTACGAGTCTATACTACTTAAGGCGGAATTCTTAAGATATCTATTTGTTTATACTTTGGTATTCCAATAATACCAATGACTTATTTTTTAAAAAAAATTAATCTTAAAATTTAACGAGGCATTATCACTTGTTAATCTGTCTTGAATTTAAAAAAAGGGGAAATAAAGCTTTTTGAAATGATTGCAGCGAAAACTTTTCATTTGGCCATCTAGTTCAGATTTTATGGGAAAATGTATGAGCTACCTCAATATTTAAACTTTTTTTTCATAAATAATGTCTCACTTAAGAAGGATATTTATATATTTATAACTATTTCTCTCAGTCTGATCGCCAATTTATGATGGATAGATTCAGTGTAATTAAATGAATACTTAAACTACTTTTCGAAAAAATCATCAAAATTTATTTACGCAACTTTTGCTACCATGTGTGATGTAAACAAAAAGTACATGAATAATATACAATTATTTCTTAAAGGCGATGTGCTTATAACACTAATTGAATTACAAAATATACCTCTCCCACCCCTACCCTGCTCAGTAGTTATGTTCCCGGCAGCTTGATCCGCACCAAGCAACACAAAAGGTACCCGGGAAAAAAAACTTTCAACTTTATAAGCATTTTTTTTGTTGAGATTTTTATTTTTTACTTGTTTTATTAACCTTTTTATTTCATTTTTTTTTTGTTCTCGCCTGTCTTTACTTCCTTCAAATTATGTAATTATTTAAGTAGATAATTTCTCCCAGTATGTTTTAAGAAAACTTGTTAAAAGTTTCATACTGACCAATAATTTAAAAGTCTACAAATGTATTTAAGTATAAATACTTACAGCTTTTTTCATTCTTAATGATTTTAGTATTCTTTGTGTGTGTGTGTGTTTTTGAATTTTTAATGTTTTTAATGCTCATTGTGTGTTTTAACTGCTTACAACACCTCGATTGAGTTTAATAATATTCTTATGGTTTTTGTTATGTACTCTGCAACTGGAGTACTTTTCTATTGAGTGCATTTTTTGTGCCTTTTTTTAATCATTACTCGTAGCATTATATTTACATTTTAAAAGTTAAGCTTAAAACAGATAGGTACAATATTATGTATAAAAAGAATACCATGCTTAAAAAATTAGTAACATAATTATATAGATTAATTTATAATCTCATAAATATTGTATTTTTTGGAGAATTGCTTGTGTTTAATTTTTTCCTAAATGCGAAGTACTCTTCGATTTATATCCTTTCATAATTATGTATAGTACTTACAATCCATTAAACCATTACACCTAATAAAAGATAAGAAGCAGGGACGTCTTAAGGCATGGGCCAACTGGGCCCGAGACCAGGTCCTCGGCTACAATAGGGACCTCGTGTTGTTCTTGACTCAGCCTTAAGAAGGTCATGATTCAAATAATTTCAACGGTCAAATGTTATTTTCGGTTGTATTCTCAGAAAAACTAGGAATTTCGGATGATATGTCAACTGGCTACATGTGATGACCGTCGATCATGTATAGGCCTACCACCATGCACCATGATTACTCATTCAGTCTAATGGCTGCAGTCGGTCGAGCTGGTTTGTGCGATTGTAAGTCATAGACATTTATCTGTTTCGGATTTGTACAAGTATCCAACAACGTATGCCATTTACTGTCTACTTTTATGGGTCATAGGTGGGGCTTTTATTTGTGTAAGGGGCCCAGGTTCTACGTTTGCGTAAAGACACATGGCAGAGGTTCTCAGCCTTTTCTCCACCAGACCACATACATATGGCAACTATTTCATGTGGGTCGCAACATGAGAATTAATGGGGTGGGGGGAGTTCGCTTTCAGATCAAGGACATTTAAAATGTGGAAAATTGATCAAAATATTAAAGCTCATAATTTTGGATATTTTCTTAAAAACTATATATATATAGTCAGCAATGTTTATAATACTGTAGCATCCATGATTTTATATTTTTTTATATTTAACTCTATTTTTTTAATTTTTCATATTTCCATTTAAAATCTATTGTCTGGTTATCTTACAATTTCAATTCTTTTCAGTTTGATCGTGTTTATTCATCTCTCTTGTAGAGAAATTTTGAGTAATTTGAAATGATCAAATTCAACTCATAGAAAATGGGGTTTTATGCATTTTTTTTACCCGGTTATAGGTAATTCCGATTTCCTTTCATTAATGTGTGTGTGATCCCAAGTCCCTCCCCTTCTCACCCAAAAATATTTTGCTGCTGTTGCAAAGATATTTTTTAAAAAAAAAACTAATTTATCTCGTCTTGAAAGATATCCTCAAGAAAATCCATTGAAAGATCTGTGCTTCGTATTAGAGTGACGAGCAAAATTATATTTTTTGAATGTAACATTTTCACGACAAACTAGTTGTTGATCCATGTTTATTTTTCTCTACGAAATATTTTAAGATCCCAATCGTCTTGAGACAACATATATTCTTTAGATATTTTTCGTTTGGAGGATATGAGGGTTAATTAAAAATTAGATTCAACCATAAAATGGTCGCTACTCCACTCTTATTTTTCATCACTAACCATCACAATTACAAAAAGAGAAAGTTATCTCGCAATTTGTATCAACACACCAATAGCAAAACTGATGTGATTGCTTGATTGGCAGAATTTCGTGCTAAATCTGTAATGCATTGTTCTTAAATAATTTAATTTGTTAATCAATGGCCCATGACTGGGCCGCTCGGAAATATCCGGTGGACCACATGCGTCCCGCGGGCTGCAGGTTGAGTATCTCTGGCCCAGGGCCTCAAGAAGTCTTAAGACATCCCTGATAAGGAGTTTCGAAACGATTGTTTGAATGAAAGATCTATCAAGTTACCACGGAGATTGTTTATTTTTATTTATTTTACTTCTAAATATTTTTTTTCCATTACAGAAATCTGGAACGGCGATCCGAGCTCTTGGTCGAATGGTGTCCCTATCTCGCTCTTCTTTGGGCAGCAGTTGCGACTCTTACTCACCTCTGGGTTCTCCCACAAGCTCCAGGTCTCGGTCTTCTCTCATATCTCGAAGCGAGACCACAGAATCTGGGGAGAGCGATGTTTTCCCGGACCTTCCCAGATGACCGAGCCACACAATTCAGACTCGATTGGAAACCAACTCGAGACCACAGTGCGAATGTAGACAGTCGAAGCTATGGGCACGTGTGGTCACTGCATCTCGAAGATGATTCATGGCAGGACTCTCTATTGATGCGTTTTACTTACACAATACTTTTTCCTGACCACTTGATAGGGCTGATCTAAAATGGATAACAAAGAAAGTTGAATTTATTCGTTGTTCCTTTAAAGTTATTCGCAAGGAATATTTTTTCATCGTAAAGATATCTTATGACCACTGTCGAATAAAAAAAAAACCAGACTTTTTTGAAGGCATCCTAATTTTTACGTATTCCTGAATAATAGAAAACATTCTCGGGAATTCCAATGTATTCTGTGTCAGTTTGTGTTAATTATATTTTGAAATTTAAATCTTTTTGTGAAATAGCTTTTTAATATGAGTTACATCTTTTTGTGAGTAATCTTCAGACATTGATAATTAATAGATTGAGTTCATTGCGTTTATTAAGTCTTGTATCTTGTTTAAATTGTATTTTTTTAGGTTTGCTTTAATAATTAAATTGCTTTCATTTAGTGTTTTTAAAAAATACTTAATTTTTCATAATCCTACTTGATATATTCAGAGAATGTGTTAATTCAACTAATTCTTATAAAAAAAACTCTTAACATTTCTAATTTTAATTTCCCTTAGTATTTTCTTCTCAAAATGGTTTTGCTTTGCTTCATTCTAATTTCTAAAAAAAAAAAATATACCAAAAGCATTTCTAGAATAATCAAATTAAGAAAGCTTTTTTTTATATATAAGTGAAGAAGAACAATTTTTTGTGTATATGATCTTGATATTTTTTTTTTTGAGTATGTGTAATTACTTATAGAATTTGGAGCATGAAAAAAGTTAATTGTAAGCCTAACTTGAGGCTGGATACATACATGTAAGGCATGTGTTTGGAATGCATCAAAACGGGAGTATTTTTCTTCAATAAGTATAGAAAATAGAAAGAGTTTCAGTTCATTTTTTATTTGGAAGTTGAAAACTTTTTGGTTCGCTTCATAAAAAACAAGTTACGACACATTCTTAAAAGTAACTAGAAATATTTTGCAAAGAGTATTAATTTATTTGGTTGAAAATATTAATATTTTCACATTATACAAACATGTTCCATGTAAAGTAGTTTGACACATTATTTTATAAAGGGATCAATAGATAATGACATTGTCATGACTATTAAACCTGTACAAATAATGTTTTATAACTTATTTTTTTACCTTCATTAACATTTACTTCAATACCGCATGTGAATGTGCATGTTTATGTTTCTTCATGCAGCTTTTAAATACATTGGATATTTTTCTGTATGTATGATAGTGTGTCCCAATAAAATTTGGACAAAACGTTGGCTTCAGTATTTTCTTCGAGAGTTTTATGTTGGTGGGAAAGTTTATTAAATGGTATTGTGGTGCAAAAATATGAAAGGAAGATGAAAGATTAAGTAAACTAAAAGCTCTGTTTGGTAATAAATAGAATTATGAAGATTATTAGAATTTTTTTTCTAATAACATTTCAGTTATTTTCACATCGTGTTCAAAAATGATAACGTTATATATTAAAAGAATTATTTGTCTAATGAGTTTAAAATAACTCAGTAAATTTTAACTGAATTATATTTAAGCAAATAATTTGAAAGTTATTTCGATAAGGGCATAGGAGCATCCCACTAATATTTCAATAAATCAATCGATCGCTGTATCCAGGTGAAAGACATACAAAACAATAGTTACCTAGCAATAAAAATAGCTTTATAAAGAGTTATCAAGATTTCCAATTACTTTTGTATTTTATAGTACTTATAAAATATATTATAACAAAACTTTGTTGCTTTTACTTTGTGTTGATCCTTGTTTTCATACATTTTGTATAAAATAATATGTACAATAAGGTGGATTTTTTTCTTCGGAATTTCAAAACCTATTTACGTAGAAAAGATCTTCTTTGGTATATACAGTCGACTCGTGCTAATTCAAACCTTCGATAATACAAACTCTCGCTAATTCGAAGTAACTCTTGATATTTCGAACTAAAACAATAAAATCTATGGCTGACCAGACTATAACACTCGATAATTCGAAGTTATCTCGTATAACTCTCAACAATTCGAATATTCACTATCATGTCGAGTCCTGTAACAAACAGAGGTTGGAGTTTACATATTTTGTGTTGTATTGTCTCTGCGCATCTCGCCTGTATCGTAGCCTCGTTGGTGGCCATCTGTCTTCCATCTCTTCTTTGTGTTTCCCAGTTACTCCGGCAAAAAGACTTTTATTGCTTTCCTTCGTTAAATGGACAATAGACTGGCCGCACCTGTTGTCAGCCGTCCGTATCTTTCGTTCAACAAGTGGCCTTGCTACTCAGAAAGGATGGTCTGCTATTGTAAGAAAAGATGCGTAGGATTGTGTATTTTGCGTCGGGGTGACATGGCAATTTATGACTCATGTGTGACTTATAGCATGTGGCACCAAATAGAGCATGGGCCGGACTGGACCCTGCCTTGAAGAACCAATGGTGTGGGGGACAGTGTCTGAGGGAACCGAGTGTGAAACGATTTTATTTCCAATTAGGAATGGAAGAGATTTGGATGGGGTATGGAAGAGTCCTGTTCGAAAGGTTAAGAAAGAATGTTTTCCTACTTTCTTGATAATTCGAAATTTTTCATTGCTCTCTCTAACTTCCAATTATCGAGATTTGACTGTATATTAAAAGGAAAATAAAAATTTTAAAAAATTATAATTTACGTTAAATACTACCTTATGGAGCATGAAATTTAGGTATTTAAGCCTTTCTTTTATGGCAAGAAATCAAATTTTAAAAAAAAAGAAAAACGGCTATTTTAGTATGTTTTAACATTTATTGCGATGAGAGAAAACCTACTAAAAACACACTCATCAGGTACATTTAAAGGCTTCTTTAGTATCGAATTTCTTAAAACTTTAATTTCGTAATTACAGCGCACAATAAAGTGAAAAACAGAAAAAGGCTTTGATTGGACTGATTCGACAGAGCGGGTAGAGTAAGTAGAGGTTGTGAAATCCCGTAATTTTGTAATTGTATTATTCACTACTAGTACTCGCTTATCAATTACCATCGTCTTTGGTTATTTGTACTGTAGAAAAATAATTTTGAGTTTTAAAATCATCCTACAAAAGTTAAGACTTTTTCTACTATTTCAAAATAAAATCAACCCCTTTGTAGAAATATTAAGTTATGAAATTATTTTTTAATTGTTTTTTACTAATCTCAATGCCATAAAACAGATGGTTAACCATTACCACGCCACACAATTTTTTCGGCATGCCACCATCAAAACGTCTTGCATTTTAGTGCAAAATAACAGTTCACTATGAAGTACTGTATAAAGAGTGATCAGTCGCGGGCCGGTGTGGAGAGAGCACACTCGCTTGTTATTATATATCTTGGGTTTTTTGCATTATGTACTACAATTGCTAATGACGCAAAGTTTGTCTACGTATAGCATAGCTACAATTTTGTTGACACAACTGTATTTTAAAGTTTATTCATGTTATATTTACGATTTTTAACAATTATTTAACGTAGCTAGTTCAGAAAAAGAGCAAAATATTTATTGCCATGATTGAACTAGTTTAAAATTAAAACAAGTAATATTAAACAAATAAATTAAAAGTAAAAAAACTTTTTAAGAACAAGCTTTTATTTAAACGCGCTAAAAAGAATAAAATAAACTTTTCCTTTAAAACTTTTTTTTACTATCAACTTATAACGCCATTGCACAATTTATGATATAAAAGCTTGTCGCAAGATTAAAGCACTCGTATTTACTTAGTTTGAATTTTTAAAATTTAAAAGCAGTCAGGTCAAGTTATTTATTTTACTTGTTTATCTACACAGGTAAATCTCGCGACAAGCTTTTATATCATATAATTTGTGTAATGACGTTATAAGTTGATAGTAAAAAAGTTTTAAAGGAAAAGTTTATTTTATTCTTTTTAGCGCGTTTAAATAAAAGCTTGTTCTTAAAAAAAGTTTTTTTACATTTAATTTATTTTTTTTCATGTTATATTTACGATTTTTAACTGTTATTTAATATGGCTTGTTCAGCAAAAAAATAATAATAATAATAATAAAGTGTATGATAATAAGTGTAATTAAAAATTTCAAACTTGGTGGACCGAAAAATACGACATGATTAGTGAAGGCGACAAAACTGTGTGTTTTATGTTCTCGAACAGTGGTATGTAGAGCATATGTCCTTTGTCATCAAATTTGCAGCAACAGAAATCGCACTATTGTTACTTTAATTTGAACTACACGTATAACTAAAGCACGCATTTATGAAGCTACGACACAGAGCAAAATGTATTTTTTCGTAGTAAATAAAGAATTTTGAGTTGTTTTAGTATTTAAGTTTTTTATTTTCCCAATAATCAAAAGTCGACATTATTTGATGGCATGTCTATACCTCATTAAACATTTCTTTAGAAAAAATAGCACTCTGATCCATAAAGGTTCGCCCCCCCCCCTGCCATAGAACCTCTTTTACACTTAGCTAGGCTTTGATTATTAATAATTTCGCCCCACATAGCTGAGATTCACCCTGATGTAAAATTCTTAATTTCATAATCATCTATGAATATAAAATCTAATTATTTATAACTCGTTGTATAATATAGTATTTACGCGAAATATATTCTAAATTTAATGTAGAGAAATGTAAAAACATATAAGACTTAAAGTCAGGGGCGTAGCTACTCTCGTATCAATGATACGGGAATCCAAGATGTGTAAGCAAAAAAGAAAGAAGGGACCTCAAAATAGCGCATTCAAGGAATTTTGGTACAGAGCCCCCACAGGACTAGCTACGACAATGCCTAAAGTGTCCAGTTTTTCAACAGAACACAATTGATGGTGGTAAACATAATTCCAACAGAAAAACAGATTCTTAATTTAATTTTATATATAACCTAAATAAGTTTATTTTCTTAGGCCCTCCTAAAATGTTTTAATATACCATTGTGAATAAAAAAATTGAAGTGTAGGGAATAATTTAAGTGGTTAAATTAATTATGTCGTTCTCTTAAAATTATGTTATCTATGAAGATCGATTACAATAATCAGTTATGATGTTGTATAATTTTTATTAAATACTTGTACAAAAAAACTTATGCCCTTCATTAAAAAATGTTCCCATTGTGAAGGAAGTTGGAAAACCTTTGGTCATCTAGTTGGAGCATGTATCGGTTGGGGCAAGATGGAAGGAAGACTCCAGCCTCTGCTGTTCCCTGCCGATATTCGAAACACGTAGGTCCTGAAATAAAATGAAGAAATAAAATATTTACACAGTATTTTTTAGATCGGATTTGCGAGGACATATTAATACTTTGTATCAAAACTATTTAGAACTGAAATTATTCCAGAATATTAAAATTATTAAAAATATAAAAATACATGAACATATTTGGCTTATAAACATAAAATTTATTCTGATTCTTCAACGTTATGTAAAAAGACCGTTTTCTTTTTATTATTTGTTTACATGAGAAAGTTACCTTCACATATTGAACTCGATCGCGCTTCTATGTAGTATATAATGCATTACATTTTCAAACTTTTCGCTCGAGTTAAGTCTAGTGCATTTATTACAGTTGTTGCGATCTAAACTGGAACTTTTTGCAAAGAAAATCAGACACAAAAACGCCCTTTTTTACATAAATAATTCAACTTATAATTTGCAATGTCGCGTGAAAATGCCATAATCTTTAAAATTATTGTGGTATGTTAAACAATTGCTGATGATCCTCCATGTAAAGGGGATGATGAACACTAAATCTGTCGAGGCTCAAAATTATTCTGTGGAAGCTCAGGTTTTCTGCTCAAGCGTCATCCTTGTTACTTGTCCGTAATTCAAAATTACGAAGTCCGTCACCCCAAATAGCTCTTGAGAGTTGACATTAATAAATAATATAAAAAGTAGCAATATATATTCACATTTTAGTTGTAAAAAAACTATGTTTCTGAGGGCCGCGCGTAGGCGATAAATAGGAAGAGTTGCTGTTAGCAGTAGACGAACGCTAACTGCAATCATCTTCTGGTATGATTGATTGCTTATTGGAAATATCGCCCTTAGTGAGTGAGTGAATATTAACGTCGCACTTAGAAGCAACACGAGGGATATTGGCGACATTCTTCTAAATTTCAATCATGTTATAAAAAGGATGACACTTAACCTGAAGACTCACTCTCCAACTTTAACACCACGCAAACGAGAAGACTTTGAGCATTGTCTGATTTAATTTTTTTCGACCCCTCTACACGAGTCCGATCTTTAGTGGCATCAGGATTCGAACTGATAGACGCAACATCTATCAAGAATTCGTGACCATTGCCTTTAACTACTACGGCAGCAAGGTAAGAGTAAGTCATGTGACTAAATTTTAAAGTCCTCAGAGGAATATCCCAATACATTGATTGATTTGACTTCAGCTTACATCACACACAGCAACAATTGGAGACCGACCGTCAGGTGACGGGGACGATACCTGAGCTGGAACCCCTCTCTACTAACTTCCCCACTATGTCAGGGGAAGAATTTGAGTCTAAAAAAATTATATATGAATTAGCCCCTCTACACAGTGAGTCTTCAGTCGGAACTAGGTTTCAAACTCGTGACTCGACAACGCAGGTTATGTGTTCGTGACCATGACCACTCGGCTACCGCGCCAACTCTATACATTTCGAGCAGTCAGAGTGCTGTTGTTCAACCGATCATTAATAAAGCCAATCAACCAAGCAACATTTGGACACTTGTAAACAATGGATTTGTAATCGCCACGAAAATACTCACCGTCCCTTCATCAGTCCGTGCACAGTATACAAAGTGTTGAATGTCCGACCCGCTTCTGTCCAGCGATCAGTATTGATGAGACGCCTCTCGACAAGATATTCGAATCTACCTCTTCCTTCCATGGGCGATGACCACGTGAGTATTGTCCACGTTTGTCCAGAACTTAGAATGTGCGGGGCGATAGGGGATCCTGGAGGGTTGTTGTCTACCAAAGAGAGAAAAATGTGACACATTAGATAAAATAATATAATCTTTTAAACTAATAATGATTCAAATTCCTTCTTGAAATTATCAAAGAGTTAAAATTTGCTTGAAAAGGTACTAATTTTTTTTATATCAGCACACTTCGCGCCAAGATGCCGTATATATTCGTCAAATTGAGTGATAACATTACAATATGTTTACCTTAATTTTCATCATTCTGTATTTTATCCCCCCCCCCCATAGTTATTTCTTTTCTCGTCTATAAATTACGTTTTTTTTATTATTTATCATGCATTTTTGTTTTGCATATTTTTTTTTTTTTCTGGTTTTTGAAATTTCTTGTTCTATTTTTAAATCCTTGTACTTAAACTACCCCTGGTTTTCCTCACAAAAAAAAGTTTAGTATACTTTTGCTCCTCTTCTCTTTTTCGCTTCGCTTAAATTTTATTGTGTAGGTAATTTTACTATCTTAAAGATTTTCGTTGGGAATAAGCCATTTTTTAAAATTATTTTCATGCCGAATTCTTAGTGCTAAGTCACCATCTTGGATAAATTGGCACAATTTCAAAACCACGCCAAAAAAAAGTTTTGCGCGCAGCGTCCTGATAGTACGTCAGTTCCCCTGAAAATTCCACTACTTCGTTACGATGTTTGACATAGGAAGTCGAAAGTATTTTACTTCATTTCATACCATGGAGTCTTAGAAGAGGGAAAAGGCTTTGAAAAATTCAATCACTCCTGGGAAGAGGTAGCTAAAAGGTCTATCGCAAGTCTGATGTAATTACAGTATTGAGAATAGAAAAAAATTGGTTCTAAAAAAATTTAAAAAAAACTGAAGATATCCATTGGTCGATTGTGTATAGCATTTTGATCATGTCTATGAAAACGACGTATGATCATGCTTGCACAGATACAAACTTTTAGAACTTCAAATATTCGACGTAGTTTTCCCGCGTAGTTTCATTGTACAATGTCTTTAATATTTTAGTGTGATAAAATCCTTCATTGGAATAAAAATCGATTATTTTTTTGGATAACTCAAAAAAAGACTAAATTTTGTATTTTCTTACTACTGAAGATATTTTAATATTTTGGAGCTACATTTTATTTCGAAACAATTAAAATTGAAAGTCCTTTAACAGCACATATGAAGCGAAATTTTAATACTTGTAAAAAGTGTGAATTCACAAACTTATTCATTCAATGGGATGTTCACATTGCTTGATATGAAAAAATACTGAGTTCTTAAACTGTTTCCAATCTAACAGGTTTTGTAAATTTAATAAGAAGTACATATGACGCAAAGGATTGAAAAGTTTTTTTTTATTAGGATTGTGGAAAAGTTTTTCTGCCTAAAGCAAACAGATATATTGGGGGTCAGGAAAATTGTCGTTTTTTTTACAGTAAATTCGAATAAATAAATTTCTTACAAGTTTTTCTTTTTAGTCAATGATGTAATTACCCTCGTTGGCAACAACCTTTTGCCATCTAGTGTGCAAATTTTCAATGCCGGATCAATAAAAATCAATTGGTTTTTCAGTAAAATATTTGGAGATGGCATTTTTCATATCATTCAAATTTTAAAAATTTTTTTTGTTTGTTAAGAAGTGTTGCATTGTACGAAATAAATGGAAATCCGTTGGCACAATGTCTGGAGAGTATGGTGGGTGAGGCAATACCTCCCACCCCAATCCATTAATTTTTTCCAGCGTTTTTCTTGCGCAGTGCGGTCTTGCATTATCGTGTTGCAAAATAACGCCTTTTCTATTGATAATCGCTGGATACTTTTCAATTAATGATTGATATAGTCGATCTAATTGTTCACAATAAAGGTCTTCATTAACAGTTTCTCCAGGTTTAAGCGGGGGTGCCAGCTCAGGTGTCGTCCGCGTCACTTGACCATGGTTCAAAATTACGCGTGTGCCCTCGTGTAGCTGAACAGTGGGACGTTAATATTCACTCACTCCAGGTTTAAGCATTTAAGCACTTCAAAATGGACGATTCCACGAATACCCCACCAAACACACAAAAGCGCCTTTTTTGGATGTAAACCTGGCTTAGCAGTCCTTCATGGCGGTTCATTCGGAGAGAGACACTGTCTTTAGCGTTTTGGATTATCATACAGGACCCATTTTTCATCTGTAGTGATCAAGCGATTAAAAAACGGTTCTGTATTTTACCGTTGAAGCAATAAGTTGCATGTCGTAGATCGGTTAGCTCTATTTTCTTCAGACAGATTATGCGGAACCCAAACACCTGCTCTGTTTGTTTTACCAATCTGTTGCAAATGTTCTTGGATGGTTGACCAAGGTTGGTTAAGAGCATTTGACAGTTCCTCGATTGTCTGACACGGATTTGCTTCCACTTGCGCCCTTAATAACGTCATTGTCTAAAGTTGTTGGTTTGGTCGAAATTACCGGATCTGAACTTAGAAAACCACCTTTGGCATTTACGAACATCTAAGGCACTTGGGTAAACATCGCAAATGTTTTTGGTAGTAACTGTTGCATTACTACCCTTGTGAAACTCCAAAAGCATGCAATGGCAGATATGAATCTCTTCTGGTATTTGGCTAGCCATTTCACTCAAAATGGGGAAAGAAAATTTAAGGTTTAGGTTTTCACAACTAAACAAGTCACTTTAACTTTGAAATGTCTCTGGCATGACTTTCAACTACGCAATGAACTCATAAACGGTAAAGCAGCATTGACATGCGCAAAAACGACATTACTTTTCGGTCCCCCTAATATAAGCGATTAGGGAAAAATATTTTGAATCGGCAGGTTTAAAAATACCAAATGTAAATTGTTTAAAAATAGAAACTATAGTAAATATTATGTTCATGATTTTTTATGAACAAAAAGACAATTGAAAAATGCTACTTATTTAACAAATAAAACTAAACTAAATGAACTTACTTTTTTTCTTTCGAAAATGTTTTTCTCCAAAGGTACTCCATGTCTCTGGATCACACGAACTGAAATGTAAAAATTTTATGCATATTTTTTACAAAATAAAATATTCATTTGAAATACTGAGTGGCTTAAACACGAAGCCAGTAATAAAAAAAGGATATATTACGATTTTATTAACCCAAATTGTCTTCCTATTTGATTGCTTTTGTTTATTAATGTTTTAAAGACGTAATAAATAACCCATGTGTTATTCCATATCTCTCATAACCCAAAAAATCAACTTGAAACCATTTGATTATGAATGTTTCTCACACTTAAGAGGTTTCATTCGTATTATATACACGCATTCGTAATTTTTAAAATTATTATTTATAATCTTAAGGCATCCGACTAGTGGCAACTTTTTTTAAAAAAAGAAAGACATGAGGATTTTTGTGATTTTTAGATTTGTTTAGTACATTTTAAGAAAAATATGCTACAATAAACAAATTTTCAATTTTTTAATTCTGATATGTTGCTATGTTATTCATTTTTGAAATGACCTTCAGGATAAGAGATACTTAAATTTTTACAAAAACTAGAGCACTTTATATTAGTTATTATATGAAATTGCTTAAAATATAGCAGTGATTATATTCACATAAGTGACTATAAATTTTGTAATAAAACTGATTGATAAATCGGATAGTTAAAACACTTCTACTATTATAAAAGAACATACACACAAAAAAGTGCAGTTAATTATTTTCAAAATTTTTGAATAATCGCTGTCTCCGTTTGAGCATTTTCTAAAAAAATACATTTCGACTAAAACGCGTTTTAAAATATGACATCTTACTTAAAGTAAAGACATCTGCTTTTAGTAAAACACTTGTAGTTTTTGTTGTAGGGAACAAAATATATAAAACGTGGTACTTTTATAAAGCTAATAAGATGGTCTATGAAATAAAATCATAAAATTTGTCAACTTTTGGCAAAATTCACAATTTTAGGGTGGTCAGATACCTTAAAATAGCCTCAAGATTAGACATAGAGCTTAAGAATTACATTTTCAGATAGTTTACTTAAAATTTGTAGATAATATTTTCCAAGAGAGTTGAGTCTTTACAGGTTCTAGGACAGGATAGTGAACCGTTTTGAAACGTGGGTCAAATTTTGTTTATATATATATATTAGTACAAGCTCGTTGGTCACCAATGCCCATTTGCACCTGAGTTAAGTTTACAAATTTTTAACTGAGTATTTTCAAAGCTACACATGTTTAAAATTTAATTGGCTTAACGGGTAAAAATTGGCGTGGTTTGACGATTTTATAGTTTTTAGTTGGGTTAAAAATTCTGAAAGTGTTTGCTGCTATTGGCAATAAGCATTTGAATAAACAAGGCGCAACGAAGATTTCATACAATATATATTATGAAATATCATTTATTAGTATATATACAATATATATATATATACAATAGAACCTGTGTTTGAGCGGTCCTTTTTATTCCTTTTTATTTTATTTTTGTGCGGTATATGAATTTCAACGGTTTTGGCACCAATGAAATGCATTTTATCAATGTACCAGTGGCAATGGAGAATGTTAGGACCTTCCTGCAAAGTCAGGTTTTGGGTTAAATTTTTTTTAGTCATCGGGGGGGCGGGGGATGACCAGAGTGCCTAGCTGTTTCGAGCTTTAAACTCTCATCCTTAGGATTTCGAATGAATGTAATGTTAAGACTCTTGCCCTTTGTTAATATTTTATAAATTGAGTAGATACGTTCTTGAGGTTAGTTAGGCCTTGGGCTCTCTAGAATCCTGAGCCCCTCCTCCTTGCGAGGCGGGGTAGTGAGGGTGTATGTTACTGCCACATCGATGTACATATATACATTTCAAGACGCTGTGTTCATTTGTTATAAACAGTGTCCCGACAATACAAGTTCATTTGCTTTATTGCTTTCTCTCAACGCGTCAACAGCCCGCGCTTGATTGAAGACGAAATTTTCAGTGACAGTGACATTATCAATAATTTGATAGATTATGAAGTCGGACAAGAAGAACCGGATTGTTTGAGAGTAGAATAAAATATATGCAGGGAATACACCTTTCCATTAAATTAGAAAGCATTTTGAAAATAGATACCAATCCCGAAAGGAATATGAAATTTCAAAAAGAGCTTCGGCCATACATATCTGGCTATCGTGACATTTACAAGCAACTGACCAACCAACCTTCCATAGTAAAAGTTTTTCTCTTACTTTATGGTGCCAAAAAATAAATCAATTGAAATTGTATCTTCAAGGTGACGAAATCGATTTTGAACTTATTCATCACAGCAAAATGAGCACTTCGGATTACAATGAGTAGCAGATAATTTGCATTTTGTAAATTTTTCTATGTATACAATGAGGAACTAAATGTTTTTAAAATGTTTCCATGTGTAATTTAACTGTTTTGTTATGGAAATACTTTCTGATGAATTACGTAAATATTTGGCGCATTTTCTAAGTGCGACACTTTTTTTATGCGGTCCCTCTCCACCGCATAAAAAAATTCTGTAGTATTTCGACGAAATTGTTTGTTTTATGTAAGAATTTATAAAATTTTCGAATATTTTTTGTACGTTTTTTTATGCGGTCCCTATCTACCACACAAAAACAGGTTTAATTGTACTTATATATATGTATAACAAAATTGATTATAAAGTATTTAGTGAGAAATCTCTTGATGCTTATTTTCGGATAGTTTTTTAATAGTAGGTTCATATTTCGTATTCATTAGTTTAACGCATTTCGCAATTAATTCCCCGTCAAGTCTATTTCAATTAGTTGATTTTGCAAAATTCTTTGAAGAAAACAATTTTCCACACTAATATGTGAATCCAAAAATCGTTAAAAAAAGAGTATTAACCAGTTTTTTCATTCATATAAAATTATTTGGTAAAGAAGCTTATACGTTTAATATGATATTTTCAATTTTTACTGTGGGGGATCAATATTATCTACACTACTTTCACACAGTTTTCATTCTGCTTCAGAAATCAAGTTTTCAAATTTTGTTGACCACACTGCGCTGCTTCGAAACTCAACTAATTCCATTTCTAAATTATCAATACCTAGCTACATTAATTCGGTTAAATCCATTGTTTTAAATTCTATTTTGAATGGATATAAAATAAGGTGAAATGTATATTTCATACTATAAATTGATTGAATCTCTCATTAAAAGCTTGTTTTATTTCCTGCATTATCATGGAATATTTTTTAATTGCATTTTCTTGAATGTCAGCGAAGTTTTGAAAAATTGTGTTTTGAAAAGTTTTACGACGTAGCATGCAGTCAAACATATTTTGAATATCTGCTTCTGGAAGAGAATTCCATATTGCTTGTATTCGCAGCAAAAGTTAGTCTTTTGAGCGGCAGGGCGCGGATCACGGGCGAGACGCCGACCAATCAAATCCCACACGTAAGCGACATATCCGGCGAATAAGCAGACGAAGGAAGAAGTTGCATGCGTTGGGCTGAACAGAAGTCTCGAACAGTCTTTCCAACATGTGGGCGTGCATTATCCTGCTGAAAGATAGCTCCAGGGATGCCTTGAAGGAAGGGAATGACTTCCGGCTGTAGCACTTCACGGACGTACCTGTTGCTATTGAGATTAACCCCAATTCGTAGCAAATTGGATCGTCCATGATACGAAATCGCACCCCAAACCATAACTCCGGGTGTTAGAACACTATGTCGTTTGTATAATGCACTCTGGAAGGCAGCGTTCAACGGCATAGCGTCTAACACGAATACAGTCATCATGGTCCCACAAATTGAAGCGTGATTCATCTGAAAAGACAAGTTGGTGCCAATCAGCTTGCCTGGCTCTGTGCTCATGAGCCTATTGTAGATGCAGCCGTCGATGGTTTACCGTGAGGGGGATCCTGTGTATAAAGGCACCCTTGCACGCAACCCATGGTGCAGCAGACGTCGACGAAGCCGACCTGTAGCAGTAGACCAACGTGCTGCCAACTGCCTGGAGGAAGCTGTACGGTCATTCACCGCCATGCGGTGCAGGTGTCGATCGTCGCGCGCTGACGTCACCTTCCGTCATCCACTGCCAGTTTTTCGAGTTGTTCGGTGCTCGTCGGTCCATTGCTTCCTAACTCGCATCACTGTAGAACTCCTATTGCACGATAGGAAAATCCTTCTTCTCGAAGACCGATAATCCTGCCTCGTTCAAACTTCTTAAGTTGTTGGAATTTCTCATTATTTCGTCGTAGAGGCATACTTAGTTCTCACTAAACGTTCGCCACTAACAAATAATCCTTTTCTATTTTCAACGTCCAACTACAGCCCTCTATTTATAGGCTTTTAGTATCAGTTCAGAGGCGCTGCGCACGCCACGCATGCGCGGTGGCTCTGAAATTTTACTATTTTACGTAACATCTTATAATTGATGTTTGCTGCAAAGTTCATTCAGTTATGAGGATTCCTTCATGTTGCATTTTTTACAAACAGCGGTGTATATTGCGACTAATAGGTAACTCGTTTATACGCTTTATAATGAAGTTTTTTTCTTTAACATCAGCATACAATCTGAGAGTACATTCTAAAAACGGTTTTTTTTTATACAAATTCTCTTTTTGAAAGAGGTTTTCCTCGGTGAGCAATGAAAAGGGCAACTTAGAAAACTTAGAAACTAGCAGCTGTCATGTCATTTTTTGGAACCAAAAAACTTTTTAAAACACTACTTTGAGAAAAATTCTTTTTTCTTTTGTAAAAAATAGGTTTTTCTTTCTTCATCTGTTGACATGCCGAGATAAGAATGCAATGTTTCAAAATGTCTTTTTACATGCGAATGTGTCATAACGTCCATGGTCTGCTGACACACTGCGAACAAGTTGGTCGCATTTAGTTAAGTAACTGAAAGAAGACGAGCATTGCAGTAGTGAATTTTTTTCATGTAGAATTTTTAAGATGGAGAAAAGAGCTGTGATAAATTTAACGTAAAACTTCGTAAAAGTGCTTCGGAAACGTACCAACTCGTGAAACAAGTTTACAGGGACGGTTGTCTAAGTAGATCAATTCTTTTTGTGTAGTACAAATATTTTTTGGATGGAAGAGATACGGAGTGGAAGACCAATTTCTTCAAGGACACCTAAAACTATTTAGAAAGTACGAAATTTCATGGGGAAACGATCGCTTTGCGTCTCTGAGATTGATGACTCTTTAAGCATCAACAAAGAAACAATCCGAACCATTCTGCATGAAGATTTGAGTGAAACGAAAGTGTGTGCTAAATTTGTTCCACACACTTAAGCCCTTGAACAAAAAGCAATGAGAAGTGAACAGTGCAGAGATATTATTCCAGCTATTGAAAATGATCCAAACTTCTTGAAGTCCATTGTAACAGGTGATGAATCCTGTTGCTTCCAATATCATTTTGAAACAAAGCGACAAAGTGCGGAATGGAAGTCACAAAATTCACCGCAAGTTAAAAAAATCAAAGAAATTTCCATCCAAAATCAAAACAATGCTCATTACATTCTTGGATAGTAAGGGTATTATCCCCAAAGAATTTGTTCCAACTACACAAACAGTTAAGACCAGTACTATGTAGCTGTTTTAAAGCGTTTGATGGTAAAAATTCGTTGTATTCGTCCAGAATATCTGATTGAAAGCAGTTGATGTTTGTTGCACGACAATGCACCCAGTCGTACCTGTACCACATTGAAACAGGATGGTCGTATTTTGAATAGAAAACCAAAACTGGAATTAATTTCTTGTTTCCATTTCTTTTTACAGACCCAGTCTTAAAACTTATTTGACGCACTGTGTATTTATCAAACCATTCAGCTTAATATGGTTTGGAACTTGTATGGCTTGTTTTTAATTTTTTAACCGCCGACATAGTACAGGGCTACAATTAAAAATGTTTTTATTAGTATACAAGACTTTGAGATGAATTTCTGTATTAATATACCTAATATACATACACATTACTTTTAAATGCGTTTGAAATGGATGCCACTAAATTCAACGCTGGTACTGACTGGTACAAGTGCGCATTAAACTGCGAGCCAAGAATTGCTAGTATCGAGAATAACAGACACACGCATTGGCACTTGCCAAGGTGAAGGGAGGGGGCGATACAAGTGCTATGGAAATCTTTCTCTACAAATATAACCTTACAAAAATGCATTTTATCCAAAGAAAGTGCTTTAAATATGGTTTTTTACTTTAAACAAACAAAATGTGAGTATAATTATACACTTTATTTGATATTTTGTAAACACTTTTGCTTTATTTCAAATACTACATACTTTCATATACATTTGTTATCATTTGCGCCAATTTGGAACTGTATTGATCAAACTAAAGGTTCGTTTTAAATTAATTATTCAATTTAATTTAAAACAAACCTTTAAATTAGAAAATTAGAAACACAAATTAGAAAATCTAAATGAACACGCGTAAACAAACAAATGGTTGCCTAGCAATCGTGGGTCAATTAGAAAACTTGCGTGGGTCAGTGTCTGACCCAAGTATCATAAGTTCGCCATCACTGTTCTAGGATTACGAAACAACCAATGTGCAGTCTTCCATATTCTCGGGATGTATTTTAAATTCAGAATATTTTCAATTATGTTAGTAATTTTAATAGTTAGAAACGTACAGTTTTTAAAGAATTTTTTAAGTTATACCGTTCTTTCCCAAATTTTTTATTTTTTAATACTTCGCAACCATTTTACAAATAACGCCAACAAGAAAGATTTTGAATACTCTTTCCATGATCCATTTTTTAGCCATTTCTTCAAATTGTAAACACAATAGCTTATTCTGGGAATTAGTATATTTAAAATAAAAAAATTAAATACATCATTTCTTCAAATGAAATTAATTTAATTTGGTTCTATAACAATTTTTTTCGCCAAAAACAAAAAATTCTTATACTCTTTTATCACTATTTATCAAATGTATGGCATCACAAACTGACTTTAAGGACTATAATTATATTAAGCTCGGATTTATAAGTCAAATAATATTAGGAAGAATGTATTTTTTTTTACAAAATACTTACCATTCACACACACACACTCTTCAATAAGTTATTAGATTCTAATTGTCGCCAAATGGGTTTAACTAGATGTACATATTATGCTGAATATGTTTTTTTTTTAAACTTAATGAATGGAAACTAACCTTTCATCTTCGCTTACAGGACCAGAATACTTTTTGTGCGTTGAAGATGTTTGTAAATCACCCAATTGATTTTTGAATGTACAAATTCTTTCATTTGTTATCAGTCGGTTTTCGTAACTTTCTTGACAGTCGGAGGGATCTTCTATGCCTAAAGTAAAAAAAAAATTATGTAATTAGGAGTTGCTTATTCATAAAAATTGTTGAAGTGCTTAAAAGATTAAAATAAGATAACACTACAAAACTGGATTGAAAGTGAATTTATTAAAAATACATCATATAGTACAAATTTGATCATTCCTCTCAAATTAAATAATGTTTTCACTGAAATTGAAAAAAAATTTGAAGTTAAGTATTTATATATATATATAGAAAATATTTTTAAGTTTTGGAATTTTATAATGAAATGAAAACAATGCTAAGGAATGACAATTTAGTTATTATCGTAAAATACTAAAGAAAAATTGTACATAATCATTCTAGAAAACAGTTTATTGTCAAATCTTTTTAAAGCAAGAAAATATAAGTTGAGAAAAAAAAACACTTAAAAAAATTCTAATCTTTTATGTAAGGCAAAAATAATTTTACGAAGTTCGCGTAATTAATACTTAATTTTATCTTAAATAGTGTAAATAATTTATATCTGAATATTTAATAAGTTAATATTACTTTTGTTGTATTTACCCTCAGGGGGCTCACCTTCTTTAGGTGAGTACGGGTGTTACAATCCCGAGGTGCCCTAGAGATCTTTTCCTTTTCCCACGGGGTTTACTGTCTTTGGTAAACACAGGCTTCACGAACCCGGGTACCCTAGTGATCCTTCTCTATTTTCGACCCTCTTTCTTGTCATTCAATTCATTCTTTCTTTCTCTTCCCGTCTAGACCACAGATATTAAAACAAATGTTTGTCGCAGTATAGCCGAAATCGGCTCTTGCGCCAATAAACCCCAAAATCACTCACTCACTTTGTTGTATTTATTTTGTGATAAAAACTGTAATATTCGCAAGCAGCGCCGTTCCTTACATTATAATGGCCTTTCAATGGAAACTTGGCAACCACTTTAGCAATTTTGGCTATCTTTTTGACGATTCTTTTTGACAACCTGGGGACCACATGGATGTTTCTAGAAATTACTGGAGAAATTTATAGTATCACAATCTATGGCGCAAGTGGATTTTTCAAGAAAGCGCTTGAGGGTAGTCGTGTAGACTATAAATAGCAGTCGCTTTCGGATATTGTGGCAGCATTACTTCAGCTGTTGAAGTGTTGACTCGTCTACGGACGAGAAGTTTCTTGCGGATAACCTTTAACATTACGTACATGTGTGTATTTTTGCCGCCCAGCCAGTATCGTGGATATGACTCTCGGCCTGCAACCGAGTGGGCTCAGGTTCGAATCCCGAATAAGGTATGGATGTATCTTCTTCGGGGAAAAGAAGTTGGACTTTCGCCTCTAATGGATTCCTGTCTCGAATAGAAAGCAGCATACCCCTTCTGTTATATGCTGGGATCATCATTTGTAATGAATGTCCATATTCTTCTGTTTGTATTGTATGTTTCTGTTTTTTCATTCGTATTTCATATGCATTCCAGGATAAAAACACACGACGACAACAACTTGTATTTTTATGCACTGATAGTTGTGTAGGAGTGCTGTAGAAGAAGTGGTAACCTCCTAGGATTTATTTCACGAATTTTAGGGCTGTATCCTGTATTTTAGTTTTGATTTTTCACAGTAAATTTTCACCGTGGAAAACAAGTTCTTAAAGAAATGTTTTGCTCTTTAATAAAAAAATCTTTTCCATAAAATCTATGAATCTACACAACAATACAGTATTTAATCATGAGGACAAATATCCTATTCGAGAATTTAAAAAACGCCCAGTTTGATGGTACAACAAGTAATTTTACGATTTGTGATTGGGGGTAATGAAATCTGATATACCTGTTACGGTGAGCAATACAGTAGACACAGCCGATCCGGCTTCATTTTCTAAATAGCATGTATAAATGGCGCTGTCGTTGATATTTACATCATGCAAAGCCAAACGGCAACAACCTCTATGGTTACTGAAAGTGTCTGTGCGTAAATCGGTCTCGATTCTCTCGGCATTTTTAAACCTTAAAATAGAAAAGTGATAAAATTAATTCGTTCAGAAACACTACTAATGTCCCACTGTGGAACTGAAAAATTTGTTCACTTACCACATGACATGTGGGGTTGGAGTCCCCGATGTTTTCCATTCCATGACGACAGATTCGCCCATATGGCATGAGAGATCGTCGGGTGATTTCAGGAATTTTGGTTCCTCTGGACTGACTTCACGCTCACCTGGGTATAATGACAATGATTATTTAAAAATAATTGCAATGAACGGAATAATAACAATAAAACTTGAATTATCGTATGGAAAAAAATATTCTTTGATAGTTTCCTAGGGTGTGATTCCAGTCAAAAATAAGAGCTACCCCACCCAAAAGACCACAAATCGCACCAAATGTTGAAACCTTGTTTTAATCTTTCGAATAAACTCACTAGTGTAATGTATTAGAAGAAAAATAATAAATTATAGTTTAAAGGAACTAAAAAATACCCTTTTATATTTAATCGAACTAAGTTGTGTAACTTAATCTTTTAGTCGCCAAATATCGAATTAGACGCCAAATCTGGAAATGGGATCTGAAATGAGTCACCAGATGCGGGATGGGATCTGAAAATTGGATATCGTTAATCCTGATGATCCTGATCAGGACAAAGGAACAAAATTATTTAATTATTGTATTGTCATTGGTCCTAGACAAGTGAGCAAAGTTTCGAATTAATCGACCTTTTAAAGTGGGTAAAAACTGAGTTCAGATTCTGTTACATACAAGTGAAGCTTATAAAAGGGTGTTAATAATGTTCGATTTGTCCTTCCATCTTTTGGTAGGAATTTAAGATATTTATGTCGTATAACTGAAGGATTTTGCATTTTATACCATTCAATAAATATAATAGTCTAGATTTTAGAAGGAAATTAGGTTTCATAGGATTCAAAAATGATTGGTAAAACGGAGCTTTAGGATTACACGTGCCTATTTGATATGCACCTGTAAAGTTTTTGTATGCTGAAAAAGAAAATGAGCTGGATGTTTCATAGCTATTAATTTATTTTTGACGAATATCGACAAATGTAACACATATAAACATTAATATTTCTGAATTATATAGAATGATAAAATGAAGCAGGTAAAGCAAAAGAAAAAACAAACTTTAGAAATTACAAAAAATCGAATTTAATTAAAAATAATACTAATTTGTTAAAAGAATAACGGGCAACGGTAATGAATATTCCTCAGAAATTTGCATGAAAGTTATTTTAACTTTCAGCTGTGTGAAATTAGAATTCCTGGTTTGCTTAAATGGGCTATTTAATCTTAGTGGGGGCCGCGGTAGCCTAGTGGTCAAGGTAACAAACTCGTGGCTGGCGTGTCATGAGCTCAAGCTTAGTACCGCTGAAGACCCTCCGGGCAGAGGGAGCTGATGCACGTTAAGCATACCGAGGCTCAAACGCCTTCCTGTAGGTGTGGAAGTTAGGAGAGGGAGGTGCCTATGGTGTCGTCCTCATCACTTGACCATGGTTCAAAATTACGAGGTCCGTCGCCAAAAGTCCTCGAGTAGCTGAATAGAGTGACTTTAATATTCGTTCTCTTAATATTTGTGGGACTGCTGCTTCTTGAAGGTTTAGTTTTTCTTTGGCGCCATTTTATTCCTCTTACAACCCAGCACATTTTGAAAACAGTGACGTGTATTTGTACCTTAAGAAATTTATTCGATTTTTTTTAAAATTACCATAGCTGTTAATTATGTTTTTAATAAACAATTGTAAAACGTTGCTTACGTATTGACTTCATGTCATTGGCCATCACTAGCGAATTTAAATAAATTTTAACAATTGGTCTCAAATGAGTAACGGTAACTCGTAAAATCTTTGGCGATTAACCCCTGTAATGCAGTTTATGTTTAGCGATAAATTGCTTTGTAATTAATTTGTTAGTGTCTACATAGATACAGATTTGATTCACATATTTAAAGCAATGGTACGGATTAAAGAACTTTTATTTAATTCGAATAAAGTGAAACAAAATCATACTTTAAAAAGTTGCTTGGTCTTGCGCGTAATTGGTCTGAGTTCGATACTAACCTACTACTTGTAAGTACGCCTGGGTTTGAGTAGAACCATGGCAATTTGTAGCAATGCACGTGTATTGACCACTGTCAGTCGATTTCGCATTGAAGATGTCCATGTACAATCCAAATTCGATCTGAAATAAATTACGAGGGTTAGATTACATAATATTATTACCCATTAGTTAAGTTATTAATGTGGTGAAGAATCAGGGTGGTTATATGAATATGAAGAATTTTTTGAAGAATTGTAATAGAATTCTTTTTTTTTTTACTAAGCCATCTAGTTCATGTTTTTAACCGATTTTCGATAATTTTATCCATTTCCATCTTGCACGTAGGAGATAGGAAAATTACTTTATTTATTTTATAAGTTCATTAATTATTATCTGTATCAAATATTTTGCTTTATTTTTAAAAAAGGAAAAAAGACATTACTCCTGTCCATACATGGATCTCAGAACAACGAGCAAAGTCACAACCCATTTGCAAACTATCAGAAAGCACCTGATCAAATACTTCACAAATTAAGAAGACTTGGTACCCTAAAAATGACCGAACAATAGTTTTTTTTATTTAATCTTATTCCTTGCATTATTATCTTTCTATTGATATATCACTTGTTACTGTCGGAAAGTTGGATAACACTTCATTCGAAAAATGTAAATTAACAAATTAGGCAAATCGACCACGCCCTCTTTTTAGAAAGAAAAGCTAAAAAAAAATCTATTTTAAAAAGGGAAGTAATAACTATAAGAAAATGTGTAATATATAGAGAGGACATTACCGAGGCATTATAATAATGTAATTGTTTTTCTTTGAGAAATATGTCATGCAAAATTTTTGAATTAAGGCATTTTATATTAATAATTTCATAATTTCAGTTTTTATTCCTCATATGTTTTTCATACAAATATAATACTTCAATATTACGCGAAGAAAAATACTAAAATTTCTGTGGTGACAGAAAAAATTTTTTTGTAACATGTCTCTTGTGTTTTGAATTTTCTGTGCAATTAATACTCTCTAAAAGTTGATCATTTATAAAAATGTATGAGTTGGAAAAAATACGAAAATGCAATCATTTTAAAGAAAAATATTACTAATGTCTCTCTTAAAGTGGTATTTTCAGTTCCTTTAAGCTTATTTTGTAATTATTTTTTCAGAATTATAAACTTAAAAGTGGTTTTTTTCAGTTTGTGTTTTTTCGATACATTAGTGCATTCAAAATGCTACTCTTTCCACAATTATTTAACAATCACTTCCATTTTTTCCTGCGTGTTATATATAAAGCATGTAACAAAAATAGGGATCCATTTTGCTGTAAACTGAATGCTTTTTAAAAAAAAACTAAAATGTAGGTGATATAGGGGCTTTTTCATTGAATTTTAGTATGCACATACCAACATTTTATTTTTTTTCTCCAAAACTAATTTCTTAAAGTTGTTCAGAACATCCTTAAGAATATTACAAAACAAAATTTCGGGTCAAAAATTAATTGCAAAAGAAGTAAACTATTAAAATTTTCCAAATTTTCTCAAAAAATTAAAATTTTTAAAATTGTGTGAATAATATGTGAAACATTTCATCTCGTATCATTTTTTTAAATAGAAGCATTATATGAAGTGCTAAAAAATGTAGTTTTTAAATACTTAAATAAAAAAAAATTCCAAGGGTATTAAGTCCCCTTAAACTACTCTTATAATTATATTGAACAAATATATAAATATTCTCCAAATTTAATTCCTCACTGACTTAGAACTATTTCAACAGATTTTGCATTTATTACACCATTATATGTTGTTGTTGTTAATTCTTTCAAGTAAACAGATCATTCAATATACTTTGCTTTCCAAAATTTTTTAAATCAAATATGAAAAGAAAACTAGTTAGTAATTTCTACTAAGAAATAAAATTTATTTCACTCACTTTTATTGTATACACCTTCAAAAAAACATTTCTCAATTACGCTCGAACTTTTTGTTACTGCACTCGTATTAGCTTGACATAGCCACGTCTCCATCCTGATCATTCTCTTTTATAACTTTAAGTCTCTAAATTTAACCTAATTTAACTATCTCACAATATTAAATTAATTTTAATTCTCCAATTAGCTATTTTAACATTACACTGGGTAAAGTCATATAAGCATTACTGTCACATCTGCTAAGATAGGAGATTGGAACAAGCAACAGGACTACGTTCTTACATTATTTTCTTATTTCCAATTCTTCATCGTTCTAATCACGAAATAAAATTTCTAGAAAATGATATTGTAATGCAATCAATAAAAGAAATCACCAATAGTTTTTAAAAAGAAAACTTTTATTAATGTATTGTAATGAATTTTTAAAAAAAATTATAACGATCTTCAAATTAAAAAAAAGCGCGAGGCATTGAAATTAACAAGATAAAAAAATTAGGTCATAATGAAAATGAAATGAAAAAGAAAGAAGAAATGAATTAAGAAATGAAATTCCAAAGTATTTATTGAGTATAAAAAGTAATTCCAAATATGATTAAAATTCCAATTTACTTGGAATATTTCTATCGACATTTGTGTTTTTGCAATCTGTGTTTAAACCACTAAATTTTTTATTAAAAAAATTGTTTGTATGTGTAAAGTGTGTTTTTAAAAAAACAAATTCCATTTTTAGCCTTTAATGTACCTTACAATTTATTATAAAAATTGTGAAATTCAATAATTTTTTTCAAAACACACACACATTTATAAGTTATTCAAAAAAACATAGCTTACTAAATATATTAATGAACCATAGCATATTTTTATTTCGACGACAAGATTACTAGGTGGTGCTCGTAACACATGTGGAATCAAATTTTTTTCTAAAATTAATCAATTAATTGATAATTAAATTTTGAAAATATTCTAAGATACTGTCATTGGGGAACACTCAATCGTAGACAATTTTTGTATTCTAGCGTAACAAGAAAGGGATTAAAAATAAATAACAGAGTTCCATCCTTCTAACAGGAAATTAAAAAGATTTTGAATACATATTTAGTAAATATTTATAAAGCATAGTACTGCACCTTTTTTGATGAACATATTTGCTTCGAGCCACATTTGCAAATGGAGTACATAAACCCTTTAATTTAAGAGTCTGAGAACACTCGTGGCTCTTGAAAATATCCATTTTCATAATAATCCATAATCATAATCTATTATAATCTATAGTATAATATTTGTAAACAATATAATAAAAATTTATATTCATAATAAAATTTAAACTTCAACAAAAAATTGTAAGTTTTGGACAATAATTTACAAAATAGTTCCTTAGTGGTGAAATTATTCAATTCCTACTATTAGTTCACTTTCTCTCTCTCTCTCTGTGTATATATATATATATATTCAAATTTTCAATGGTTAATAAAATACTTTTTATTCATCCATTCGAGTTCAGAGACATTTTTTTAAAGTTGTAGCGGATGTCACTTGATGTTAATATAGATTTTTCAAATATTAATTTTATTTATTTAATTAATGAATAAATAGTAACAAACAAAAACAATAGTTCAACACTATATATAAAAAGGAAAATCGCTCGTTGAGTTCCTGTAGCGCAAAATGGATAGCGCGTTGGACTTCTAATACAAAGGTTGTGGGTTCGAAACGCACCTGGGATGGGCTAATTTCTGAGTATGTGATTTCTTTTACTATACTATTTTATTGGAATAATTAAATTTAATTAATGAATAAATAGTTCAACACCATATATAGAAAGGAAAATTGCAAGAACAACCGTTTTCTATTTTGCCACAATATTGTGATTCTGTTACATGTATCTATATATTTATATTAATTGTAATTATTAAATAAAAAGTAACAAAAATAAAAATTTTCTTTGTTGACCTGAGTAGGAATTGACTTAACTTTTTTTTATATTACTCGTTTTTGAAGAAACGTCTTAAAATTATTTACATACCTAATAGAATATGAAATTCGTTTTTATACTTACCAAATTACTAAAAAGATATCTAGAACTCAGTGGAAGAGTCTTTCCGTTTTTCATCCACTTGATCTCGGGATTAGGATCGCCCATAATCGAACAATACAGCCTTGTACGACACCCAGTCTGGACAATTCTGTTTTGTAGATGAACTACCACTTCTGGGGGATATTCTGAAGATTTCCCGTTTCCTGGTGACGTACTTGGCACATCCTCTGAGAATTCTATCAGATTTTTTTCCATAGGTGCCGAAATATCAAGCAAACAATCCTCGCTTAAATGGTCGTGTAAATAAGTATCGACTAAATCATGCGAGCTTTTATGTATTTCACTAACCACTTTCAAATCCTTCTCCAACGAAAATAATTCTTCTTGCAAAATACATTCCAAAGACTCGATTTGTTCTGCTTTTTGGCTAAAACTTCTTTCCACCTCCTCTGCCAACTGCAGAAGTTCTTGGACGCTTTTCTGTTTGATGTCATACTCACAGAAATAGGCCTTGGCGGGTTTTACTTCCTCTATTTCCTCTTCATCTTCAAAGTCAAGGTCGGTATTTTTTTCTTGGCCTGTAGTCTCCGAATTTGAGACAAAATATGGCGAAACGCGACATAACCAACTTGGATATGTCGCATTATTTTCTGCTGGAATTTTGTTCTCAGGCTTAGTAAGAGATTTGGTATTTAGAATACTTTTCGGTTCAGATTTTATATTCAAAAGTGGTTCATCGTCTAATTCAGATAAAAGTTCTAGGTTATGTTGACTTTTTAATTCAGAGTCCAATTCATAAACATTTTCGAAGACTTTCTCATTTTCAGAAGAATTCTCCCAAAGCTTTCTTTGACTATTTACTGCTGAAGAGTATGGATCTTTTGGCAAAACGGAATTTTGTAAGCCATCAACTTGAATGTGTCTTCTGATTGGAAGGACGCTCATAGCAGGCTTCCATGTTCTGATTGGCACCGAACACATGCTTATGAGTCCTTCGAAATCTTCAGAGGAATCGGTTCTGAATACAACGTTGTCACATGATGTTAGGGCATCGGGAAAAGTTAAATCCCTCGAAGTTTCAAACGGACTGCTTAGAGAGATTAAAAGGGATTCTAAACAGCAGAAAGAAGTATGGCAGTAATATCTTTGAGGTATTCGTATTTCATAAGATTCTACGTGCTCTAGCAGAAAAGGAGGCCAAAATACAAATATGGCCCATTTGGCCTTCTGAATGGTTTCAGGCGATATCGACACATAAGAGGGCTCATCAAAATTAATGGAATGTTTTTCCTCTTGAGGAACGCCAATGGTCCAAAATATGTTTTTCTCTTCACTCTGCGAAATGTATTGAGGTACAAAATCAAGTGTGTCTGTCCAATACGAAAAAGGAACATAACAAAATGTCTCACAAATTTCTACGAAACATTCACATGGAGTCCACGAATAAAAACACTCAACTGTGGGAACTTCATTTTGAGATAGATAATTTATTGATTCCAAAAGCGTTGCAGTCAAACACATCACACAGAACTTCTCACACTCAAGTACAGGGACAGAGGGACATGCCTGTAAAAATCTTTCACAAGCAAAGTTAGACACTTCATTAGAAAATTCAAGACAGCGCCTGCTTAAGCAAACTGTAAAAGGCAGAACTAAATCGGGTAGCATAGGGTTGACTTCATCAACGTAGCATTTTTCATCAGCGATGTCAATAAGCAACTCTTTTTCGCATTTCTGAGATTCGATTTCTTTTGAAGTTGTAACTATTTCAGGTTTTATGCTTTCAGTTGTTTGAAGGGAAAAGTTATCATTTGGAATCTCGAACTCAGATGCTTTCCGTTGTTCTGAACATTTTGATAATTCAATTGGTTCACAGGGTATTAGTTCTAATCCAGAATTTAAGTTGGCTTTTCGGAAACTTATTTCTGTGCTAGATTCACTAGTTCCATAAATATTCGTTGCTCTAATTCGATAGGCAGAACCTTCGATATCGTCAATATCCCCAATTGACATAGAAGTTTTATGCGTAGATCCAAATCTTGACCATATTTCTTTTACCTAAGAACGGAGGAATGTACTTTTTAATAAACTTTTTTTGGATGTTTTTTAGGCTTAAACATGTACATAGTTTATACTTAAAACAAAAGACTGCGAAAGTTCATATTCCCTGCCAAATTAACTTTGGTCATCTTAACTATATATAGAGAGAGATCTTCATTATAGATTAAAATAAATACATTGAAAACAGAAGAAGCGCCCTCTAGCGACCCCATATATTTTCAGTAAAGGCTAAGTGATGAAAGAATGTGGTCGCTACGAATATTCGACCATGCTCCTTGCCCATTATTTTTTTAACGGTATGTGTTGTCTTTGTGTAATCTAACTTTAAACTAATAAGTAATTGCTACAATAAAAGAGACTTCATTGAACCCAACCCCAAATTTAACATATTTGGTTTAATCTTTAACGTCTAACACAGTACACTGTTTATTTTAAGCATAATCTTTTAAATTAGCTCTAACAGTCTATTTGAAATTGATGATCGATTACAACGCTATAAATTAAAGATTTTAATGGATTAATTTATTAACTTTTAATTAAATGTTGAATAATCAATTTGATGTAAAATTAAAATAATGAGTAATTAACAAAAAAAATAATTTTAAAAATAATTTAAATTAAGTATAATAAATAATTAGGATTTACTAATAACTACAACCCAGTGGAACAACAGCCCTTGAGGCCAAGGCCTACTGTGCCCATCTCAGGTTTCGTAACCTTGGGCGTTGAGGTGTATGTGAAGATGTTCCGGTCAGATGGTCAGTCTGAGACGAAGCCCCAGTGTTTAGTTCCCGAAGCAATCTTGATACTTATTTTATCGATCCACTGAAGGGATGAAAGGCTGAATCGACATAAATGAATGAAATTATAAAACGAACGTATGACTTTTAGATGAATGAAATTCGGAAAAATAACACATGTTTGCTTTCGTAAAAAGCAACATAAAAACACGAATTGGATTATAGCATTTGTCTTTTGAAAATTTTAAAAAGAAAAAAAAAGTTCTTACCTTTTTTATTTCTACTATGTAACTGTAAATTTCACTGCCACCATCTCTCAATGGTGGATTCCATTTCAAAATAACTTCATTGTCTTCCACAACTTCGAATATGAGAGGCCCATCTGGAGGATCTGGTGGACCTAAAAACGAACCCAAAGAACTGAGAACAGTTTATGTGAATAAAAGCATTGTCAGTGTTCAGGAAGACTTCTCTTTCAATACAATTCCTAGTGTTTCCAATATTTCATTAAAAAAAATTTTTTATAGCAATTGTGGTTTACATCAGTGATATATAAAACAACTAACCTAGTATTTCAAACAGGCCAAATGCAGATGAAATAAAATTATACAATATTTTCAATTTCAATGCTTTAAAAATAATTTAAAGAAGTGTAGACATATTTTTTAACTTTGATCGCTTCTTTGTCGAAGGCGTATTTAACCGGAAAGATCGTTTGTTGGCAAAGAGGAAATGCTCTTCAATAATGTTAAAGGAATATGAGTGACCTAGTGTGGCTACAAATGTAGACGTCAAATTTGGAGATAAAACTGCATGCTTTGAGATAAATTTAGAAGGGAAAAGAATGATTTGAAGAGAAAATTTTAAAAGCTCCTAGAATATTCCCAGCTTATATAAGACGAAGCACACACACATACACACACAGGAAAGAACATTGCAGTCGAATATTTGACAGTGACTGTGCGCCTCATGCGAAATTGATATGTTCAATATTTGTGTAATTTCTGAGTCAGCGCTATTGTAGATTAACATGTGTATAATATTTGTTTCATGTTAGAGGGAAATCTACTGTAATTAGTAAAGAGTTCCAGAATAAAGGATAAAACATTCTTACCCTCAAAAGATTCTGCATGTCAACTGCATAGATTTTTCTTTCATTTAAGCGACCACATCAAACCTCGTAATAATATTATTTAAAGTTAATAAGATAGTCAATTTGTGTTTGTTTCCGAGTTCTCTCTGTTAGTTTTGAAGGTTGAAACTTTTCTAGTGTACTTCATGTTCTAAAACATATTTATAGTAACTGTTATTTTTCTTAATGATAATTAGGCTACTTTTTCATTGTTTTTAAATATATTTCCAACATTTAAGCGACTAAATTATTTGAATAAATTTTGTTAAAGACATCTGTGTAATATATGTCATTTAAGAAACTTGCTTTCGAAAAATATTTTCAACTTGTATTACCTCCTTGGAACATGTGTACAAGAAAATAGAAAGTAATCCCTGATTTCACATGTCAGTTTAGCTAAGTTTCTGTCCTACTTAGAACAATTGAATTTTAATATAAATTCACGAACTATTAATTTTCTATCTTATTTTATATTAGATTTTTAAAAAATGTAAATAGTCTAACGGATTCAAGTTGTGTTCAATACATTAAAAGAAAAATTAAATTTCACCAACCTGTAATGATAACTTCAATATCAATAGAATCTTCTCCCATAACATTATAAGCCACAATCTTATAATGACCCGAATCTTCAGCTGATAAATTCTGGGTATGAATTTCTATGGAGTCGGGAAGCTGTACGACCGACATTCTTTCGTTAAGGGGTGGCTCAGAATCATTGAAGAACCAACTTATAGTAGGAGGAGGTTTTCCAAAAATCGTTACTCTCAGTCTTAAAGTGTCGCCGGAATCAAACGTCAGACCCTCCTTATATGAAGAAGGATAGCCAAGTTTAGGTAGACCTGAAAGAAATCACACGTATGATTTAATTACATTTGAAATTTCTCGATCAAATAAATATTTGTTGGAATTATTTTAATAGAAATTTGAGTTTAATTTAGTTGCACAGTCTAAATTTTAGACTGAATCTTCTATTTAAATTTGACTTAGATTTAGAGCCAATGCTTTCTTAGATATTACAATAATTAAAATACAGGGGGTGATCAAATGAAAAGGTACGAAACGACATAAAAATGAAACAGTTAAATATTTGCATATTCCGCCAAGGGAGAATGTAGCGAGACATCTCGGGATGCCATTGGAGACTCTGACTGGGATCGGATCATGCGCGGGTGCCCGCATGCGCAGGAGAGAGCAAAGGCTCTTATAAAAAGCGCGTCCAAATGATGCGAGCACAGAATTACTCGAGCACAGAAAAAGCATTAACTCCGATGTGTACTGTGAACACTCCGACGCCTACGCAGGTCCATCAAGAACAAAAGACGAGCTGCTCACGGAGGGTGTGGTTCTGCTCCATGATAACGCGCGTCCACACGTCTCCAGAGTCACACAAATGGAACTGGACAAGTTCCAATGGGAGACGTTGGACCATCCGTCCTACAGTCCGGACATGTCACACTGCGATTTCCATGTGTTTGGTCCACTGAAGAAACACCTGAAAGGAAAGCGCTTCAACTCGGACGACGTACTCAAGGACACTGTGAAGGACTGGGTCGTCACAGCCACAGGAATTCTGGGAACAAGGAATCCTGCGGCTTGTTCATCAGTGGATCGTGTGCTCAGGCCTATGGTGTATATTTTGAATAAAGTCTATATTTGTACCTACCGTGTCGTTTCGTACCTTTTCATTTGATCACCCCTTGTAAAATCAATCTACAATTTATTTTCATTCCTGGTTATTTTGAAAGTGATATTGTATCAAACGAATTGTACCTCGTCTACTTTCAAATTTTAAGAGAAGATTTTTACGTCTTTATGCTTAAAAAGTATGTCTTTTTTTAGTTTTAATCTTATTACAAATACTTAACACAGTTGCTAAGTATTGATGTACTTATTTTATTTAACTACATTTCAAAATAAATACTTAAGCAAGTTTTTAAGAGTATTAAATTTATTTCAAATACTATTTAAGATCTAACAATATAAAAATAAAGTGAAATTTATTGTAAGCTAATTATTCTTATTTTTTAAAGAGAAATTCAAATTTCAAGAAGAAAAAAATATACTTTCTTAACATCAATAAAAAATGAATTGAGTTATTATTTAAACAAATTAATAAAAAAATAGTTTAAATTAAGCTAAGCAGAAAATAAAAAATCAGCGGAAGCTTTTGAAAACGAAATGAAAGAAAAAAAAAAGAGACCCAAGACATAATTATTCAAGATGTAAGTCTTTACCAAAAGTTTTCTTAACAAATACCTTAGGTGAATTTGGGCTGAACATTCGAGATTTTTTATAAAGTTCGAGAGTTATTATTAAATGCGAAAAAATTTAACGGCATTTCTGGTCAACATAGGATGGCCTATTGCATAAAAAAGAAGAAGAAAATATCGAAAATAAATTGTGCCGTACTTAGTATTCTGATTGCAGCTTCAGAAGTCATCTTCCCGAACGGATTTTGTACAGAACACTGCACCACAGAATCATCGTCGTCCGAATCAATTTCTTTCAGTATGAGCTCAGACTTTCCACTGTCATCAGTTCGGATGACAGAGCAGAGCCCTTCGCGAACGCGGATCTCGTCTTTGGTCCTAAAAAATACAACATCATGATATGTTTAAAATAATGCTGTTGAATCAATAATGAAATACAAAATGTAAATGTTACCGTTAAAGTGTAAAATTCAGTTATTTAAGAATAACTAGATATTTGATGAAATAACTAGACAAGTGAATTAAAGTATATAACAGATGAAAAATTTCATACTTTACCTAGTTATTCTACGAAATAACTAATGATAACCATTAAAGTGAAAAATAAACAATCTCAAAGTTATTTTATAAATTAATTGATCCTAAATAGCTAAAATCTCCCGAAAAATAGATTTTATTCCCATTGCTGAAGATTAATTGATAAATAATAGAGAAAAGTAGATGATATAATTTATTATTGCTAACATTAAACAGAAAGGAAAAAAAAAGAATATGTTTCACCCACAGAAATAGTAATATTTAAATATTATCAAACAAAAATACTTCTAGGAAGAAAAACGGTGCTTCATGAAAACATTGCGCAAAATTTTTCAAACAAAATTGTAAGAGAATATTAGTTTAAACTTTATAAAATACCTTTATTTTACTTTTCATTATTTATTAGAGCAAGGATTGCTGTGATGAAACTTTGAATTGGGGTTCAAAATTGACTAACAGCAGTTATAGAACCAGTTCAAAGAACTTTCGAGTGCCATATTTTATACTTTAACGATCATGTAATCGTTATTCCATACAATACCTAGTTAAATCATAGAATTCAATAATTTTATATACTTTAACTGGCTTGTCTAATTATTCTATGAAATAACTGAATTATACGCACTTTAACGGTAACATATATATTAAAACAAAAAATTTGTCTTCAATGTCGATTATTGTACGAAGAAAAATTCTGGATATAACTGCTATTTGTATTGAATAGATATTAAACGTCTATAGGATTGCCCTAGCTTTATAGCTGCCGTCTGTTAGTTAAGAAATGGCTGTAGTAGTCTAGTGGCTATGGTCCCAAGTTCCTGGCCCCGGTCTGTCATGAGTTCGAGCCCTAATACTACTTAAGACCCTGTGTAGAGGGGCCACGGCTTAAAGTTTTGCTGTTGGCATGGGGAGGTAATCTGGTATAACCATTTTATCATTGTTTAAGGTATCCGACTACTTGCGACAATTTAAAAAAAAAATGGAGATATGGGGATTTTTTTTTGTGCCTATTAGAATTGTTTAGTACATTTTAAGAAAAATATGCAAAAGTTAAGAAGAGAAAAAGAAATTATTATTACTAAAAAGGGCGAAAATTTACAAAAAATAACATAAACGCGCCTCATTCTGTACCAAAAGTTTATAAACAAATTTTCAATTCTCATGTATTACTATGCTATTCATTTTTGAAATGACCTTCAGGATAAGAGATATTTTAGTTTTTACAAAAACTAGAGCACTTTATCTTAGTTATATGAAATTGCTTAAAAAAACAGTGATTATATTAACATAAGGGACCGTAAATTTTGTAATAAAACTGTGATTGATAAATCTGAAGGTTAAAACACTTCTACTAGTATACAGAACATACACGCAAAAATGCAGTTAATTATTTTTCAAAACTTTTTGAGCAATCACTCTCCGTTTGAGCATTTTCAAGGAAAAAAAATCACATTTCGAGTAAAACGTCTTTTAAGGTATGACATCTTGCTTAAAGTAATGGCATCTGCTTTTACTAAAACACTTGTTTTTGTTCTAGTGAACAGAAAATAATGAATTTGGTATTTTTTATAAAGATGGTCTACAAAATAAAATCATAAGAAAAACTGTCATTTTTTGGCAAAATTCACAATTTTAGGGTATTCGGATACCTTAAATTAATGAAGTCTGTCTCCAATCATTTATTGCGTAGTTCTGGAACTGGGGTTCTGCAAACGAGGATTTTTGTGAAGAGGGTTAAAAGAACTTTTGAGTTAAGGTAGTTCATCTGCGGAAAGGTTTGTGAGATACTATTTACTAGATAAAAGTCACATGGATTTTTCACAGTCACGAATTTGCAACTGTTACCTCTCAACTACCGCGTCCAGAGGAAAAGAATTTTTTTTTTTTTTTTTTTTTTTTTTTTGTAAAAAACCTCTATGTGTTCCCTAGAAATATCGTGATCGCGGTAGCTTAGAGTCATAGTCACGAGTTCGTTGCTGGCGATACATGACTTCGAGGCCTTGTCCACTGAAGACCCACCATATAGAGAGGTTGATGGACGTTTAAACTTGTTTATCAATCAATGTCCTCACTTGCGTGGTGTGAAAATTTTTAAAGTGGAAGGCCAGCTCAAATGTTTTTACAGTCCTTGTCACATGATAAAAATTACGATATATTTCACCAATAGTCTTCTATCGAGCGCAGAGTCCTCCTTTTGATGTAGTGGGGTAGTTTGGAGAAGGGGATGCCAGTTGAGGTGACATACTCGTCACTTGACCATGGTTTAAAATTAGGAGGTCCCTGTCGCCAATAGTCTTCGTGTTGATTTA